>VDFB02000013.1:283119286-283178116 GCA_007258455.2 Sequoia sempervirens
GAGAGAGATAGAGAGTAGAGGGTAGAGGGTAGAGGATAGAGAGAAAAAGAGAGAAAAGAAACCTATAAAAAATCAACTTTCTCATAACATGAGTGCATTTTGTAGTAGAGATATGGCCAATTTTTAGCAAGGCATAACACACTTGCGTTGTAACATGGGCGTATTTTTTCTTGCTCTAAAAATGGTAAAAATAGCAATATACCCATGATATCAAGACCCACATTCTACATATTCTCCTAGTTCTACACGTGTTCCAACAAAAAAAAAGCTTTTTGATGATTTTGTGAAGTTTGCATGCATGTTTTTCACATTCCACCACCTTTTTCATGATCTTTCCACCACCTTTGCATGAAATAGCATACTTTTAACGTTGAAAGGCATATACTATCAATTCAAGTTTGAATTCCATTCAAGAGTGATATACAATTGAAGTTTGGAGGGGAACAAGCTTTTGAAAAAGTCAAATTGTTGAGGAGTTTGAAGAAAGAAGAAGAAAAGGCTACATAATTGGGTAGAAATCCTCCATTTGAAACTCTAGTTTTTTAGGTATGTGAAGTCTTTACACATTTTCTTTCATTCTATTTTTTCTTGCTTTTATTTTTTTATTTTCCATATTCCATGTTGATCATTGTTTTTTTTCATTATAACCTTAGCTTTTCAATGCACATTTTAAATTACACAATTCTTTACACTTGCCAATTACATTTTTAAACCACATCTCTTTGAGGCATTTTTTTAAATAATTGACTTACCTTGTGTATGTTCCATGTTTTGTATACACATATATATGATAGAAGTTATAAGGAAGTAAAATAATACATCATTTCTCAATCCTTTACTATGGATGTGCATACCACTCTCAAAAGCTTTCATTTTGGTATAGGCATGGGGGATATTGGAAAATGTAGTTGAATTTGGTTTTACACCTACAATTTGTATATGCTTGAAATTTTCTAAAGCATTTTCAATAAATATATTTTGTGCATATCCTGCAATCATTCTAGTCCATGAGGACATATCTCATTGAGGTATTTTGTCAAACATTTATACTGAGTAGTTGATTACCTTGTCTATGCTACCAAATTTTCCATACATGTCTACCAAAGCATTTTATCAAACAGCGTAGACAAGGAAATCAGATGTTTGAAGAAATTGCTCAAAGAAATGGGGTCTCATGGTGATGTGAATTTTATCAACCAGTTGATTGCATTGTCTATGCTACCAAAATTTCCATTCATGTCTCTACAAAATTGGAATATACTCCTCCCACATTGATAGATCTTTGAATCTATTTTGGTTTTCATCTCTATTTCTAAATTTACCTCATCACTTATGTTGTGATATATTTTAAATGTTTCCTTGATTAGTCTACCTACAAGGGATTCTAACCCTTCTCTCCACTATTTCAAGACTCTTTATTCAAGGCTAAGTTATCAACATGGGGAAAGGTGTAGCCTATCTTGCAATCATGGCATGCCACAAGACAATGTGGTAGGGTTGACAAGGTAGGGTCAATGTGAGAAAATGCCTCATAGAAATCGAGACTTGTGGTGATTAGAAATGGGGACTCATGGTGATGTAATCACCGTGAGTCCCCATTTCTATGAGGAATTTTCTCACGCTGCCCCTACCTTGTCAACCCTACCACATTGGCAAGCTAGTGACCTCACTAGCTTTCCAATTCCGTAGGGTTGACAAGGTAGGGGCAGTGTGAAAAAATGCCTCATATAAATGGGGTCTCAAGGTGATTTAAAAATCACCTTGAGACCCCATTTATATGAGGCATTTTTTCACACTGCCCCTAAAAAATCACCTTGAGACCCCATTTATATGAGGCATTTTTTCACACTGCCCCTACCTTGTCAACCCTATGGAATTGGAAAGCTAGTGAGGTCACTAGCTTTCCAATGTGGTAGGGTTGACAAAGTAGGAGCAGCATATACTCATAGAAATGGGGTAATGTGGCATGCCATGATTGCAAGATAGGCTCAAAATGGAAGCATGGACAAGGCATTTGAATTGTTTGACAATAATGTTTTTGTAAAAATGTATGCAAAGTGTGGTAGTATTGACAAGCTAGTGAGCTCACTAGCTTGCCAATTTGGTAGGGTTGACAAGGTAGGGGTAGCGTATTCCTCATAGAAATGGGGTCTCACAATGATCATGGTGATTTACATCATTGTGAGACCCCATATCTATGAGGCATACACTTCCCCTACCTTTTCAACCCTACCAAATTGGTAAGTTAGTGAGCTTAGAAGCTTGCCAATTCGGTAGGGTTGACAAGGTAGGGGCAGCATGAAAGAATTCCTCACAGAAATGGGGACTCATGGTGATGTACATCACCATGAGACCCCATTCTATGAGGTATACGTTGTAGAATTCCTCACAAAAATGGGGACTCGCGGTGATGTACATCATCGTGAGACCCCATTTCTATGAAGCATACGCTGCCCCTACCTTGTCAACCCTACTAAATTGGCAAGCTAGTTAGCTCACTAGCTTGCCAATGCTACCACATTTTGCATACATTTCTACAAAAACATTATTGTCGAACAATTCAAATTCCTTGTCCATGCTTCAATTTTGAGCCTATCTTGCAATCATGGCATGCCACATTACCACATTTCTTTAAGGAATTCCATCAAAAAAATTCATGTGACCTTTGTCTATGCTAGAAATACTCTTCTACAAGATGATTGTAAGTATTTTGTATGAAGCCTTGAATGACATATATTTCATTTATTTTTATGGATTCATTTTTTAGGAACTAATATTTTTCTTTTTACCATGCTACAGGTAAAATTATCTGCCATGCCGCGGAAATGAACAAGGAATAAACCAACAAAGAGTATGGAGCCAATAAAGAAAAAAATAGAGAACAAATGAGGACATTGTGAGAGGAAGAAATTGGATATGATTGATGAAAACAATCCAATTGAAGAGGAACCTCAACCATCAAAAAGAGAAAAGGAATTGGCAACACAAAGGGAATGAATGCAAAAGCATCGTGGTAAGACAGATTTGAATACCATAGTTGGAGACACACCCTATACCGCAAGTGAATACATAGGGACACCATTAACCACAAGTGAATATGGAGAGACACCATCTACCGCAAGTGAATATGGGGGGACACCATCTACCACAAGTGAATATGAAGGGACACCATCCACCACAACTCAAGTTGAGAGTACATCATCACTCAGATTTGATGAAGAAGGTATGCCATCATCCCCATGCCAACCTTAAGGTATGTCGTCTATTCCACCTTCGATCCAAGGTACGCGATCTAGCCCACCTCATTTAAATATTGATGAAATTCCTAATGTTGAGATGTATGTACCTAGGAGGACACCACCTATAATTTTGTATAGAAATCCAAAGTATTTGATTAATATTGATGAGGATATTTTGCAGCACATGGAAGGTAAGATTCCAACAAGCACTTGTAGAAGATATGTTGATAAGATTTGGAAATTTATCTTTGAAAAGCTAAATGAAACCGCAAGATGTCAACTATTTGTTGAAATGATGTGGGGTATAAAGTATAGAAACATCATGAAGATTCTTGGGTTGAGAACATTGAATTCTTCAAGTAAAATAACTATTGTGAATAATCTAATGGATGCATATGAGAGTGTGGGTAAGACCTCATGCTCAAAGGATATTAATGTCACCTGACATGTCATTACATTGACTTTGGTAAGTATTCGAACAAGGAGATCTCATCTCATTAGAAAGACGAGTGAACAATTGAGAATTAATAGAAAAACTTTATCAAGAGCCATTCAAAGGAGGCAAAGAACTTAGGGCACTGAATCAAATAAATTATGGGCATTCTCAGGTAGACTCCCACAAAAAGATAAACGAGTTGTTGAAGCATTGAGAATACTAATTGAATAATATTGGAAGAATAACACAAGGCCATCTTTGAATCAAAGGGATGTGGTAAGAAAGAGAATTGGTAGTCAAAACTGTGAGCCACATCCAAATCATTTTTTGGATAAGACTCAAAACCAATTTTTTCATAAATTTCAAAATGATTATCCTCAAATTCAAATTTGTCAAAGATATTTTGAAATTATTAAACCTTTTTATGTCAATATAAATTACACATGTGCTACTTGTTGTAGACTACATATTGATTTCTCTAACCATTATGATGTTTATCGTTCTATATGTTTAGATTTTCATACTAATGATATTTTGCAAGATTGTGGCATAGAAGCCCACCAACATCTTCAAGAGAGTTCTTATCAAAAAAATTATGTCAAAGAAAGGATGGCCAAATATTCTACAGAAAACTATGCTTGGATGGTTCATGTCAACATTGCGGTGGCTTAAAACATATGCTAGTATGTCAACATATGGAAAGCACACATAAGGTGGAAAAGCACCTAGTAGAGTTTAGGAAGTATAAAATAGTGGCATACATTACAAAATATGGTAATTAAGAAAAAAGGTGTGATTTGGTTTTTCAAAAGATACCAGTGTATCAGTTTATGTCTATGTTTTGTGATAATTTAGTGTATGAGTATACAAGGCATACCCATAGAGCTCGATGGTTGGACACACAATTCAAGTTATGCAAGGAGACCTTTCCAGTTGGTAGCATAGTTTCAGTGGTCGACTTTTTAGATAACTACACTATATAGCCATAGCGTAAGGTGTAGTCACAATATTACAACTCCACACATGTTTCGATATTTGTGCACATAGCATTCATTCATTTAGCTGATAGTACAGAGGACCAAAGGAAGGTATTGAGGGGGTATCACTTTATATTAGTGATGATCGCACACATTCTCTAGAGTTTTTGCAAGGTTGCTTCTAGTTGTTCTACAATTATTTGGCTCAGAGGGGCATAGCATACGGTCGGCATATAATACGGTCGGATAACTGTGCAGCACAGTTCAAGAACTCATGCATGTTCTATCGGTTGAGTAGGATGCATGTCATTACAGGTGTTCAACATATGTGGAACTTTTGTGAGGTTGGGCATGGAAAAGGGGAGCATGATGGTGTTCGAGCATGTGTGAAAAGAGCATTAGCATGAGAAGAGTTAAAGTATAAAGACAATGCAAAGTTGACAAATGCAAAATCAATCGTTGAGTGGTGTAATGCTTTGATGGGTCTAGGTAATGAAGGTACGTCTTCAATTCATAATTTTTTTTGGTTGATGGATGATACTAACATTGCACCATATGAGGATTTTTGTACACTGATAGGATCAAGTGAGATACACTCTTTCCTTAGCTCAAATGCAAGTTCATGGAGTATCAATACACAAAAGATGGCATGTTTTTGTTCTTCATGTACAATGCAATCCTAGGATTATTGTGAGACAAAGGAGAGGGTTGAGAAATGGTTATTAAGTTATCTTAGCCCACTTCACATGTATCACCCTTCGACATCATTGGAGCTAACACAGATGGATTTATCAGTTGACTTTGACCACATATTAGATCTAGTTCAACCAAGTAATATATCTACTTGCATAGTTTTTGAAATTCTTATTGTTATCTTACTTTGTAGTGTATTTGTAATGTTGAATAATTTCATCTAATTTGCTACACATATCAATGTAGGGCATGTTTATGTAGTTATTGTAGATTAAGACAACGAAAAGGCAATAGATTATTACTTGTGTCATTGTGTTGAGGCAAAAAAGAAATTGGAGGCCCTAGTTATAGATGGAGAAAATATTGAATACCGTACAGGCTCAGTTGTTGTTATTGGAACGTGGCTTAGAAGGTACCCACATAAGAGTGTTAAATATTGGTTATTTCAGGACTTTGACACGCATCAGAAGATTCTTGATTACTCGAACCTTGTCATGGCATCCAATGTTTGTTTGACCAAATATGTGGGTAGACTTTTGAACAAGACCTTTTGGAAGGTTCGTGAGTTTGACCATGAGGCAATACTTGACACAATAAAGAGTAGAATAGACCTAAATGGTTTGCTGGATTAATTTGTAAGTATGCACAAATTTGTTCTTATTAATTTATACTTGTATGCACAATAATTTGAATGATGTCAATGCTATGATGTAAATGCTATCATCTAATGTTTATATCATGTATGTAGGTGATTGATGAAGTTATCAAACTTGCATCAAAATTTAAACCTTGTTGTTCCCAAGTTGGAACCAAATGATGTGGATTTGTTGTTTGTAAGTGTCTTCCGTCTATTTTCATTTCATTTCCATTTTGGATTCTCTTTCTTTTTCTTCTTTTACTTTGCCTATTTGTAAGTAACCTACTAAAAATTGATTGGTTTTCCTTTGCAAAAAATGTTGATTTATGAGCCATCCAAGAGAATCTCAGCCAAAAAAAAAATGCAACATCCTTATTTTGATGATCTTAACAAATCTCAATTATGATTTTAAGCCCTTATAAAACTGTGTGAAGCTTAGCGAGGTAATTTCAAGTTATTCATTTGAAGTTAACCTTATCATGAGCACCTATGATGTAGACATTATAAGAGCATCTCGAATTTCAAGTTATTCTATTCATTAGAGGTGTTGTGTGCAATAGGTATCTTGGAACTCCCAATGAAGATGTATGACCATGAGTGACTAAGTTGAGAGACTGGTATGCTTATCCTCAATGGAAGCATCAATATTTATGCCTTGTTGTTCCCAAATTGGAACCAAATGGTGTGGATTTGTTGTCTGTAAGTTCCTTCCATCTATTTTCATTTCATTTCCATTTGGATGCTCTTTCTTTTTCTTCTTTTACTTTGCCTATTTGTAAGTAAACTACTAAAAATTGATTGGTGTCTCCTTGCAAAAAAATGCTGATTTATGAGCCATCCAAGAGAATCTTAGCCAAAAAATCAATGCAACATCCTTATTTTGATCATCTTGAAAAATCTCAATTCTGATTTGAAGCCATTATAAAAGAGTGTGTGAAGCTTAGCGAGGGAATCTCAAGTTATTCATTTGAACTTAACCACATCATGAGCACCTATGATGTAGACATTATAAGAGAATCTTGAATGTATGAGTGACATTGTAAAATATTTGTGAGAACGGAGTACCTAAGGCTTCCTTGAATTGTATTTTTGGTCATTATGAGAGAATCTTATAAGTTGAGTTTGTGTGCATGAAAATGGGGCACATTGACTCAATATTTGATTTAATTGGGGTGTTGGAATTCATATAGTTTGATTTGTTTTCTCATAATTTTGTATTACCGCTTGATAGTTTTGAGAAAGCATTGTTCCTACAAGTACAAGCACTTGGGTTTCAAAATGATGTATGAAGCATATTAGACAATTGTAGCAAAAACAAAAGAATTAGGATAACCAAATAAATCTAATTTTATTGCAAACATCATATTATTAATATGGTGAGTGTAATAACCATTGATGGTTACCAATCATTCTTTTTCTTCTTTTATCCTCTTTCTATTATAACTAGCACCAATTGACTAACTTATTACAAAAACTTCATTTATTAAAACAAATCAACCTAATGATTATATATCAATATCAATATAGCATACAGTCTATTCACATAAACATTTGTAATGATATTTACTCAAATTTTGAAATTTATTGCTGCCCTCAAACATTTATAATTCATGCAACGTAATCCCTTAACAGTCCAAATTACAAAAGGGTAGCAATCTTTGACGGCATGTTACCCGGATACTGTGTTAGTTATGGGCATTCCTTCTAAGGCATCAAGATCACATAGGGAACCTCTACAATAACCTCTCTCAATTTTTGTTATCTCGGAGTCATTTTTTCATGGTGTCCAATTTTGACTTGATGGAAAAAGTGTCAATTACAAGCAGTGTAAAGTTGCAAAGTGGTGCAACTTTTGTTCTGTAACTCATGTGACCAAACAGACTATTCCAATGCATCCGGATGGGTATGTTTACGCTAGAAATGGTCCTCTTTTTCACCCAAACATGTCGAATTTCTCTAATCTATGTTCAACTGGCTCAATCCCTTAAGGGTCCAAAGTGCAAAAGGGCAACAATCTTTGACAGGCTATTACTTGGAAACTGTGATGCTTACGAACTCTTCGTCTGAGCCTACGGGATCACGTGGGACCCTCTATAATAACCTCTCTCAATTTTTGTTATCTCAAATTCATTTCCCTTGGTCTCCAGCTTTCACTTGATGGAAAAAGTGTCAACTGCAAGCAGTGTAAAGTTGCAAAGTGGTGCAACTTTCGTTCTGCAACTCGTGTGACCAAATGAACTATTCCAATGCATTCAGATGGGTACATTTACACTAGGCACGATCCTCTTTCACACCCAAACATGTCAAATCACTTTGAGCTACGTTCAACCAGCTCAATCCCTTAAGGGTCCAAAGTACAAAAGGGTAGCAATCTTTGACGGGGTATTACTCAAAAACCGTGATGTTTATGAACTCTTCGTCTAAGCCTAAGGGATCGTGTTGGACCCCTCTACAATAAACTCTTTCAGTTTTTTTAATCTCAAATTCACTTTCATGTGGTGTCCAATTTTCACTTGATGGAAAAAGTATCAAATGCAAGTAGTGTAAGGTTGCAAAGTGGTGCAACTTTCATTCTACAACTCATGTGACCAAACGGACTGCTCAAATGCATCTGGATGGGTACATTAAGCTAGGAATGGTCCTCTTTCACACCCAAAGACGCAGAATCGCTTTGAGCTACGTTCAACCAACTCAATCCCTTAAAGGTCTAAAGTGCAAAAGGGTAGCAATATTTGATGGGCTATTACTCAGAAACCATGATGCTTACGAACTCTCTGTCTAAGCCTACGGGATCATGTTGGGCCCCTCTATGATAACCTATCTTTATTTTGTTATCTTAGAGCTATTTTTCCATGGTGTCCAGTTTTCACTTGATGGAAAAAGTGTTAAATGCAAGTAGTGTAAAGTTGCAAAGTGGTGCAACTTTCATTCTGCAACTTGTATGACCAAACAGACTATTCCAACGCGTTCGGATGGGTACGTTTACACTATGCACAATCCTATTTTGCACCCAAACATGTTGAATCACTCTGAACTACGTTCAACCGGCGCAATCCTTTAAGGATCCAAAGTACAAAAGGGTAGAAATCTTTGACAAGCTATTACTCAAAAACCATGATGCTTACGAACTCTTCGTCTGAACCTGCAAGATCTCATTGGGCCTCTCTACAATGATCTCTCTCAGTTTTTGTTATCTCAAAGTCATTTTCCCGTGGTGTCCAGTTTTCACTTGATGGAAAAAGTGTCAAATGCAAGTTGTGTAAAGTTTGAAAGTGGTGCAACTTTCATTCTGCAGCTCATGTGACCAAACAGACTATTCCAACGCTTTCGAATGGGTATTTTTATTCTAGGTCTGGTCCTCTTTCACACCCAAACACGCTGAATTGCTCCAAGCTATGTTCAACTGGCTCAATCCCTTCAGGGTCCAAAGTGCAAAAGGGCAGTAATATTTGATGGGCTATTACTCATAAACCATGATTCTTACGAACTCTCTATCTAAGCCTATGGGATTACATTGGGCCTCTCTACAATAACCTCTCTTAGTTTGTGTTATCTCAAATTTGTTTTCCCGTGGTGTCCAATTTTAACTTGATGGAAAAAGTGTCAAATGCAAGCAATGTAAAGTTGCAAAGTGGTGCAACTTTTGTTTTGCAACTCATGTGACCAAATGGATTGTTCCAATGCATCCGGATGGGTACATTTATGCTACGCATGGTCCTCTTTCACACCCAAACATGTTGAATCACTCTGAGCTATGTTCAATCAACTCGATCCCTTAAGACTCCAAAGTGCAAAAGGTTAGCAATCTTTGATGGGCTATTACTCAAAAATTGTGATGCTCACGAACTTTTCGTCTGAACCTATAGGATCATGTTGGGCCCCTTTACAATAACCTTTCTTAGTTTTTGTTATCTCAGAGTCTATTATTCCTTGCATAACCACCCCATTTTGATTTGGGACAAAATGGGTCCCCCTTTTCTTTTTGGTTTTGCTACCTTTTGGTCTTTGTTTTCCCCTTGGGGGGGTTCTTTTGAATTTTGATCTATCTGATTTAATTCTGGTTATGTCTCAGCTTGAGTTGGTTTTCTTCTTGTTGAAAGTTGATTGGAATAATCACAAGCAATAATGGATTTCATTATGACATATTTTGTGTTTTATTTTCCCCTGAGTACTAATGCATACCTTTCTTTTGCAGGATTAAATTGCCACACATGATGATATTTTCCAAATAAGCTCAGTTGGAAGGCATTCCTTAATACAGTTGGTAACAAAAATCCTCTAAGGTAGGAGTCGGCAAGACCTTACTTATGTCTTGCTGACTACCAGTGCAGTCTGTTGATATGCGTCTGTGTTGCCTATCGGCAAGACCTCGGAGATGTCACAACGATAGGGATTCATATGCAGTTGCCTATCGGCAACACATTAACCATTGTCTTGGTGACTAGGAGTAGCCCTTCGGCATTAGGGGTTTCCTTCGAAGAAAGGTCTCGCCAAGGTCTTCATGTCTCACTTACTGACGGGAGGGAGAAAGTATATCGGCAGGAGATTTTGACTTCGGGGTGAAGTCTCTGCGAATTTATCAAGTCTCGCCAACCAGCGCGGAGTGAATTTTTCCTTTGGCATGAATTGCTTTCTTCTTTGTATGGTCTTTCCGAAAGCTTCAAGTCTCGCCAACTACCAATAAAGATATTTGTCTCGGTGAGAGACTTTTCTTCGAAGAGAAGTCTCAACGAATGCATCAAGTCACACCGACACAGTGCAAGGGGATTCTATCGGTGGTCTTCGGTGACAGAATTAGATTGTCACGGCGATGAAAGGGTGAATTTATAAGGCCTTCGGTGAGACATGAGGTATCTATAGGACATCTCCCCAAAAAGGGAAGGTTACATCGACACATGTGAGATGAAAGGATGCATATCAGTATGACCACAAGGGAGGTCTTGGCAACAATAGAGCTCGGCGAAGGAGGCCTTGGTTGGTGTAAAATCTCACAGACCGAAGGAAGTCTCAGCGACACGAAGGAAGCTCACTGAGAGAAAAGTGAGCTCGGCAAGATGTCTCACCGACGCAATGAACTATTGCCAAAGCAAAGCGGCATCAACGTAGCAATTTGAATCAAGTGAATCAAGTGAGGTCTCCCGACAGCTAGGGGGTTTCACCGAAGGATTCCCCTTTTGGTACAGTGTCTTGCCAAAGAGCTAAGCTCATGCAGAAGCAAAAGGGAGCCTGAGAAGAATAAGAGGAACTCGGGGAGACTCTGAACGAATGGAACGGGTTCGGTAAGATGTCTTGCTAACCCGATGATGTTTCAGCGACGGGAGAAAGATAAAGGGGAGTTTGCTGGGAAAGATTAACTCTCGGCGGGAAGTCTCCCTGACCATAGAATGCCCTACCAAAAAAAAGGGGACCCCATTGAAAGAAATGGAGCTCAACAAAGGATCATGCCTTTTCCAAAAGTTCTTGGCGAAGAAAGAAGGTCACACCGAAACAAATATGAGCTCGGGGAGAAAAGGAAGACTTTGCCATGAGGTCACAGCGATAGGCGGTAGTCTCCTCGACATGAAAAATGAGCTTGCCAATGGATCTTGAGGTTCGCTATGATGTCCCACCGACTAGCAACTGTCTTGCTGATAGGCTTTGTGGGCTCGATATGATTTCTTCAGCTCACCGAAACGTCTTGCTGACTGTCTAATGTCATGCCGATGGTTGATAAAAGTGATAATCGCATCGGGGAGACACGATGAGTGTCTCACCGACATGCGATTCAATATGAACCACTTTTGACCGCCAAGGAATCCTATGTGGCCTCTATTCCTCCAATCAAAATAAGATGACCTATTGACCGATTGACCATCCATGTGTAAGAAGACCAATAGAATGCGAACTAGATGGACTCCTTCTAAGATCAAAGCGATGACTCGGCTCAGAAAATGGTGGTGGTTTGGAACATGAGGAAGGCCGAAGGAAAGGAATAACCATGACTCATAGGGACAGTTGTAGTGACTACTGGCAAGGAGGTAGATCATTATTAATGGTGATATTCTAAGCATTCAAGGCGGCCCTGAGATGGAGTTCAAAGATGGACACGAAGGCCAGTAGTAAATGTTGCAGATACAAAAGATCTAAGATCACCCCTAGAATAACCTTTCAACAATATGGACAGTAGGGCTTCTCATTGAGTACAGCATTAACTCTTCTCAGAAAGATTTGAGAGCCGACTCTCCTGGAAGCAGATATTTTAAAAAAAACCCTAATGTAGAGGGACAACGCATTATTTTTGATGCATCTTGTATATAAGGCATTCTGACCTCTTTGAAAAGGTTAGAGTTTTTGCGGTTAGAACTTGTAGAGCACTTGTAGAGAAGAATTCATAGAGAACTTCTAGGATTAGAAAAGAGTTAGAAATCAGAGAAGTTAGTTGGAAAAGATAGAATAGCTTCTTGATTCTTTGTAATAGGAGCCTCTTTTGTCTTCTTAGTTAGGAGTTAAATTCAGAATAGTCTGTAATGGATTTTCAAGTTTTCTTAATATAAGTGGAAACAATTTGGAATCACATATTTTTTGTACACTGGTGATTGTGCTAGTTGTGTAATTGTTGTTTATCTATTTCACTAACAGTAGAAGCAACCAGATTAAATTCTATTTCAGATTGTGTTCCTGAATGATATTTGTCTTAAGTTAATCATTTGATATGTGAAACCTATAAGGAATGGAATGTTATTTTGGTGTTTTATTTAAAATGGTAACTAGTACTTTGTTATTGAAATCAGCACTGTAAATGAATGAAACTGTGTGTCAATCACAAGTTAATTTTGTTTTGCATTTTTAGTTTGCAATTCCTTGAAGGATTACAAGTTTGGTTAAGATTGGATGAATTATTGTTCTTTTTTGTCCCAAAACCTTGATCTATCTTTTGTTGTTTCTTTAAAAACCCTAGTTAAATTAGGTTTTATTTCATGTTTGATCTTAGAACAATCCAGAAGCTCAACACCAACATGCCCCTTGAATATTACTGTTACATTGACCAATTGAGCAACATCAGCACAATTAAGAACCAACTACAAATACCTTGGGAGCTGAGATATCCATGTGATCATCTTTTCTCTTTCAGGAGAAACATAATAGCAATATTTTGTTTGCATGTTGCTATGCCAAAACACACGTCAACAGAGACTGGCGCTAGGAGGGCCTAGAAGGGAAAACTGGATAAAACTCGGTCTTTCTCATCAGAGAAATCCCACTGAGCTCTTTGATTAGTTGAAAATCCATCACCGTTGATAGAACTCGGGACCCCAACAAGACACAAGGTTCACAAGACTGGGGCAGCCATCATACCACCTTTATCAACTCTGCTCACTCCACCAGGCTTTTCACCAATACCCCAGTGGATACCTATCAATCCACCATCACGTCCATCTCAATTGTCATCACAGCTGGTTCAACCCATACAACAGCTGGCTCAACCACCACCACCACCCCCACCAATGGTGTTCTTCCAGAATAATCCCTCTCCATTTGGGACTATTCCTGGAGGTTTTCATGATATGCCCAAGAACCCTGAGAAATTTTTTCCCAAGTACTTTCATGGTGAATCAAGAAGTGTTGAGGAGCACATACAAGCTTTCAAGGATTCTTGTACTAGAGCTCAGATAGCCCACCATGATGTAGTATGTAGGTTATTCCCTTATTCCTTAGGGGATATGGCATACAATTGGTACCTTAATCTTCCTCAAGGTTCCATTCTGACTTGGACACACTTGGAAAATGATTTCATCAACCAGTTCAAGGTTTATGTGGACCCAGCTCTTTTATATCATCAATTTGCTACCATTAGGAAGGAACCAGGTGAATCCTTGGCTTTATTCAATACTAGATTCCAGCGAATGTATAGGATATTGCAAGACCCCTATTTGGTTACTGAGGATAGTGCCATCCAAGCATACTTTAGGGTTATAGACCCTTTACTAGGTTTGTTCTTGCAAAGGACTTACCAACCAACTGAAATCGATTCTCTATCCAAAGTTTATCATCTAGCTATCAAGTTGCAGCAACAAATCAGTTCTCAACAAGGAAGTTTGGGAGGAGGTTTCCCTTCAATAGGATATCAAATGCATAGCCCAACACCCCTATTAAATACTGTCCCAGGAACGTCTCCCTCCCACTATGGGCCTATATCTGAATTGCAAACTCAACCTCCTGTCCCATTCTTTGCTACTAGAAATTTTGATCCCTTTCAACAATCCCAACTTCCTCAAAGTTCCCATGGTCATCAGAACCAAATTGGAACACCAAATCATGGTGGTCAACCACCTATTGCTAAGAATGTGGAAAGTGAAAAGATAACTCAGCTTACAAATGAGGTAGAAACCTTGAAGAAAATGATGTCTCAAGTTACCAATGACATGGCTCAGCTTCGGTTGAACCCCTCTCAAATCCAAGGTAACTACCCTAATCAAAACAACAACAATCAAGGTAGCTATCAGAATCATAACAATTACAACCACAGGGGTTATCAGGGCCAAAAATCCTCTAATCAAGGATACCAAAACCAAAACAGAGGGTATAACCAAAGGCCCAATAACAACAGGCAATGGAATACAGGGCCCAATAATGGTGGAGTTTCACATAACTATCAAGCTAATGAGGAAAGGTCACATACTGTAAGTGTGGCTGATCTCAACTTCATGACCAATTGGTGTAGGCTGCATAATACAGCAACCCATGCTGAGGTGAACTACCCTGAAATGGAGAAAGTTGTCAAGATGGCACACAAAGATGCCCATACATTCCAGGGGAATTCAAACAAAGGAGTTAACTCAATGGATACTGCAATGGCTTATGACATCTTTGGAGAAGAGCCCTCATTCCCAAGGCAAGAGGAGAATGAACCAAAGGAAGATTCATATGATGCCCAAGCTTTTCAGACAAAGGGAGGGCACTTTTTGAGAAATCAGAACAAGGGTCCATTCACCTCATCAGCACACCCTAATCACATGGTGCCTCCAAATCAAAGTGTTGATAATAACCCTCCTCCACCAAAAGGCCCGCCTGACTTCCACAACAAGGGTAATTCCTTTGGTGTCTTCAAAGGTACTACTAGTTATAATACAGAATTTGATATTGTCTCTGAGATGCAGAGACAGAAAACTTCTTTGTCCTATTTTGACATCTTAAAGTGGTGCCCTGCTCAAAGGGAGATAGTGCTGAAAGCTTTGGAGCAAGCTGACAAGTCAAAAGGAAAGGACAAGGTAGCACCTACTGGGGACGTGAATGCAGCTTTATACAAAAACAAGGTAGGTACTCCACCATTCCTTTTGAGTTTAAGAATTTCTGGGAAGAACCTACACAATTTTTGGTTGGATTCAGGGACTTCGGGCAATGTTATGCCATTTTCCATATGTAAGAAGTTGGGATTGAACCCCATTCAGACAAATAAGAACATCATTCAACTTAACAAGATAGAGGTTAATGTGGTAGGAGAATTAAGGAACATACATGTGCAAGTAGGATTAGACCCTAGGATTTTAACCAACATAGACATTCAAGTGGCAGACATTCCTGAGACCTATGGTATGCTGTTGAGCTGAGATTTGATGAAAAATCTAGGGGGATATCTTTCCCTTGACTTTTCACATATGTGGCTATCATGGAAAGGGATTCGTAATCAGATTAGGATTGAAAGTGAGCCTCGCCTCAAGCATATCATCACGGAATATGATTGCCCCAATGAGGTAGCTTACTTTGAAACTGAGATAGGGGTTTACAAAAGAGAAGAAATCTTGACCTTCTCGGTTCTTGACTCTAAAGGGTTGTCAATACCAAAGTGTCCTGACTCTCTGATTAATGAAAATCAGCAGGCCTTGATCAGGAAGCTATAGCAAGATCAGTTGGTCTTGGGAGAAGACATTGATTTGCAAAGTCTCCTGCTCCCTAATTGGTGCAGGGTACACTACCAAAGTCATTCTAAATTGACTTGTCCACCTTGCATTGACATTTTAAATCATGTTTCCCAAGCTGAGGAAGCTAACTCAAGTCACCCTGAGATCCTTGTAGACCACTTCTCATTTGAAGCTAAAGAAGCAACAATGTTAACCAGGGGTAGGATACTTCCAAAAGAGATTCCTTCCCAAATTGAACTGGCCTCAGTCACATGTCTTAACTAGCATACTCATGTGGAACAACCCCAAGGCTTGCTCGACATTCTTGCACTCACAAGTATGTCGGAACCTGAGAAGCTAACCAAAAGCATAAAGGACTATCTAAAGGATAGCCACAGGTCGAATGATATAACTAAGCAAGGATTAGAAATTACATCTAAGGAACTTGTTCAACACCTCCCTTTCACATTTGATGTAAAAGATCAAACAGTCCCACCCCTAGCTCATTCAACCCAAGTGTGCACCATCACCTCAAAAGAACCAACCCTAGCCTATGATCAACTATGGACCCTCACATTTGATGGATCCAAATCTAAGACAGGTAGTGGTGTTGGAATTGTACTAACCAGTCCTAAAGGGAAAACCTTCTTTGCTTCTTACAAGTTGCAATTTGGATGCACAAACAACGTGGTAGAATATGAAACTCTAGCATGGGGATTGATGTTTGCACATAGGAAGGTCATTGCCTTGATGGTCAAGGGAGATTCATAAATAGTTATCAGGCAAGTACGCAGCCATTACACCTGTCACAATAAAAGGCTAGCAGCATATAGAAATAGGGTATGGAATTTGATCGAAGACTTTGATACCTTTGGGATTAGTTTAATCCCTAGAGAAGACAATCAGGTAGTTGATTCATTGGCTGTTGTTGCAAGCACCCTGGAACCTATGCAAGGCTCTAACCTCAAGAAATTCTCAGTGGAATTAATTTCCACCCTTGCAGTTCCTGACAACATCATGAACTTTCAAGTCTTTGATGATGATCGACATATTCTTGCTTTATTAGCAAGCTCAGATGTTTTTGAGGGGCAAATTATTGATGAGTCCAACAGAGATCAAGGGGATTGGAACCCTAAGGAATGTGATATAGAAGGAGTTCTTAACTTAAAGAATAATAACATTCCCAAGGGAATGGTGACCTTGGAGAGAATTTTTGACTCGGATCCAAGGGCTCAAGAGAATATATTAGCTAAAAAAAAGGGAGGCGAATATGAGACAGTTAACCTAGCTGATTCTGGCCCTGAAAGGAATGTCTACATAGGGAAGGTCTGCCCTAAAGCAATCAAAAAATAAATATTGAATGAACTTAAAAAAGATATTTCTGCAATTGCTTGGGGATATGAAGACCTAAAGACGTTTGATGCTACTATAATGACTCATACTATTCCCCTGAAGCCTGAAGCTAAGCCATTTCGGCAAAAACAACGCCCTGTCAACGCTTTGATTGAGCCATTGATCCTTAAGGAAGTCTAGAAGCTTCTTTCTGCAAGGATAATTTTCCCGGTATGCCATTCAACCTGGGTGGCTAACTTAGTCCCAGTCCATAAGAAAAACGGGGAGATCAGGCTATGTGTCGACTTCAGAAATTTGAACAGAACTTCAGAAAAAGATAACTATCCACTTCCTTCACTGGATGAGGTCTTGCAGACTGTCAATGGATCTCAAATGATATCATTCCTGGATGGTTACTCTAGATATAACCAAGTAATGGTCGACTGTGAAGACAAAATGAAGGCAGCCTTCACTACAGAGTGGGGAACATTCGCATATAGGAGGATGCCATTCGGTCTGATAAATGTTGGAGCAACTTTCCAACGTGCCATGGATATAGCTTTCAAGGACATAATTGGTAAGTGCATCATTGTCTATATGGATGACCTGACAGTGTTCTCCAAAGATCGACTGAACCATGTTGCAGACTTGGCTAAGGTTCTCGAGAGGTGTATCCGATATGGAGTCTCATTGAATCCAAAAAAATGTGTGTTCGGGGTTTCTGAAGGGAAGCTGTTGGGACACATAATTTATGAAAGAGGGATTTCAATCGATCTAGATCGAGTCGAGTCCATCCTAAAGATCACCTGGCCTTGAAACAAGAAAGAAATGAGGTCTTTCTTTAGGAAAATCAACTTTGTGAGAAAGTTCATCATGGGCTTTGCTAAAATCATGAAACCCCTGAATGAAATGATGAAAAAGGACACCAAGGTAGAGTGGACTGAAGAAGCAAAGGCCACATTTGTGCAAGTCAAGCGATCCATTTCAGAAGCACCCGTGCTCACCAGCCTTGACTATTTGAGACCGTTTTACATCTACTCTTTTGCCTCTAATCATTCTTGCGCAGTTGTACTAACCCAACGAAGAGAAGAGGCAAAGGAGAAGCTGGTTGCATTCATGAGCTCTCCATTCAAAAATGCGGAAATCAAATACCTGCCTCTCGAGAAGCAAGCTTTTGCACTGGTTCAGACTGTCAAGAAATTCTGACATTACATTCTCTGAAGCCAAATATTTGTTGTAGTTCTTGATGCAGCTGTGAAGTCCCTACTCATGCAAAGCGAGCTGGGAGAAAGGAGGGGCAAATGGATGGCCATCCTGCAAGAATTTGATTTGGAGATACACCCTATGAGACTAGTTAGGGGTACAATCTTGTCTCAGTCCATGGCGAACACTGGCGACAACATCTTCTGTCAGCAATACACAACCTAGTCCTTTTTCGGCGACCCCTGGTATGTTGATACCATTTGCTTTATGCTCAACAATTGATGTCCAGAAGGAATGAATGCAACTCAAAGGAGAGCTCTGAGACTCAAGAGTTCTCATTACATGCTCAAAGGATGGTTTCTATATAGGAGGAATTTCGAAGGAGTATACCTCAGATGCCTTGATCATCAAGAGGCTAAACATGTGTTTTTTGAGTTTCATGGGAAACATGGCACAGGTCATGGGTCTGTGGATTCTTTGGCACACCAGATCCTCTGATCTGGCTATTATTGGCCCTGTGTATTCAAATATGCTTATCAACATGTGAGAACATGCCACATATGTCAGATTTCTGCATCTAAAGAATGCCATTGCAGCTTGTCTACGAGGTAAGACCATTTGCCTAGTGGGCACTGGATTTCATTGGGGTAATTAACCCAAACTCTTCTGCAGGACACAAGTTTATCTTGACTACTATTGACTATTGTACAAGGTGGACAAAGGCTATACCCTGCAAGAACAGCACCACAAAGGTAGTGATCAAGTTCCTCACCGAGTGCATCACTACAAGGTTTGGGGTACCCTTCGCTCTGGTATGTGACAATGGCTCTGCCTTTTCTTCTACTGAGTTTATTTCTTGGGCATATGAGCACAAAATTGTTTTGAAGTATTCCTCAAATTATTACCCACAAGGCAATGGAGTCGCAGAGTCGACCAATAAGAACCTTCTAGGGGTAATAAATAAATTGTTAGAACACAACCCTAGAGACTAGCATACTCAGCTGAGATTTTCATTATGGTCAGATAGGACTAGGATTAAGGCTGCTCTAAAGACTTCACCATTCAAGCTGGTATATGGATAAGAGCCTGTCTTCCCTATCCATCTATAGATACCTATCCTTGATTTCATGCATAAATTCTACTCTAATGATAATAGGATAGAAGTCAGATTAGCTGCTTTGTTGAAATTAGAAGAGCAGAGAGATGTTGCCTTACAACAATTCTTTAGGCACTAGGCTATTGTCAAACGCTGGTTTGACAAAAGAGCCAAAATCAAAGCTTTTAGGATATCTGACCTTGTATTGTTATGGGATAAAGCTAGTGAAAAGAAGGGCAGTCACCAGAAATCTGACAAACTTTGGTTAGGTCCTTATTAGGTTGCTAAGATCCTGGGGGGAAATGCTTTTAGACTGAGTAGCTTAATTGGAGAACCTGTTCCCTTGCTTGTCAATGGGCAGTTTCTCAAGCACTATTTTGAGTCATAAGGCTTGTTAATTTATGTTTTGCATGTAGATAATTCATTGTTCTTTATATAAATAATTTGTTTATTCCGTCTCTTGTTTGTAGATAATTTGCATTTATGTAAATAGTTCTTGTGTTTCTGCTTGTAAATAATCTGCTGCTCTTTGTGTAAGTAATTCGCTCTTTGTTTGTAAATATTTGCTGCCTATTTGATTTTCTTTCCTCTTTGTTTTTATGTTTCTCTTGTTCTGTGGTTTGTGTTTTTGTTTTGTTTTTTGGGATTAATCTATCTTCTCCATTTGAAACTGTGGGTTGTTATCTAAAGTATACTATGGTCACAAGGAGAAAAATGGTTTAGGTATTTTCAGGCTTTCTGTTTGGATGATTTTGTCCTAAACTCTTTGTTTCATTCCCATTTTCAATAAAGGTTGTGGAAGGTCTTGAAAACAAGGTGCCAAGTAAATAACTTTCATTAGCTCCTCTGAATCTGCCACAGATCATTAAGATCATCTCCTTTGCATCGGTATATTTGTCCTAGGGTGATAGTGTTGCAATATTTGAGTGAAAAATATGATCTCCCAAGTGTTGTTATGAGGTCCATGGTAGTTTTCAACCCAGATCAGATGTTAAACATATGACATTGAAAAAAAAAAAAAAATGAAAATATCTGAAACTCTATGAGAAAACAAAAAAAAGAAAGAGAAAGGAAAAGAATTATCTAAATAGAAAAGGGATTAAATACGAATGGGTGGTTCCAGTATCTCTACTGGGGCTATGGATGCCTGGCTGGGAGTAGAACAATGTTGTGAGAAAACTAGAGGTATCTCCGTCGGGGCTATGGACGCCTGATTGGTAGCGGAGCAATGCCCAGGATATCATTGTACAACAGCTAAAGGGGATCAACTTATGTAGCTTAAATCTTACACATTGTTGTCCAAAAGATGAAGAAAACTTTATGAAAGGGGTGATGCACAATCAAGCACACACATAGATTAAGGGGTGGCCATTGATTGATTTACATTTTGAGATTCTAGCTCTACCTTGGTTGTTATAACTGACCCAACTGGAGTTGCAATATTCATGAACCAGGAGTTCTGGGTAGCTGAATCCTTCAGATTTTTGAAAATGGTTAAACCATTTTCCCAGCCGAGTCACCATTTGCTATGCCTTGCATAACCACCCCATTTTGATTTAGGACAAAATGGGTCCCCCTTCTCTTTTTGGTTTTGCTACCATTTGGTCTTTGTTTTCCCCTTGGGGGGGTTCTTTTGACTTTTGATCTATTTGATTTAATTTTGGTTATGTCTTAGCTTGAGTTGGTTTTCTTCTTGCTGAAAGTTGATTGGAATAATCACAAGCAATAATGGATTTCATTATGACATATTCTGTGTTTTATTTTCCCCTGAGTACTAATGCAGACCTTTCTTTTGCAAGATTAAATCGCCACACATGATGATATTTGTCAAATAAGCTCAGTTGGAAGGCATTCCTTAATCCAGTTGGTAACAAAAGTCCTCTAAGGCAGGAGTCGGAAAGACCTTACTGATGGCTTATCGACTACCAGTGCAGTCTGTCGATATGCGTCTGTGTTTCCTATCGGCAAGACCCCGAAGATGTCACAGCGATCGGGATTCATATGTAGTTGCCTATCGGCAACACATTAACCATTGTCCTTGCAACTAGGAGTAGCCCTTCGGCATGAGGGGTTTCCTTCGGAGAAAGGTCTCAGCGAGGTCTTCATGTCTCATCGACTGACAGCAGGGAGAAAGTATTTCGATGGGAGATTTTGACTTCAGGGTGAAGTCTCCGTGAATTCATCAAGTCTCGTCGACCAACGCAGAGCGAATTTTTCCTTCGGCATGAGTTGCTTTCTTCAGTGTATGGTCTTGCCGAAAGCTTCAAGTCTTGCCGACTACCGATAAAGATATTTGTCTCGATGAGAGACTTTTATTTGGAGAGAAGTCTCGACGAATGCATCAAGTCACACCAACACAGCGCAAGGTGATTCTATTGGTGGTCTTTGGTGAGAGAATCAAATTGTCATGATGACGAAAGGGTGAATTTATAAGGCCTTTGGTGAGACACGAGGTATCTATAGGACGTCTCCCCGACAAGGGAAGGTTACAGCGACACATGTGAGATGAAAGGATGCATATCGGTATGACCACAAGGGAGGTCTCAGCGAAGGAGGCCTCGGTCGGTGTAAAATCTCACCAACCGAAGGAAGTCTCAGTGACACGAAGGAAGCTCGCTAAGAGAAAAGTGAGCTCGGTAAGATGTCTCACTAACGGGGTGAACTCTTGCCAAAGTAAAGTGGCATCGACATAGCAATTTGAGCTTGCTAAGAAGTCTCGGTGACCCAGGGATGTCTTGGCGACGGAATCAAGTGAGGTCTCCCGACAGCTGGGGGGGTTTGCCGAAGGATTCCCCTTTCAGTACAGTGTCTTGCCAAAGAGCTAAGGTCACGCCGAAGCAAAAGGGAACCCAAGAAGAATAAGAGGAACTCGAGGAGACTCTGAATGAATGGAACAGGTTTGGTAAGATGTCTTGCCAACCCAATGATGTCTCAGTGATGGGAGAAAGATAAAGGGGAGTTCGCCGGGAAAGATTAACTCTCGGCGGGAAGTCTCCTCGACCATAGAATGTCCTGCCGACAGAAAGGGGACCCCATCGAAAGAAATGGAGCTCAACAAAGGATCATGCCTTCACCAAAAGGTCTTGGTGAAGAAAGAAGGTCACACCAAAACAAATATGAGCTCGGGGAGAAAAGGAAGACTTCGCCATGAGGTCACAGCGATAGGCGGTAGTCTCCCCGACATGAAAAATGAGCTCACCAATGGATCCTGTGGTTCGCTATGATGTCCCACCGACTAGTGACTGTCTTTTCGATAGGTTTTGTGGGCTTGATATGACTTCTTCAGTTCATCGAAATGTCTTGCCAACTGTCTAATGTCATGCCGATGGTTGATAAAAGCAATAATTGCATCAGGGAGACACGATGAGTATCTCACCGACATGCGATTCAATACGAACCACTTTTGACCGCCAAGGAATCCTACGTGGCCTATGTTCCTCCAATCAAAAGAAGATGACCTATTGACTGATTGACCATCCCTGTGTAAGAAGACCGACAGAATGTGAACTAGATGGACTCCTTTTGAGATCAAAGCGATGACTCAGCTCAGAAAATGGTGGTGGTCTGGAACATGAGGAAGGCCAAAGGAAAGGAATAACCATGACTCATAGGGACAGCTGTAGTGACTACTAGCAAGGAGGTAGATCAGTATTAATGGTGATAATCTGAGCATTCAAGGCAGCCCTGAGATGGAGTTAAAAGATGGACATGAAGGCCAGTAGTAAATGCTGCGAATGCAAAAGATCTAAGATCACCTCTAGAATAACCTTTCAGCAATATGGACAGCAGGGCTTCTCATTGAGTACAGCATTAACTCTTCTCAGAAAGATCTGAGATCCGACTCTTCTGGAAGCAGATATTTTGTAAAAAACCCTAATGCAGAGGGACAGTGCATTCTTTTTGATGCATCCTGTATATAAGGGATTCTGACCTCTTTGAAAAGGTTAGAGTTTTTGTGGTTAGAACTTGTAGAGCACTTGTAGAGAAGAATTCGTAGAGAACTTCTAGGATTAGAAAAGAGTTAGAAATCAGAGAAGAAGTTCGTTAGAAAAGATAGAACTGCTTCCTGATTCTTTGTAATAGGAGCCTCTTTTGTCTTCTTAGTTAGGAGTTAAATTCAAAATAGTCTGTAATGGATCTTTCAAGTTTTCTTAATATAAGTGGAAACAATTTGGAATCACAGATTTTTTATACACTGGTGATTGTGCCAGTTTTGTAATTGTTGTTTATCTGTTTCACTAACAGTAGAAGCAACCAGATTAAAATCTATTTCAGATTGTGTTCCTGAATGATATTTGTCTTAAGTTAATCATTTGATCTGTGAAACCTATATGGAATGGAATTTTATTTTGGTGTTTTATTTAAAATGGTAACTAGTACTCTGTTATTGAAATCAGCACTGTAAATGAATGAAACTGTGTGTCAATCACAAGTTAATTTTGGTTTGCATTTTTAGTTTGCAATTCCTTGAAGGATTACAAGTCTGGTTAAGATTGGATGAATTATTGTTCTTTTTTGTCCCAAAACCCTGATCTATCTTTTGTTGTTTCTTTAAAAACCCTAGTTAAATTAGGTTTTATTTCATGTTTGATCTTAGAACAATCCAGAAGCTCAACACCAGTAGGCCCCTTGAATATTATTGTTGCATTGACCAATTGAGCAACATCAGCACAATTGAGAACCAACTACAAAGACCTTGGGAGCTGAGATATCCATGTGATCATATTTTCTCTTTCAGGAGAAACAGAATAGCAATATTTTGTTTGCAAGTTGATGTGTCAAAACACACGTCAACAGAGTCATTTCCCCATGGTGTCCAGCTTTCACTTGATGGAAAAAGTGTCAAATGCAAGCAGTGTAAAGTTGCAAAGTGGTGCAACTTTCATTCTGCAACTCATGTGACCAAATGAACTATTCCAACACATTTAGATGGGTACATTTATGCTAGGAATGGTCCTATTTCACACCCAAACATTCCAAATAACTCTAATCCATGTTCAACCGACTTAATCCCTTAATGGTCCAAAGTGAAAAATGGTTGCAATCTTTGACAAGCTATTACTTAGAAATTGTGATGCTTACGAACTCTTTGTCTGAGCTACGGGATTGTGTTGAGATCCTCTACAATAATTCTCTTATTTTTTGTTATCTCGGATTCATTTTCTCATGGTGTCCAACTTTCACTTGATAGAAAAAGTGTCAAATGCAAGTAGTGTAAAGTTGCAAAGTGGTGCAACTTTCGTCTTGCAACTCGTGTGACCAAACAAACTTTTCCAATGCATCCGGATAGGTACATTTACACTATGCATGGTCCTCTTTTTCACCCAAACACGTTAAATCACTCCAAGCTATGTTCAATTGGCTTGATCCCTTATGATTGCATGCAAAATAATCGAAAATAGAAACATTCACACGACAGTTGAGAAGTTTGAGTTTTCCACACAAAAAGTATATGGTCATCCTCAAGTCTAGCAAGCACAAGACATTTTTTAATTATACTCCTTTCCCTTACAACAATATACAACCAATTGTAAATGCGTACAATGGTGGAACTTGGAAACATTTTATTTTTCCTCAACTAACAACTTAGGTTGTGAAGCATTTTGTCATTTTCATTTGAAATGATTTGCTATGCTTGAAAATTGGAGTCTAAGAGAAACAAGTGATAAAGCATTTGATGGAACTCTTTGAATTAAACTGAATTGAGATATGTAAGAACAAGGGAGCATTAGGAAATACATTGCTCAAGGATCTTAAATAAGCCTTCTTACCAAATTTGAAAAAGCATGATAAGCCCATGGTTGAAAATTTTGTGTATATGTCTAAAAATGGTCATCAAGCTTGTTAATTAATTAAATATAAATTATTTAATTAATCCTTTAAAGTCATCTACATATAAATAAATTTAATTATTTATTTATATTGTTCACTTTTATAAATTATTCTACCTTAGTTAAATAAATAACTTTATTTAATTATTACCATCTTCCATATTCCTCTTAATTAAATTAAATAAATTTTATAATTTATTTATATTAATTATCATATTATTCTAAATTTGAATATTTGAATTCAAACAATGGAATATTCCTCCAAACACCCTCTTCATCTCATAGTTAATTTAATATCTTTCCTCTCTCACACATAATTAAATATTTTAAATATTTAATTACCTTCTAAATTCCTCTCACACATAATTAAATATTTTAAATATTTAATTACCTTCTAAATTCCTCTCTCACACATAATTAAATATTTTAAATATTTAATTACTTTCTAAATTCATCTCTCACACATAATTAAATATTACTTATTTAATTATGTGAACTTCTAAATTCATCTCTCACACATAATTAAATATTACTTATTTATGTAAACTTATATATTCATCCTCACATATAATTAAATAAGTTTATTTATTTAATTATGAAATTCATTCTCAACTCATTCTTCAAATGGCAACCTTCCTTCGGATCTAACTGAGAAAAATTGTGAAGGAGGAAACCTTCTATTTTTCTCTCACCTTTCAAAAATCTCTCACAGTTCATCCTGACAAGCTTGATCTGAACCATTAATCATGGCAGCCAATCAAATTCTTTCGAAAACTCTTTAAATACATGTGCAAATCCAAGCATTGGTTAGAGAGACAAACATATGCGCAATCACGCTTACTCTTTTGCATCTTTGGCTTTTTTATCAATATTCATATCTTAGCAATAATTTTATCACAGCATAGCATAATCTTGCATTTTAGCATAGTATGCATTTTAGTTTAAATCTCATTCTCCAGTAGTCCATTTTGTTGAGCTTGGCATACGAAATCTAAAAGAAACTTGAAGCAACGAAACACTGGAGATAGAGAGCAATAGAACAACTTTGGAGAATATGCCATAAAAGAGTTTGTTTAATTTTCTTTTAGTTTCTTTGATATAATGTTTTATTGATTGTGTTTTGAATCCTTTATAGTAGGCATATTTTCATACACACATTTTGTAGTCATGAAAGTGGGTACTATTTCTATATTATATAGATCATAATGCTTCTTTATCTTTAAGATCTTCTAATTTTGGCAATGGTTTCACCAAGTTGTGAAGGTTGAACTATTCTTTATTTAGCTATGCCTATGTGGGTTCATTTTCCTTATCTCTCGTTGCGATTTTGGGTGGATTATTGCTTTCAAAGTATTGGGAATGCTTTACCTATTTTCTAGTTGGTAGTTGTCATTATAGAAGGCTCATCTCTTGATATATATATTATACTCATTATTAATCAATTATCAAGTTAATAGTCAGTGCATTTGTTTATAGTTAATCTTTTTTTTTCAATTTGTGCAATTTTGTAATTTGTAACTCTACTAGTATTCCTAGAAATATTGAAGTTTTTTAGCATCAACTAATAAAGTTGTTTAGCATCAATCAATAAATATTCAAGACAAACCATGAAGGATAGCAATGATCAATGTTAGTGTTAACCAATTAATAAGTATGCATGTGAATAAGTCAATCATACATGTCAATAAGGGAAGCACAAGTACTCAAATACGCGTAAGCCTTGAAGTATACACACGAATACATAGTATACACAAATTCATACAAAGTATATGCATGAATATAATGTATATGCGTGAAAACATATAAGTTGCAAAGTATACATTGGAATACACATAATTCACAAAGTATACACATAATTTGTAAAGTATACACTTAAATACACATAACTCATATCTATTGAACCATGGATTTATAATGAAAATATGGACACAATCAATAAAAAAGATTTGTATTAACCAAATAGCCATGTAGGCATACATCAATATATGTCGATATAAGTATAAAATATATACAAAATAGCCATATAGGATTACGAGAATTCCATATAGGGATACAATGTCAAATATATGCAATACAAAATATATACAAAAATGCCATATAGGCATACAACAAAGGGCTCTGGAATCAAAAGTCATTGCTCTCCATGCTCTCAAAATAAACTCTTGACCTTTGCTTGTTGATTAGATGGTGATAGGTCTATCACTCATTTATTCTGAGGTCGAGGAGTGCTCTCGGTGCTCCTCCTATGGTTTAGTTCTTGGTCAAGCCTTATTTGTTACAATAACAAATAGACATTAATATATAGAAATTACATTATAAAAAATGATATATTTAACAAAATAATCACTTACCATCATTTGATGATCACTCTCCTCGAGGGAAATATTCAAATTCCCATGTTGAGGTATGTTGAAGCCCTGTAGAAACCATCCAAAGAGAAATTAAACTACAAATCAATAATGGTTTGATTTTTCACTAACTAACAGCTATAACAACGAATGTAAATTAAAATTTAGTAATTTTCCTCATACCTCTATGAGGGGCATCAAGGAATCTATAGTAGACAAAACACCAAACTCCATTGCCCTATGAACATTTGGAGGTGTATCCGCTTCCAACATCTGAAAATAAAACAACAAATTATTCAATCATGAAAAGTATAATAGTGATGCACATCACGGCTTATAATGTATGAGATAATGAATAAAATTTTGAGTACTTATTAAACTATATATTTCTAACTATCATGCTTATTATTTTCCCTATCCATAGCTTGTTCAAAAGCACATGTTTTTAAGCTTTTATCCATAGCAGCAAGGTGGTGAACCATTTGATAAAATGTTTTGGTATACATGTATGATAACTATGGTAGCATAGAGAAGGCAGTGAACTATTTGAAATAATACCTCAAAGAAATGGGGTCTCATGGTGATGGAATGCCATTACAAAAAAATGTGTCATGGCATTCCATCACCATGAGACTGCATTTCTTCAAGGTATTTTTTCAAACTACTCAATACCTTGACCATGATATTTCTTACTATTATATGCTTTGATAGATTTTTTCCAAGCATCCATAGTTTTTTGGAAAGAACCTATTTTAGGATTTTAGCCATAGCAGCAAGAAAGTGAGTAGTTTGATAAAATGCTTTGGTAGACATGTATGCAAAATATGGTAGCATAGAAAAGGGGGTGAGTTGTTTGAAAAAATGCCTCAAAGAAATGTGGTCTCGTGATGATGGAATGGAATTCCATCACCATGAGACCACATTTCTTCAAGGAATTTTTTCAAACTACTCACTACCTTGTCTATGTTATTGCTTACTATTATTCTTTGATAGATTTTTTCCACGCATCCATAGTTTGTTAGATAGCACCTTTTTTAGGCTTTTAGCCATAGTAGCAAGGAAGTTCGAGTAGTTTGATAAAATGCTTTAGTAGACATGTATGGAAAATGTGGTAGCATAGAAATTGTGGTGAGTTGTTTGAAAAAATACATCAAAGAAATGTGGTCTCATGGTGATGGAATGGAATTTCATCACCATGAGACCACATTTCTTCAAGGAAAATTTTCACACTACTCACTGCCTTGTCTATGTTATTGTTTACTATTATGCTTTGATAAAAATTTCCAAGCATTCTTAGTTTGTTGGAAAGCATCTAATTTAGGCTTTTATCCATAGCAGCAAGGAAGTGAGTAGATTGATTAAATTCTTTGGTAGATGTGTATGGAAAATTTGGTAGCATAGAAAAGGCGGTGAGCTATTTCAAAAAAATTCTTAAGGAAATGTGGTCACATGGTGATGGAATGGCATTCCATCACCATGAGACCACATTTCTTCAAGGCATTTTTTCAAACTACTCATTGCCTTGTCTATGCTATTGCTTACTATTATGCTTTGATAGATTTTTTCCAAGCATCCATAGTTTGTTGGAAAACACCTTTTTAAGGCTTTTAGCCATAGCAGCAAGGAGGTTCAAGTAGTTTGATAAAATTCCTTGGTAGACATGTATGGAAAATGTGGTAGCATAGAAAAGGTAGTGAGTTGTTTGAAAAAATGCCTCTAAGAAATGTGGTCTCATGGTGATGTAATGGCATTCCATCACCATGAGACCACATTTCTTCGAGGCATTTTTTCAAACTACTCACTTCCTTTTCTATGCTATTGCTTACTATTATTCTTTGATAGATTTTTTTCCAAGAACCCATAGTTTGTTGGAAAGCACCTTTTTTTTAGGATTTTAGTCATAGCAGCAAGGAAGTGAATTGTTTGATAAAATGCTTTGGTAGACATGTATGGAAAATATGGTAGCATAGAAAAGGCGATGAGCTAATTGAAAAAATATCTCAAAGAAATTGGGTCTCATGGTGATGGACATCACCATGAGACCACATTTCTTGAGGAATTTTTTCAAACAACTCGTTGCCTTGTCTATGCTATTGCTTAATATTATTCTTTCATATATTTCTTCCAAGCATCCATAGCATAGACAATGCAATCAACTGTTTGAAAAGACGCCTCAATAAAAAGTGGTCTCATGGAATGCCATGACAAGCAAATTCAATTGGAAGTTGCCGCTAGTTATTACTTGTGCTATGTGAAGTAATTACATCATTGCTTATGTTGACTTTCTAAACAACTATATTGTAGTTGAAATTTGTTCATCTATCAACATCTAGTTATTAGTTATGGAATGTGAAGTAATGCTTTGAGTTTGAAAGATGTGCAATACAATGTAATCAATGATATGAATATAAGCTACACAAATCTATTAAGTACAATTCATTAGTTAAACTCTTTATTCTATTACCTACATGAAGGTTTGTTTAACTCCACTGGCACTGGGAGGTTTTCCCATAAAACCTCCAATATTATCCTATTCAACATCCAAAATAAGATATTAGAATACCATTCATATAACAATGTTATTAACATGAAATAAATTTATATTTTTTTACTAGTTACATACCTCAATGGTATATGTTGTGGAGTAATAAGCAGGTGTAGTGCCGGTGTATCCAATATCAACACTATGACCCTGAAATTTTATTACAATCATAAAAATAAATTAGTTAATCTTGCATTTCAAAAATGAAATTTAATAAATTCAATTCAATGAACATGCTAACATTTACCTAAGTATTGATTCCATAAACTTCATTCAAAATCTCAGATTCCCTCGCCATTTCTGTAGCTGCAAACATATCATGTGTAGTAGCCTCCTTAATGTCGATGGGGTCATATGTAAAAGTCACCCCGCAAAACTAACATGAATGGGGTGGAAGCCTACCACCTGAAGACTCCCCTCGATGGTTTTGTACTATAGGACTAACATTTTGGATGACACTCTGGGTCAAAGAGGTGATAGCATGCAAAGTTTCTACCTTGACACTCTCCTTCGCAATGGAAGGGATAACAATGTGATCATGATCCAGCCTAGCGAGAGCTCGTCTCACTTGTCGCCTAGGATCTTTCCATGCATTGGGTCTATCTTGATCCAACCCCCCACCTCTCCCCTGGAAGTCCCTCATCTCAAAATAATTTAGTATTTTGTTGAGGATGAACTCACAGTATAGTTTCCTCAAGAAATATTGTGGGACTTCACAATTGTAGCATGGTGGGTAATCAAAAATCATGTACCACCTATCCCAAAAATGGTTCCTAATCCCTTTGTGGTGGCACAAATGGATAGGAAACCTCTTCGCATTAAGGTCAAGATTTTGATTTTTGTGTTGATCGGTGAATAATGAGCACAAATCTAATTTTGTAATTTTTAGATCTTTTACATCTTTATATGATAATTTATCCAGGTAAAAATTCCTAGCCGCTTGCCTCCTATCTTTCCAACCACTTAATTGTTTGTTGATCACATCTACATGTTTTAACATTTTTTTAAGTGAATTTGCAAGTGTTCTTTCCATGGTTGAACCTGCTAGGTCATTCAACCTTGTGATTAACTCCTCAATTTGTTTTTTATTGTTTTCAATTACACTCTTTAAATTTTGTTGAGTTCCAAGAGGATGTTGAGGGATTGGTGGAGGAGATTGTTGTTGTGGTTGTTGAACTTGAGGATTTTGTTCATGTTGTTGTTGCTCTAGTTGTTGAGGATTTTCAAGAGGGTTTCCAGGATCATTATCATTTCCTACAAATTCAACAAATGAATATAAAAAACAACCTAAAACTAACAAATTCACAACAAAAAATAGTAATCCTTACCTCTTTGACCTCCTTGTCGACGTGGTGACATCCTAGCGAGGAAATAGCAACAAATTGATGAAAAAATTGCTTGTCTCCTTCCAAAACACGAGCATGCAAGAGAAGGGATTTTGGCTGCGGGCAACAAAAAAATAGTTAGCACACAAATGAATTTGATTTCTTTTTTTTTTATTTAATAGCTCGTAACATGAGCGCTTTATTATTTGTTGTGTTATAACGCAAGTGTGGAATAGGCTCGGTGTGGCCAAGCCTTAGGCTTCACACACCAAGCCATAACGCGAGCACGTTATAGCCTATAAGAACTTTTTTTAAAATTTGGCCATAATTTGGCCCCCCATCTTTTTCAACCCAACCGATGACTTTTTCCTATTATCAACCCCTAACAAATCCAAAACAAAGGTCATTTCTTTTCACCTAAATAACTTTGCACACAATTATGCTCTTCCAATTAGATATTTTTCTTCAAAAAATTCATCACATATTCTTTTAAAGTCTAATTTTACTGTTCTTTCCAATAACATAACTTTAGATGAAATATTATTGAAAAGAGAATCCCCATCCATCTCGGAATCAGATTTCCATACCATAGAAAAAAAATTATTACTACCCTCAAAATTTGTTCTTGTACCTATACATCACCTTGGTCATCAATAATTTTCATGGGTTGTTTTGAGTAGATGAATTCCTTCATTCAATTTTATCTTCTTTCTTTTTCCATTATACTTACTCTTTCTAGTCCTTTGACACCCCATCACAAATTGCTCAAATTTGAATTCACCTGCATACAGATGTACACATGATTTCAATTAATGTAGTTGATTATTTTCTATAATTCATAGAAGTGAACTTTGATTATGATTTGTAGCATGTGCTTTAAACTATGAGTCTAATCCTTTAAAAATGAAGCTTTGAAATTTTTAAAATTTTGAGTTATTGCAAAGAACACTAAATATTGTTCATTTGTTAAAGACAAAGTAAAAAAAAACAAAAGAATTTATAGCATTGGTCAACATGATGAGAGTATTTACTATAAGCACTCTATAACCTTGCATTATCTAACATTCATAGGGAAAACACAACACAAGAAATAATTAACATGAACTACGCACCACTTGTTCATAGCCACTTGTTTCAATGTGCACCATTATTAGTATCTTTGTATCAACATCAAAAAAAATAACACAAACATAAAAATAAAGAAAAGACAAACAAAATAGGTCTTAACTAATGATATTGAAAGAACTTGTCCCCAAGAAGATTAAAACCATATTATCTTGATGTCATCATACTCAAATTTTAAATTTATTTTCAAATATAAGGTCTATTGCTTATGTTGTTTCTCTAGTGAGATAAGATGATAAGAATATGGAACCATATGATAAATATAACCACTTAAATTTGAAATATTAGTACATCAACAAGTAAAATACTCATTGGACCTAAAATTAAAATTTATATGATGACATCTACAAGATCCATGAATGAAGTGTAAGAAGCACACTATGCAAATTAAACCACAATAAAGGTTCATCAATTAAAATTTCTTTAAATACATAAATTAGAAACATATCATGAGCATATTGGTATTTATCAAAAAAATATTTAAAATGTTTAAACTAGATACACTATCATGATATCACTTACTATCACCACTAAATGCATCAATATGTGGATCTTTAATAAAATGAGTAAGTTATAAAAAATAGGAAGAGAAACATCATGAGATATACCTACATGTGTATCACTAGTGTATTATATTTGAGAAGACATGCTCATAATTTTCAATATCACATGTGATAAGGAAATCCAATTAGATCATCATTAAAAAGGCATCATGGAGATCCTTGTTACAAAAATAGTTTAGAGACAAAGGAGTATTATTACATATATCACAATCCTTTATGTATTCAAAGAAGGGGTACTATTACATGTATCACAACCCTTAATGTATTCAAATAAGATAGGGATAAAGCATTAGATTTAGATAGCACATGAGATCAGAAATAATGTGTTCACAAGAAATATAAACTAGATAATATCATCACATGATGAAGCATAATAAATATCAATGGGTACAACATAAATCAAAGAGTCGTCAATCAAATCATAAGAAAATACAAAAAATGTACTATTTTGAAAAGATATATCACTCTAGTAGTATGGGTAATACCATCATCGTATAGTGCATCACTAGGATAATCGCCATAGATAAGTAGACCCAAAGCATCTTTAGAAGGCTCATCAATAGTATGACAAAAAAAAATACATTACGCTTGATCCATAAGGAAAGTTGTCTAGGAATAAAGAGATTGATAGTAGAGGTTTTGGATGTAAGAGAGAAACTACAATGAGATGTAAAAGAAATATATTTGCTAAGTATAACATCACATGATGTATCATAAAAAATTAGGGTTAGTTCCTCCTCATCATTTTTCATACAAGATATATAATTCATTATGAATCATGTAAAAAAATGAACAAAAAAAATCCTCTAAAATGGATGGAAAGGCCATAATAAGCTTTATGAAATATGAGAAATATAATATGAATTATTGTATGCATTGAGCACTTGGGAAGAATTATGTATGTGTGGTTATATGGAAATAATGCCATTAAAGGTCAATGGGTAAGATGTAAGAAATTGTAAAAACACATTAAAATCTTCAATATATGAATTTAAATAGACCGAACTTCTTTACCCTATGATAAAAATGCATTATAATGCACTCCTATTTTATCTTTTAGATTCATTTTAAAAATGATCTCACAATACATACTTACACTAACCTTTGAATTCATTTCCTTAAAATGTTTAAATAAAACAAGATCAATAGATATTAAAAGAAGCACAAAAGAAGTTGAGTCCAAAATTAGGTGAAGTGAAGCATATGTTTACAAATTTCATAGTACAAGTTTGTAGGTGCAAGAATGATCAAAAATTGTGGCCCCTTGTATGTGTACATCATAACCTAATAATCCTAGTTATCAATCATAATCAAATGAAAAACAGTGAAAAATAACTTCAAATGCACCCATGAAAAGAGTGACAACCAATTAAAAGTTGAAGATCAACGTACCTTCAAAAGCAGCTCTTCTTCTGTCGAAATAAGTCTTTTTTTGTATTTTTATGAATATCCTTGAATTGAATAAAATAAAAAAAATAAAAACTATTTATATGAATGTTTTCAGCCGACAAGCTTCTGGCCAAATAAATTTCATTCAAAAGGGTTTCAACTGAAACCCTTTTGACTAGAACATGCTTGGTTGAAAATGGTCCAACCAAAACTATCTAGTTGGCATCCTACTTGGTAGCCAACTCAACCTTTTTTATAGTTTTTTGAAACTTTCAACTTCAACTAAGTATTTTTTTAGTCAGAATGATTTTTTTTTAAAGAAAAATACCTTTTTGTAGAGCTCGGAGTGGTGAATCCAAATATTTTTTTATTTTTTTTTTGATTAGTTTTAATATATATATATATATACTAAATAATGCAAGTAGGTTGTTAAAGTTAAACATGAGGCTGATTAGAAATTTTTTAAAAAATAGTAAAACATATTTAAAAAAATGAAAAATATATGTTACATTAGAGGAGAAAATCATCTTCAAAAGGGTATAATTTTTTTTTTGAAAATGATTAAAAAAGTAGACAATAGTTGACATCAAATAAAAACTATCAAATTATGGCAAGTTTGACTTTAAAACATTATTACGAGAAAAATATACATCAAAATTTATTTATTTGTTTCCATGCACTAGATATTGAAGTTGCCTATTGTAGTGTAGGAAAAAGTGTCCCTTTTTCACAATTAATTTGGAAAATAATTAATAAATAAAATGAGCTTAATGATGCCTTGATTTAGTGTTGTAATATGTTTTACATATTCACATTAAGTTTAGGGCCCTTTTAAATAAAGTGGACTTAATTGTGCCTTATTTTTGGTGTTGTAAGGTGTATATTTACACTTTCACACTAATCTAGGGATTTATTAATTGATTGAGATTAATTTTCCTTAATTGGCCCCTTTAATTCAAATCCAGACCTAATTAAATGCAATTTTCAATGGATAAAACCTGACATTCATAAATGCCATTACACAACACTTAACTTTGGAAGATGTGTGTCCTAAGTAAGTGACCTAGGACCCATTCACCATAGGGAAAATGGGTCCTCACTTAGACCTATGACCCTAATTTAACATAATGTTTAACACTGAGCAATGTGTGTCCTAGGTAAGTGACCTAGGACTCATTCGCCCTATGGCAAATGGATCCTCACTTAGACTTAGGACCCCCCTTTTAAATATATTTTTGGTGGTATTTCAATGATTTCAAATCCACAATTCAATTTCAACTTGTGATATTTGAATTTCAGGAATTAATGTTAAGATATGTATAAATACAAGGTTATTTCATTATGTTTCACCTAGCAATTTTGGTTCAAGCATCCTAAGATTTTACAAGAGTGTTATTGAGAGAATTCAAGAGCATTTTTTAGGCATTCAAGGGTAGATCTATAGAAGATTATTGCAAAAATCAAGATTCCTATCATCATGTCAAATATTTCTTGCATCATACATGTTTGAGCTAATATGGTGATGTAGTGTTCAAGATCTATTCAAGCATATCAAAGGCATTGTTTCAAGAAAAGTTTCATGATCAAGATCTACATTCATTGAGACCACTTCATGCTAGTTTACAGATTTGTAATCCAAGGTTCAAAAAAAGTTTGGTGAGTTGTTACATAGATTTGTTCATTCATCATTCCTTCATGCTTTTCTATTTCATTTCAAGGTTTAATTACCAAAACAGGGTTTGACCAAGGAAAACCCCCATTCCCTAACAAAATAACATTTTTCTCTCTTTGATGTGTGATTGCAGATTTTAAGTTGAAGATCATTTGAAGAGAAAATTTGAAGAAAATTGCAAAGTTGTCAAAGTTGCAAGAAAAGTTGTCAAATCACGGAAACGCCTCTACAAAATTTATTTTTAATTGTCAGGTAGTGAACATCTGGAATCTAGGAGTGCAGACCTGGCAGAAGAGAACCCGGAAAACATTTTTCAGGAACCCTAGCCAGGACCCATTCACCATAGGAAAAATGAGTCCTCAATGAGCTTCAAAAGGTGACTTTTGGTGAAAGGTACACGTCATTTTCCCCTTTCCATATTTTCCTTTTGATTACTGTTCTTGTTAGATTTAATTGTTGTTCTTCATTTACATTTCATAACTTGCATTTTGGAGTTTATTTTATAGTTTTCATCTTTCTCCCTAAAGTGCAATTTAATTATACCCTTGTCCTTGCATAGATAGGAAATTTGTTGATTCATACCTTGATTTGGCTCACCTAAGGGTTGTTAGTCATTTCATGGTTTGGATCTCATTTCCTTAAATGAAATTAGAAAAATAAGTCTTTGTGGTGAAGCCCCTTTTCATAACAATTTTCCCATAACCTTATCATATTTTTTTGTGTTTCATTTTGGTGAACCTGGCGTGAATCAAACACGCAACCTTCTGATCTATGAAACAAATAAAAATATGATAAGGTGGTAGGATAATTGTTATGAAAAGGGGGTTCACCACAATGGCCTATTTTTCTAATTTCATTCAAGGAAATGAGATCCAAACCATGAAGTGACTAACAACCCTTAGGTGAGCCAAATCAAGGTATGAATCAACAAATTTCCTATTTGTGCAAGGATGGAGGTATGAATTAAATTTCACTTTAGGGAGAAAGATGAAAACTATCAAATAAACTCCAAAATGCAAGCTATGAAATGCAAATGAAGAACAACAATTAAATCTAACAGAAACAATAATCAAAAGGTAGATCTGGAAAGGGGAAAATAATGTGTACCTTTCACCAAAAGTCACCTTTTGAAGCTCATTGAGGACTCATTCACCCTGTAGCGAATGGGTCCTAGCTAGGGTTCCTGAAAAATGTTTTTGGGTTCTTCTACCAGGTCTGCACTCCTAGATTCCAAATGTTCATTGTCGAATAGCTGGAAATAAATTTTGTAGAGGAGTTTTTGTGATTTTGACAAATTTTCTTGCAAATTTGACAACTTTGCAACTTTCTTCAATTTTTCTCTTCAAATGATCAACCTAAAATTTGTAATCACACATCAAAGAGAGAAAAATGTTGTTTTGTTAGGGAATGGGAGTTTTCCTTGGTCAAACCCTATTTTAGTAATTAAACCTTGAAATGAAATAGAAAAGAATGAAGGAATGATGAATGAATAAATCTATGTAAGAACTCACCAAACCTTGTTTGAACTAATATGGCGATGCAGTGTTCAAGATCTATTCAAGCATATTAAAGGCATTGTTTCAAGATAAGTTTCATGATCAAGATCTACATTCATTGAGGCCACTTCATGCTAGTTTGTAGATTTGTAATCCAAGGTTTAAACAAGGTTTTTTGGCGTTACATAGATTTGTTCATTCATCATTCCTTCATTCTTTTCTATTTCATTTCAAGTTTTAATTACCAAAATGGGGTTTGACCAAGGCAAAACCCCATTCCCTAACAAAACAACATTTTTCTCTCTTTCATGTGTGATTGCAGATTTTATGTTGAAGATCATTTGAAGAACAAAATTGAAGAAAGTTGCAAAGTTTTCAAAGTTATAAGAATTTTTTTCAAATCATGGAAACTCCTCTACAAAATTTATTTTTGGTTGTCCGACAGTGAACATCTAGAATATGGGAGTGCAGACCTAGTAGAAGAGAACCCAGAAAGCATTTTTCAGGAACCCTAGCTAGGACCCATTCACCATAGGGTGAATGAGTCCTCAGTGAGCTTTGAAAGGTGACTTTTGGTGAAAGGTACACATCATTTTCCCCTTTCCATATCTGCCTTTTGATTACTATTTCTATCAAAAAAAAAAAATCTTCATTTGCATTTCATAGCTTGCATTTTGGAGTTTATTTGATAGTTTTCATCTTTCTACCTAAAGTGCAATTTAATTCATATGCATGTCTTGCATAGATGGGAAATTTTTTGATTCATACCTTGATTTGGCTCACCTAAGGGTCATTAGTAACTTCATGTTTGGATCTTATTTCCTTGAATGAAATTAGAAAAATAGATCTTTGTGGTGAACCCCCTTTTCATAACAATTTTCCCACCACCTTAACATATTTTTCTTTGTCTCATTTTGGTGAACCTAAGTTTGATCCTTGCATTTTCTGATTTTGGATTCCTCTTTCACCCTAGATTTAGATCTTGCATTTATTTGTGTCTATTTATATTGAATTGTGTATCATTTAGGGTGTCTAGTTTGCATTCAACTTTGCATTTTTTTTAAGGGTTTTAGGATTGTATCTTTGTGTTCTTTAAATGTAAAAACTACAACAACAAAAAAAGTCATATTGCATATCATTTACATAGCATTTCATCATATTCATTTGCATTTGAAAATTGAAACAAAAATTGCATATCAAATTAGGTGTTCTAGGTTATCATTTTTTCACATTTTGCATTTGTATTTAATCCTCATTTCACAAAAAATTAAAATTGTAACTTGTTGTATCAAACCAGAATCTGGAAACCTTTGAAATTTACTCAGAAATCTGTAAAAACTTGTTTCAAAACCCTCACCTAAGACCCATTCGCCCTAGGGTGAATGAGTCCCTGATTAGGGTCATATTCTGATTTTCTAGGCATTAAAACATTCATTTCTACATTTTTGTTTATTGTTATCATATTTCTATTTTTGTTTGCAAAATTTGTGTTTCTTCAATTTGGTCATAATTAGCTTAATTTGATAAATTTAGTACATTATGTGATTTCAAAATTGTATTTACAAGATTTCATTTTAGGTTTTTGCATAGTGTAATAAAAAAATTACCTTGTTTAGAATCTGAAAATTACATTTAGATATTGCATTCTAGGTCATTGCATTGCATTTTTCCCTCTTTCCATTTTGGGTTGGCATTGAGTTTGTGAAACTTGTACGAGCTTTAAAACTTGGTGTCCTATTAGCAATATTGTTGTGAGACATAATTCAAGACTTATGTCATCCCGTGATACACCATTCATCATGGATCTTGGGCTTACTAACTCTCTTTCTAATAGTATTGATAATCAACCCCCTATGGATCATAACATGCATAACTCGTTTCCAATGACTTCCTTACCTACAACCAATGTGCATGATGTTATTCATGTCTCACAAGAAAACATAAAAAGAATGAATGAATCCCTAGAAAAGTTACAAGACTTTGTGCATAATGAAGACATGGATACTAGTGTCATTTATACTTTAGATAATCTAAGGAGAATGATTGAAACTGAAAAGGGAATGGAGATTATGTGAGGTCTAGGTCATCTTATTAATGATAACATGTCTACCATGACTAGTTGTGCTCAAGCTTTGGGGTATACTCAAATCCAAGGTGGGAATTTGATTCATCCTTCCATGATCCCCATCTCCATTCCTACATACACTAGTACTCATGTTACCACAACCATTCATCCTACTAGCAATGTCAACACTTCCTTAGGTCTTTTTGTTCGGAATCCTTCTAGCTTTGTGCATTCAAATATCATATCTCCTCAACCATCACCCCTTACAAACCTACAATTCACTTGCCCTCCGCAAACATACACCATTCCACCTTATTCCCCTCCATCTCATAAGACCAACAATGATCCTATCATTAACATACTTTTGCAAAACAGGATATCCCTTCAATAGCAAATTGCCACCCTAAATCAAAACAACAATGGCCAACCTTCACAATACATCAAAACCAATCCATTATCCTTGGAGATATTGAGAATGAAAGTGCCACAAGGTATAGAGGTTCCTATATTTGAGAAATATGGTGGGAAAGGAGATCCTATTAGCCATGTTTCTTCTTACAGAACCCTATATAGTGATTTCATTTTTGAAGACAAACTCTTGGATAAACTCTTCCCTAGATCCTTGAAAGATACTGCTTTAGAGTGGTTTTTCTCTTTACTGAATAATTCAATTCGTTCATTCAATGAAATTATTGATTCCTTTTTTGACCACTTCCAAATTCATATGGGTCCTAAGATGACTTTAGCCTACCTGATGAAATGTAAACAATAGGATGATGAGAAATTCATTGATTTCATAGCACGCTATCAAATTCTTTATTCACAAGTAAACATTAAGATTCTTGATGTCAACCTTCAAAGAAAGTTTATTTCCAACTTGTAAGACAAAATTCAAACAAAGCTGGAAATGATGAGATTTCCCTCTTTTACATAGTTATGCACAACCCTTCGTGATTATCAAAATTTAGGTAGTAGTCATGATGTGAAAAATCCGCCTAGCCATCTTGAAAAGTCTGAACCCGCACCTCAAAATAGTTACCAACCTTTCAAGACACAAAATAGGGGCTTTTACAACTTAATTCCCCTCAACCAAATCAACAAGTTGATAAACAAGTAGATGCTATGAAGACAACAAATCCTTTTTCCTTTGGGGATAGGAATAGATAGTTTACCCCTTTACCCGACACCCTTCATAATATCATGTTGCGGCTCGTGAACAAGAATATGATTTCCTTACCTCCTGTCAAAGCTCTTGATCCTAATAAACCATTACCCTCAAACTATAGATCAAATGCTTATTGCCATTACCACCAAAAAAATAGACATGATACAGAATATTGTAAGCGTCTTAAACATCTTGTACAAGACCTCATTGATTATAATCGACTCCAAATTGGAGGTGTGAATGATCAAGGTAATAATTTTGTAGCTCCTCCTAACCAAAGCTTACAAATCTTTACCAATCCCATGCCGAAACACACTATTTCATTTGTCAAAGCTAGTGAAACAAAGAATGATGTGATGAATGTTGACACGGATGATAAAAACACAAAAGATGAAAATATGGATGAAGCGGCTAGAGTAGTGGCATTTATTAAAGCTAAACCTCATATAGGCCAAATCAAAATTCCCTTTGATATTGCTTTCTCACAAAAAGACATAATCAAACATGCACCCGATGATCCTCTTTACATAGCTAGAAGAATCAATGACAAGCCTACTAATGGGATATTAATTGATCATGTCTATGTAGAGAATGTGATCATTGAATAATTTATATTTGTACATGAACTTTATCAATATACATATGAAGGATCAAAATGCATAATCGATTTACTTGCCTTGTGATTGGCTTGATAAATCTCCCTCTAAAGGTTGGTCCAAAAACATCAACTGTCTCATTCACCATTATCTCGTCGTCGAACCAATTTCATGTGAAGTTAGGCTATCCATGGCTTCACTCCATGAATGTCATCCTGTCAGTTGTGCATAAGTGTTTAAAGTTTCCTTTTGCCAATGAGATCTTTATTGTGCATCATAGTGGCTTTAATTTTGTGTCTTCCCATGGGAACTTTTCATTGGATTTCTTTTAGCCTAAGCCTATTGAACCTATTAGACCCCGTGAAGACTTCTTTTTCAAATCATATCAAAATTTTAAGGCAAAGCACATAGCAAAATTATCCCATAGAAATATGCCTCAGCCTGTGATTGAGCCACCCATCCTTGACGAAACTATGATTGAACCAAAAGCCCTTCCAAACATCCAAGATCAACCTATCACAAATCCTCCTACCATTTCTTATAAGAGACCGCGAGATAATCAAAACAATCCTGTTGTCCCTCCTAAAATCAAACAAGTTTACAAAGCTAAAGAGAAAGTGGTTGAACCTATGGTTGAAAAACCCAATCCTACTCAATCAGAAATTGATAACAGATTGAGAAGAAAATGAAATGCTAGAGACCGTAGGCATAGACGTCATGTTATTGCTCGTATATTACAAACTAAAGAAGAAAAGAGCAACATAGAAAATAAAAATCCAAACTTATCCCTTGCAAGGCATGATGTCCCTTCACCCTCTCTGCAACGTAAACATGAACAAACTTCTATGGATATTGTCATTAGACCTCCTATTGTGATTAATTTAGATGATGATATTGACATTGCAAAGATTGATGAACAAGTGCACAATGAGTTGAATTAATTGTTCTCCTCTTCTATGAGCTTAAATGAAAAATCTCCTCTAAAGAGTGTTGAACTTGGTGTGTGTCCTAGTTCGGCACTTGATATTGTCCCTTTGGCTAGTTGTTTGCCTTCTGTATATACAGAACATTGGGATGTGGACGATCTGCTAATAGGTTGTCTCGCATGTGCCTTACTAGTCTTCTGTATCGTTTTATTTTTCATATTTCTTTATGTGATTGCATTTGCGTAATGTGATCCCCCATAATGTTTTGTTTGATGTATCTCTCTCTTTTTGTGCATTCCTCTATTCGCATCTACATTCTTCTCTATGTCATAAACATTTTATCTTTTTCGCTTGTCTTGTGTCTTTCTTTTGGGGATGATGCAAGGCGTCAACACATTTAGGTCTCTTCCATGTTGACCCGAAAGTCTTTTTCTTTGTTTTGCTCTCTTTTTGTGTCATTCTTCCAATTCTAAGTATTTGGGGAATGATAACATTTTTGAGCTCTATAACAACATTGCAGCAAATATATATTGACCTCGAATCAATAGATTCCTTATGTATTTTTGGGGGCAACCCCTCCTTCCTTTTTCATGATGTAGCTTTATTTCGGAAACATATGACTTGGCATAAGGCTTTCCAAGTAAAGCTCTCATATCTTAGGATTGAACATTGGCTACTTTAAAGAAATTTCTCACAACAATGGTGTTAGCAACCGCTTTAAATTGGGGGCATACATTGATAATATCTTTCGACATTTATCATGTTTCATGGTGTGATTTTCCTTTTTTCTTGTGATGCATCCTTTTCTTGGTCGTGTCATTGGGTTTGATATCCTCCAAGAGTGTGATATTTCTTAGCATACAACTTTCCTCATAGTGGTGATGCAACGCACTGCATTCCCTAAGTTGTGAATCTTTTACTTTTGACTTGTCCTCTCTTGGAGACGTTAGGCACAGTGTTCCCTAAGAAGAAGACTTTACATGAACTAAGAAAAATTATTTTGAACAAAACCTTTACTAGCATTATTGTTCATAAGTGTTTACCATAATACAACTTGTTAACCTTGTGAAGCTCGAACCCTAATCAAGGCCACCTAGCATAACACACCTTTCTTTCTTGTGGAGCCTTGACTTGTCTTGTGGCACCTTATTGAATTTGTTAGGAGGGTAGTTTTGATATGGTATTGGAGCCTAATATGATTCTCTCATTTGCCACCCTTTTGGGATACTCACCTAGTGGATAGCCTGAGGTTCCATTACCCCAGAGTGAGCACGACAAAACAAAATAGGTGGCTTAAATGTGTTTCACACCGATCGGATCATCTAGACTTGGTCTTCCTAGTCTTTGATGTTGTATGATTGTGTATCTTTGTCATTGTTGCATACATAAGTGTCTTGAATGTCTACTTTAGTGTGAGTTTGACATGGGGTCACCCTCTCACTAAAATGGGGGAAAAATGTAGAGTAGGAAAAAGTGTCCCTTTTTCACACTTAATTTGGGAAATAATTAATAAATAAAATGAGTTTAATGATGCCTTGATTTAGTGTTGTAATATGTTTTACATATTCACATTAAGTTTAGGGCCCTTTTAAATAAAATGGACTTAATTGTGCCTTATTTTTTGTGTTATAAGGTGTACCTTTACACTTTCACAATAATCTAGGGCTTTATTAATTGATTGAGGTTAATTTTCCTTAATTGGACCCTTTAATTCAAATCCAAGTTTAATTAAATGCAATTTCCAAGGGATAAAACCTGACATTCATAAATGCCATTACACAACACTTAACTTTGGAAGATGTGTGTCCTAGGTAAGTGACCTAGGACCCATTCACCATAGGGAAAATGGGTCCTCACTTAGACCTATGACCCTAATTTAACATAATGTTTAACACTGAGCAATATGTGTCCTAGGTAAATGACCTAGGACCCCCCTTTTAAATATATTTTGGCAGTATTTCAATGATTTCAAATCCACAATTCAATGTCAGCTTGTGATATTTGAATTTTGAGAATTAATATTAAGATATGTATAAATACAAGGTCATTTCACTATGTTTCACTTAGCAATTTCGCTTCAAGCATCCTAAGATTTCACAAGAGCATTATTGAGAGCATTCAAGACATTTTCAAGGCATTCAAGGGCATATTTATAGAAAATTATTGCAGCAATCAAGTTTTCTATCATCATGTCAAAGATTTCTTACATCATGCATGTTGTTTGAGCTAATATGGTGATGTAGTGTTCAAGATCTATTCAAGCATATCAAAGGCATTGTTTCAAGACAGGTTTCATGATCAAGATCTACATTCATTAAGGCCATTTCATGCTAGTTTGTTGATTTGAAATCCAAGGTTCAAACAAAGTTTGGTAAGTTGTTACATAGATTTGTTCACTCATCATTCCTTCATGCTTTTCTATTTCATTTCAAGGTTTAATTACCAAAACGAGGTTTGACCAAGGAAAACCCCCATTCATAACGAAACAACATTTTTCTTTCTTTGATGTGTGATTGCAGATTTTAGGTTGAAGATCATTTGAAGAGCAAAATTGAAGAAAGTTGCAAAATTGTCAAATTTGCAAGAAAAGTTGTCAAATCACATAAACTCCTCTACATAATTTATTTCCAATTGTCTGATAGTGAACATCTGAAATATGGGAGTGCAAACCTAGTAGAAGAGAACCTAGAAAGCATTTTTTAGGAACCTTAGCCAGGACCCATTCACCATAGGGTAAATGAGTTCTCAGTGAGTTTCAAAAGGTGACTTTTGGTGAAAGGTACAGATCATTTTCTCCTTTCCATATCTGCCTTTTGATTACCATTTCTGTCAGATTTAATTGATGTTCTTCATTTGCATTTCATAGCTTGCATTTTAGAGTTTATTTGATAGTTTTCATCTTTCTCCCTAATGTGCAATTTAATTCATACCCCTGTCCTTGCATAGATATGAAATTTGTTGATTCATACCTTGATTTGGTTCACCTAAGGGTTGTTAGTCACTTCATGGTTTGGATCTCATTTCCTTGAATGAAATTAGAAAAATAGGTCTTTGTGGTGAACCCCTTTTCATAACAATTTTCCCACCACCTTATTATATTTTTCTTTGTTTCACCTTATTTAAAGAAAAAAATTTAGGGGAAAATGAAGTTCTTTTAATTTGTTTCTTGACGTCAACTAAACGTCACTTTTTTCTGAAAATTTCAACATTCCAAAATCTTCTCTTAAATTGATAAAAAAAAATAATGAATTTTATTTTAAAAAATCTGAAAAATTACAAAAATAAACTTCATCAAGAGTTCTACATTTCATTAGTTTACATCATTTTGAAATTCAAAACATAAAGACCACTTTTATTTGGTCAAAGTTCAAAATTTTCTTTGGTGTTGGCCGATTCCTTTACAAAGTATGATACAGGTTTGTACTTTTACCCATTGACAAGAAAGTCAAATATGATACTTGCTATGATGAACCAAGAGGGTTGGACATTTTTTCCACCTAATTTAGTCTTCAATTGCAAGGGCCGCTTGAACCTTCAAAGGTCAAGGGTTGTGCATCTTTTAAGCATATTTTTTTGTTTTGTCTTAAGACTAAGGATGCCTAATCCTTAATAGACTATATTGGCTCCTTTTCACTAAATGGTGTTATCCTAGGTTCAAGCTTGATTTGGAGATTTTGAGCTTATTCCTAAAAGAATTGAAGTGATATGGCATCTAATCAAAGTTATGTTTTGGCTTGAATATTTGAGAATTACAACTTTTTTTTTTTCTAATATTGTTGTTATTTCCTAGTTCCCTTAAGATGATGTTAAATATGCAATGTTTTCTAATTTGCTTCAGCATATTTAAAATTAAACATGCAAGGTCTAGACAAACTATTAGATACTTGCCCAGGGAATGCCTCATATACCATCAACATAGTGCCGCTTGAGGATATACCATCAACATAGTGCCGCTTGAGGCAGGTGCATAAAGTAGCCCCTTACACAAGTTCACTTAAGTCAATCTCAAAGTTAGTTTGGACAAGACCTACTCCTATTGTCCTACTTAATGATAACATCTCAAGTTCTTACACTACACTTTGCTATCATACCTCCAACAAGATGTGGAAAGATAAGTCGAGCAAACTAGGAGCCCATGCCTAATATTGATTGCTCTCACTAAGGATGATGAAAAGTCCCTCCTATTATCACTACCCATGTTTAGTTATACTCATAATTATTATACTTCCTTGTTTTGACTGAAATATTTTTCAACTTGATTACTTTTAAGAATGCTGATCAACTTTTGCTTTCTTAACCTACATACTATACACTAATACTCTTGACCTCCATCTAAAATCTTGTGACATTTAAAATTTAATAATTTTACTATGTTCAGACTATGCCATTTAATATTTGATAATTTTGTTATTTTGTTTTCACTTGAGATAAAGTTTCCTTCTAGCTACTTTTGATTATATTACTATAACAGTTTTTTAATTTAAAATATAAATAAATATTTTAAAAAAAATCAATAAACAAATGAGAAAGTCATTAATGCAATATTTTGAAAAGAAAATAGAATTGCAATTCGAGCAAAGTAGAAAAGCATCTCGTAATACCATTAAAAAACAAGAAAAAGAACACAAAATATCCAACCAAATCTACACAGCTTATAAAGCATAAATTCACATGCCAAATCAACACCTTGTTTATCAATGCCATTTAAACTAACTGAAATCTGATTATTTGAATGATCCACTATACACAACGATCTTTACAAAAGAAAATAAAACATCAAGTTGAGATAGAGATCCTATGTATGGCCTTAATCAATGTTTGTAACCTCTTCAATTTCAAACTCAATAACACCATTTTAGATCTGAGCATAAGTTCAGGTTGAAAGTTCTTAATAATTTGTTTGAATATTTTTTTACTAGATTATGTAAACATATTTATTCATCAACATTTTGAATCACATTTCATAATCTATCATCAAGATGAACAAAGAGAAATTGAACCTTCCCACCATGACGCAGTGAGCCTGTTCATTACATGAACTTTGATGTGCACCAAAATTCAGTGCTCTGCTGAGAGACAGTCGGAGACACAAGTTTGCAGTAACCCATAACAGCATATTGTGGCAGGAGACGAGTCTTAACAATCGTCTACGACCTTTATTTTTGTTATTTGAAAAGTGCTCAAGTTAACAAGCATGCATTACCTCATGGCAGATGGGTCCATTCCCAAGATTGCTATTTTGCACCAAAGCATAATTTTAACTAATTTATCGTTATCAAATTAGGCTGCAGTAGAATTTTAGGCCAAACAATTATGGTACAAAACATTCTATACATGGAAGGGGCATGAACTGCGACTGTGACTAAATTTACTCGAGAGATATATAAAACTTTGCATTTTTGCCTCAAGTTTAAAGAAAGTGCATTGTTTTCAATTGTTGCACTTCCAATCCAAGGTCACTGTACAAGTGAACTGTGTCCCTTAAGAACAGTTCAAGCAATGAACGCTTTTCAAATGATTCTTAGAAGCAGGGTGGGGATTTGCTTCTGCTGATGAAGAATCTCTTTTTGAAAAGTTTTGAATTTACATTTATAAATGAAATCTTACATTTAAGTCCTCTTATCAATGGATACACCACCTGAATAAATTAAAGAATGATGGCAGGCTTGGTAACACCCCAGTCATCAATTTTTTGCATGACATAAAGGTGGGTGATATTGAATAAATCATTCTAATATTTCATTCGGCCACAACTGCTTCCAAGTTAAAATTTCGTCTTTTGAATGTAACTTCCTAATCCCTCCATAAAACCCTTCAGCCTCGTTACCTTCTTCACGATGATCCTTTCTGTTAATTGCTGCACGCCTCCATCTTGATCCAGGCGTATACTGATTGAACTCCAGGATGACAGTATCTGCAAGTATAAAATAAGTAACTTAAGAATCAGATGGAATTATGTGCATTTTATTGCTTTGCAAAAATAAATCAATAGATCTAATTATCAAGAGTGGGTTCTAGGTTGGCTTTGCTTGTTAAGGTTGAAATCAATTTCGTTTGTAAAGATCTCCAGGCATTGCCTCCGGGAGAACAGGCTCATATGCTAGCTTTACTGACCTTTTGAGAAAAAGATTGTTAGCTGTATGATTATAGGAGTCCTATCGTTACAGAAATTAATGATTCTAAAGAAAATAGTGGACAGCCACTTGAATTTCAAAATCAGGAAATACAAGGCCTGCCCCAGTATGTCTTCAAAATGTTCAGCCCTTCATCAAATTTATAGGTAGAGGACAGAGCATATTCAAACAGAGTTGCTACTAAACAATATTTAGTGATTTAAGTGGGTTTAATCTTGGGAAAACTCTGTGGTTAAGCGCACTTGAGCTGGAGTAGTACTGGGATGGGTGACCTCCCCGAAAGGCCCAATGCTTCACTTTTGTGAGCTTCACCTAGATGCAATGAGTGCTAAGTGGACCATTCACTATCATGAGAGATGGGTTCTTGTAAACCACTACTCATGACACATGGATCAATGAGTTTGACTTGTAAAACTACATGCTTGAATTCTGATAGCACTATCACAGTATTTAGTGATTTAGGGAAGCGACTGTATTCAAACATACTGATATAGAAAATGTCCAAACTAAAAGAAACTTAAGTCACTGTCCATGGGTAGAGATAATTAAGCTTAAGCTCAACACTGGGACTTCCAGTCCATCAGTAGAGAAAATTAAAATGAACTTCAACAGTGGGATTTCCTGTAATATCTGAGCATTTTGAAATCACAGATAGTAACTTTTCTTCTCAGATCTGGAGAATAAAGTGCACTCAACAGAGCAAGCAATATGTTGCCATGCCTTGCCTTGTTTCTAATAATGTCCTTTCTGTTCACAACAGGCTACAGGATGTCATATAACAATGCCTTTGAGACAAATTGGTTTATAGTATAACATTTTCCATGCTCGTTGATTAAGATTTGCAGTCGCCTACTACTAAGGACATTACCAATAGATTCAAATGGTTGATTAACATTAAAATAACATGAGGTTCGCCCAAAAGTTAACAAGACATAAACTTGTCATCAAGGAGCTAATTTTGAAACCTAAGGTCCTCAATTCTGAGCTTGTTCTTGCAGTAATTAAAAAATACCAACAGAATACCAATGAGATCATAGGGCTGAGGTTCATTAGCAACACATCTTCTATGTGAAGACTATCTAAAAGGCATCCTGGGAAATTAAGTATTGGCTAATATCAGTCAGAAATAGCTCTCAAGGAAGCGGATTGGGTCTGTCAATTGAGAAAGACTTGAAAAGCCTTTAAGGTGATTTCGTTTACAGATTTCAATGTTTATGACTGTGAAATCACATGTTAATGGATTTCATAACAACTGGAGTACTTTTTTACCAGTTCTTGCTTCAATCTGCTCTCCTGTCGACTCAAAACACTTTGGTGGCTAAGCCTTCATATATTATAATGCATGCTTCTTAAAGACGGGACATAATTTTAAAGTTTATTAGTTTTCTACATACTGGATGCCCGAATTAATTCTGGATAGACGGAAATGACTGCATTGTGAACAGAATGGCTATCACATCTTGAAAGGCTTCACTTTGAATCGGCTACAAATAATTATGCTACTAAAAAATATAATTGCAAGGTGCAAGATCCATGGTCTTAGCTAAGTTCTTAGTGCTTGATCATGTTCCTCAATCAATCTTTTGTAAATAGAGATGGATGAAAATATATCATTTATTTAATTAGGGGTTCTCACCATCTAAATGGCACTGGCAGTGGCGACTGTCTTTATTGCAAGAGTCTGAGTGCCCCACAACTCCATACCACCATCCTGCCATGGAAAAGAAGCCACTTTCAGTTAATTGTTCGATAGTAGGGCTCTAGCAAAGCATCTTCCATAAGAGTAAATCAGTTGAAGCAGTATATGCCTTGCAAAAGAAGTTGCAGTTTGTTTCCCGCAAAGTAATGTAAGAACATATAAAATTTAGATAATCACTACTTGATGCACCCACCCTGTGAGTTAGGTCCCAGTGCTATACTTACCATAAGGAAATTCCTTATTCCTCCTCCACTGTATTTCGACATGATCATCTGGACGCAGATCATTCAAACAGTCAGATATATGAAGATCATGAGCAGCTGTATCCACCGGAGGTGCCCGCAGCCTCTCCCATTGTATCCCCTCCTCAATGACAATTGTTCGAGCACCATGAGGTGGGTATCTGCCAAAGGAAACCCTTACAATTCAGATGCACACTTACAGTGATCTCTTGTACACAAAGTACCCTCATAGGTCAACAAGAATAAGAGGCAAGGATAGAAGAATTTCATGTTAAGAAAATTGTCTACCATATCCACTATGTTTTCTAGAAATAAATACAAGAAAATAGGGAGAGAATGAAGCCTTTCCTAGAAATATAATGAGCAAATTTTGCAGTAGAGTAGAACAATATACCTTGCTTGAAAGGTGTCTGTTGTACAATCATAGCTAAGCTCTGCATCATAGCACGATAGCATAAATCCAACATGTCCATGCTGCAAACATTTCAATAGAAAACATAGTCACTAACAGTCTAACAGATACATCATTATTTTATCTGTCTATAGATTAAAAGAAACCAGACCAAAAGCTTTTCACAATTCTATCAATTTAATGCAACCTGAAGGAAATTATTTACAAATGATTTAAAGCATAATACTGGAAGGAACCCTGCTTTGCAGCACATATCAAAACAATACAACCATGGCTTTGGATGCCTACCCAGTTGGCCCTACTTAAAATAACTACTAAAAATGATGATCCAAATGAGAATAAGGTGTGTGAATGAGATACAATTTAATATGACCTCACTAACTGGGTATTCCAAAGACTCGAAGACAAGTTGTAAGAAAATAACAAAACTGGCTGAAAGAAAATATTAAATAAAGATAGAAGGCTCAAGAGACACCTAATAAGATTTCAAATCAAAAGAAATTCCTTATAACACTATGACCTATCTAAATCAGCCTTTCAACTATATCAATGTTAGAAGAAAGGTTGCGAACATTACAGTAACTGGTACAAACAGAAGTAAAGGCTCAAGAGATAAAACATATGATATTGCACATAGGAAATTTACTTTAGGACTATTTCCCCAAAACTAAATATGGAATTTCATACTTCAGAAAGGAACAGGACATTGGCCTTATACTATGCCTATTTAGGAAATAAACTACTATCCTTACCAATATACCCGAAACTCTAAAACATCACTGCCTTAATCGAAGAAACGACTAGTACATACCTCACGATTATACACCTGGGCTGGAAACCAAAACTTTCCACTTTCAAGTGCCATGTACCATGCCATGAATGAATCAGAGGGTGGGCCTCTTTTATGTGTACTGTTAATCTGGGGGTTGAATTTCAGCAATGAAAGTGGCCAAATGCAAGTCGAGGAACGTAACCAGCCCTTAGGCTTGCCACTATCAGACTTTCCCATCTCCTTATTCATTGCCACAGTCCATTGCCATTCCCTGTAAGCTGCAAGACCAACAATCTTGCCCCATTTGGCTTTCAAATGATGTTCCCACAGATAATTATTTCTACACCTATCCCTCAGATCTTTGCAGACACCTGACATATTGCATAGGCTGGAAGGGGAAAGCCTCCCCAATATTCCCTCCAGCACCAATTCTGGTAGATCTAAAATAGAATACTTCTCTTCATCTTCATCTACATTTTCCACTCTTTGAAGACATTTCCTCTTCAAACACATTTCAGCACAGAGTTTTACCAAGCTTCTCTTTCGGATAAAATCCATAAGTGCCTGTGACAGTCCCGCCCCAAACCAGACAGTGAAAACATTCATCTCATTCTTAGCCCAGCCCCGAACCCAAAGTACTAAGGGATGAAGGATTAGAGATTGGAACACCAAGAGAAAGGAGAGGCAAGATATCAAGAAGAAAAACATTAGATGTATTGAGTTTGATAAGGGAGTAAAGCCTAAGAATTAATTAAGGCCGACTGCTTTATGTGGGTTATGCAAAACTCATAGGTAACATAGCTTTATCAAACAGAGAACTAGGCAGGGGGCAAAGCTCGCAGCTTTTAGTGTAGTTTTCATATTTCTCAATATAAAGACAACAAAAATGCTCTCATTTTAGACCGGATCTAATCATATATGAATGAAAAACAAGCCTCTGTACAGATAAGACCGTAAAGGTAGAGTATCTGCACTGGCTTCCTACAAGGAAAAACCTCCTTACCATGTACCAGCTCCTGCTATACTCAAAAAGTCCAAATCTCTACATGATAATGGGTCTCAGCATTATAGAATCATTTCTTCTAAAAGAAATCTCGTAGGACAACATCACTCTGCAGACCTTAATGCAGAGACAAAACGTAACACATAAAATGGCATATAGCACTGCAAACTATCTTGATTTAGGTCTGGTTTGCAAGCAATGATGAATCATTCTGATGAGGAAGTGAATTAGGTCTTAAAACTAATGTAAGGCATCCATGACCAATCCAGGCCCACTGAGCCCAACAAGAATAGTGATTGCAGGGGCTCATTGGCCAATGCCAACCAGGAGATTCGCTGCAAGGATTTTTATCTCTGACTGGCCACAGATGTTGGGATTGCTTCTATAGGACGAAAAAAACAGGGCGTAAAAAGGATTATTATATCAAAGAATTCAATCCCACAAGGGACCATGAAGAAAAGGCTTATATAGGAGCGAATATCAAATGGAAAGCAAAAATGTTGATAGCCCAATTGCGGACTAGTTCACACCATCTTAGGTGTGAAACGGGTAGGTGGGAGGTTCCTAAAGAAGAGTGGGAAAATAGAATATGCCGCTTTTGTAACGAAGGTATGGTGGAGACAGAATGGCACTTTATCATAGAATGCTCAGCTTATAAAGACATCCGGGCCAGCTATGGGGATGCGGTGCAGGTTGACAATTTAAATACCTTGTTTGAAGATTCAAGACTCGACAAAATTGCAAACTTCATCATCAAAATTCACTCTCGAAGGGCTGATCTCGAACGGCACCTCCATTGTGTCTAAGGCTGTGCTGTGTGTTGTTCCGGTGCTGATCTTGGGTCCCATAGGCTTCTTTGGCCTCGTGGACGTCATTAAAATATTTCATTTCATTTCATTTCTTATTTTTTATTGGATTTTGTTTGGATTTTAGTCAACAAGAAGCAGCTGAGGGAAGGGCGCAACTGCTTCCATTTAACATATGTTTACTTTTACATACTCGATTATAGCAGATATGGATGAATGTACACTTTGTACTACTAGGGGAAGAATAAGTTTTTTTCATAATGGTTGTAGGAGAAAATGAATGGCCAAGGCTGCAGTGGTCGGTGAGTGTTGTCTACAACCAACCCATAAAATTGATGATGTGGGTCCATCTCCAAGTACAGAAGTAGACCGCCTACTTAATCCTTATCAGACAACCATCAAAATCACAAAAACACAGCTTGTCCTGTTTGCTTGAAGATTAAGAGGAGAATAGTTTAGGTAGTGAAGTGGGCCTTCCTCACCTTTTTTTTAAAATCAGGACAATTCCCATCAAATACCCAAAACACAGCTTGCCCTACATTGATTTATGATTTTTCAACTGCATCAAATATACTGTGAGGATTTAGCACTAACAGACTTCATTTAATACTAGATTTGGGTTTATTCCTGCCTTTTTCTAACAGATGCTTCTGCAACTGCTTCTGCTTACATGCTTCTACATTGTTTTCTCACAGATTTGAGCTTCAAGATATAAATTTCGATATTTATTCCCCAAAAAAAAAATGGAGATTATTGATTGATTGAATACATGTTCCTTCAACCCACGTGAGATCCAATCTTCTTATCCACACGTATACGCATAAGGTTGCCAGCCAGATTCTTAACAGCTGGCGGACCCCACCATTCCATTCCTTCATACGACTCACTTCCAAACTCTCTTGTCCCCCGCCTCGCTATTGGCTATGAATTTTGTTCACTTTTTTTTTTCTAAAACAACTGGGTAAGGTAGATTACGTAGATAATATCAGTATTTCTGCTATTATAGAGCAGATTACAATATATATACACTGTGAATGTCCAATGTGCATTAGTGTTAAAAGATAGGGTATTCCTATTTTCCTTAATACTCTATCCTTATTTGGATTATCTACATTCAATGATCTATTATCAAGAAGAGTAAGAATGGAAACCAAGAATTGACACCAATAAACAATAAAAAACCAAATAACTTATAAAAATAAATAATACTATGAGAAAAGAGACTAATACACAAAAATTAATTAAATGAACAAAATCATAGCCCTAATACAGTACAAATTGTCACACATAAAAATGGCAAGTTATTGAATGGAAGGTTTCTAATGCATAGAAATAAACATGAATTGTAACGAGAGTTGAATTTATAAGAACAAAAAGATTATGAACTTGAACCTACCATTACAAAATTAATTCAAAAAATTATATAATACTTATTAACAATATAAAATGACATCATAATTGTAAAAATTATAACATTTTTTTTTATTGCTAATAAAAAAAATAGAATTAAAGGGTTTCGACCCAACAAAACAAAACGATCAAGATAGAAGGATTGGGTCTCACAAGGTGTGAGGCAAAGTTCAACAAAACATAGATTTGTTGAATGAACAAGACAATTGAGGGGGGTGAATCAGTTGTATCTTGTCAAAACATCAAAGCCTTCATTAACATTCAGATCCACATGCATTCATTAAACCCTTAATCTGTTATGATGAATTAGCATGAAAAGCAAATAATAGAAACTAAAACAACTTTAACATCATGCACAAGAGAACACCAGATTTATGTGGAAAACTTAAAGAGAGAAAAACCACAATGAGGATTAACTCACAATATAAGTAATTGCAAAACCGGTTATAAAGACTCGTTATCAGAATAGGACACACTGTCTAGAAAGGCTCACAGCTAAGGCTCACTGCCAGAATGAAAAGGAAGATAGAGAAGAAATGTTACACAGAAAACATGATCTCAACACAATAGAAAATCCACCACAATTGCTCCAACACCTTCACAGTCTATTTGAATGATTGCAGGCACCTTCTGCTCACTGCATATGATAATCCAACACTTGAAAGCTTGCACTACTCTGTTTAATTTCACACCTTACAACTCTGCAATTAACATCATTCGCATCACACACTTCACACTTTCATCTATCTTAACCTCCTTCAATAATTCAACTCATACTTATATCGTCCTCAACCTTGAAACCCTCTACAAGGTCAGCAATGCACCTCAAACGTGTAAATTCAAATTAGGTCAACGCCAAAACACTTTCATGGCGAATAGAAGTGAATGCGAACCTCATCAAAACTTAATTGGGACCCAAATCAGCAACACCACTCAACCACATGCTACCACAAACAATATTTATCCTTCGCATGTAGTGTAAACACTAAGTCGATCGTTACCCGTGCAAACACCATTAAACTATTAAGTACACACTTCCTCAAACCCAAGGACAATTTGTGAACCACACACCACACTTCAACATGATCTAGAATATTCCTCAAACACCTTGAAATCCAACAAACTCCTTCGCAACAACTTCCACCTAAAGAATGTACAAACTTAGTACACTCATATAACTCTGCATACACTGTTACTTGAAAAAATATCCTCTAAAGCACAAAACCTCAAATCCTCTTGAATGAGGAAAAAATACCAACACCATCAACACTCCTTTAGAATCACAAAATCTAAAGCGCAACTGTGGATAAACGTGGAGCACAAACATTTCTCCTAGACACCTGTGCAATGCACAGTCACATACTAGTGAACACAACTTCTAATGTACAACAATACAGCATACCATCTCTTAAATATAACATCTCAGAACACCTCTCACCAACATATCTGATTTGCATAGGCAAATATTCAACCTAGAAGAAATGTGGAGAAAAACTAGAACATCTCTCTGTAACCCTAAATAACACTGCAACACGTTGTTTCTTCTTTTTATCAATTTTTTTTCAAAAGCACTTGGAAACCAAGCACCAGAGACACATCCACAACATCTTCATCACTACTACATCCATAGATAGAAGCTTATCAAAGCAACACTAGAGGCTAACAATGGTAGCTTAATTGATGACAACATAATGCAACAAATCAAAGCATGGACAACACCAATTGTTCATCCTCAACACATACAGTTGACATCAATGACAACACAAGCTTGTTGACATCAATGAAAACACCAATCTGCACATACTTACAACAAGATCAACATAAAAAATTTAATACATAAACTAGCGTAAACTAAAAGACGCGACATGAAAATAGCTTAGAAATATAAACAAAACATAACAAAGGAAAAAGGTTAGAGGTTTGCTAGCCTCTAGAGACCACTAGTCACATGTCATTCCTTATTGCAAAAATCCAATTTTTTAGTGAATGAAACCTCCGCAAGGACCCTTTCATTTTTTTTAGCTTTATCCTTATAGTCATTGGCCTTCCTATTAATGATTTGAGCTCTAGTTCTCCTAGTTAGTCCATCCTAATCAACACCTTGAGGTTTTTGAAGTTCAACTTGGAGGACATAAATGCTTGTGGCAATTTTTTTTATAGTTTCCCTGTTAAAAGCCGCCACCTCATTGAGGTTCTTCTTTATATTTGCCTATTTTTTCTTATTTCTTTAATACTCTATTCAAGATTTTTCCACTTGTTGAAAGTGTCAACATATTTTTCCACCTCTTTTATGATTTCTTTCTCTACCTCATTATTATGCCAATCTTTGTTATTTTTATATACATTCATTTCTAATTCATGTTTTTTATTCTTAAAATTATGCTTTTGAGAGAGCATACATCCATTGCATTACTATGTAATTATAGGATTTCTTGTAAATTTTATATTTTTCTCCTTTAAAATTGTACTCTCATGGCACTTTTATTTTAGAATCTCTTTGTGGTAGGGGGATTGGAAACAAACACGGTTGAAAAGATTGGGGTCCACAATAGGGAGGACCATAACCATATATCCCACAAGATGGGTAAGGACATGCTCAAGGTCGATAATAGGAGTGGGGTTTGAGGTGACTTAATTTTTCATGGATTTGTACTTGGGATGAACAATGTGGGGCACCTTGAGGCAACAAGAAGGGCTAGGATTAGGGCCAGAGGATTCAAGGCCTTTGAAAATCCTTTGCCCTTGTCCAAGACAATCTCAAGATGGGTCTAGGGGTTGGTGGTTTGGGTAAGTTTCAAATGTGGATTTTCATAAAGGACTTGGGTTTTCCTTTCTTTTGGCCCAAGGTAGACTTATGAGGAGGGATCAGGGAGGTGTCATAAATTCTAGGAATAAAAAGACTGACTAGTGTTTTGGCTAGTTGGAACTTGCATATGCAATATATAAGTCCTTGATGAAGGGAAATTCGTTCTTGTCCATTAAAACCTTGACTATTGATTCATTTTAAGGAAGCTATAACTAAAAAATGGGAAGTTCATTTTTATAGCATGCCTTAAATCATTTAACATTGGGAGTAAGTAGGATTATAAATGTTTGTATATACATTCAAGGATGATGTAATGCATAAGGGTTTCAACCACTTCCTTCCAATAATATGGTAAATTATCCTTTTTTGAGTCATTCTAGAATCTAGCAACCTTCTCTTTAAGCCTTAGTAACTTGTTCATGGCATGATGGTCATGACTTTTGATCAACTTTTGAAGTTTGATTCCCTCTTTTTTTAGTCCAGTGATCATAATAGTCAATTCATTGAAGAATTTAAATGAGATACCTAATATAAACCATTCTCACCTTCCAAGATGTTGTAGGCTCCCTATAAATAGTTAGGTCATGGCTATTGAGACCTTTCAAGTACCCCTACATAAAATGCTCCATACTTCAACATTGTTTGTAATTTTCTCATAGTTTGAAGGTTCAACTATGTTAAGCTCCCCACTCATTACTATTTTCACCTTTTTTTTAGACTGCAGGAATTAGTCAGGTATTCATCCCCCTATAAAATGCAGTGTGCTTGATAAAAAAAATTCACATGACTGGTGACATTGGCACGACATGCCCTCTGGTACTATGGGGATGATGGGGAGACTAGACCTCGTGACCTCTTTCCTACAACTGGATGCTTTAGCCAATCAAGCTAGGCCCACTGGCCCATGACTAGTTTCATCTTAATTTGTCTACCCTTGATGGTTATGTTCTAGAAATTAGAAGCCAGTTTTTCTATTTTTCTTTCTTAACCCTTTCCTATTTCTAGCATCTTC
>VDFB02000013.1:283178216-283190201 GCA_007258455.2 Sequoia sempervirens
TTGGTTAACACTAACATTGATCATTGCTATCCTTCATGGTTTTTATTGAATATTTATTGATTGATGCTAAACAACTTTATTAGTTGATGCTAAAAAACTTCAATATTTCTAGGAATACTAGTAGAGTTACAAATTACAAAATTGTACAAATTGAAAAAAAAAGATTAACTATAAACAAATCCACTGACTATTAACTTGATAATTGATTAATAATGAGTATAATATATATATCAAGAGATGAGCCTTCTAGAATGGCAACTGCCAACTAGAAAATAGGTAAAGCATTCCTAATACTTTGAAAGCAATAATCCACCCAAAATTGCAAAGGGAGATAAGGAAAATGAACCCACATAGGCATAGCTGAATAAAGAATAGTTCACCCTTCACAACTTGGTGAAACCATTTCCAAACTTAGAAGATCTTAAAGATAAAGAAGAATTATGATCTATATAATATAGAAATAGTACCCACTTTGATGACTACAAAATTTTCAACCATGGGCTTATCATACTTTTTCAAATTTGGTAAGAAGGCTTATTTAAGATCCTTGAGCAATGCATTTCCTAATGCTCCCTTGTTCTTACATATCTCAATTCAGTTTAATTCAAAGAGTTCCATAAAATTATTTATCACTTGTTTCTCTTAGACTCCAATTTTCAAGCATAGCAAATCATTTCAAATGAAAATGACAAAATGCTTGACAATCTAAGTTGTTAATTGAGGAAAAATAAAATGTTTCCAAGTTCCACCATTGTACACATTTACAATTGGTTGTATATTGTTGTAAGGGAAAGGAGGATAATTAAAAAATGTCTTGCGCTTGCTAGACTTGAGGATGATCATATGCTTTTTGTGTGGAAAACTCAGACTTCTCAACTGTCGTGTGAATATTTCTCTTTTCGATTATTTTGCATGCCATCATAAGGGATCAAGCCAATTGAACGTAGCTTGAAGTGATTTGACGTGTTTGGGTGCAAAAGAGGACCATGCATAGTGTAAATGTACCTATCTGGATGCATTAGAAAATTTTGTTTGGTCACATGAGTTGCAAGACGAAAGTTGCACCACTTTGCAACTTTACACTACTTGCATTTGACACTTTTCTATCAAGTGAAAGTTGGAAACCATGAGAAAATGACTCTGAGATAACAAAAAATAAGAGAATTATTGTAGAGCATCCCAATGCAATATCGTAGGCTCAGACAAAGAGTTCATAAGCGTCACGATTTCTAAGTAATAGCCTATCAAAGATTGCAACCATTTTGCACTTTGGACCCTTAAGGGATTGAGCTGGTTGAATATGGATTAGAGTGATTTGGCATGTTTGGGTGTGAAATAGGACCATGCCTAGCGTAAACGTACCCATCTGAATGTCTTGGAATAGTTTGTTTGGTCACATGAGTTGCAAAATGAAAGTTGCACCACTTTACAACTTACCTTTACTTGCATTGACCCACTTTTTCCATCAAGTGAAATTTGGACACCATGGAAAAATGACTTCGAGATAACAAAAATTGAGAGAGGTTATTGTAAAGGGGCCCAACGCAATCCCATAGGCTCAAAAAGAGAGTTTTTAAGCATCACATTTTTTGAGTAATAGCCATCAGATTGCTACCCTTTTGCACTTTGGACTCTTGAGGAGGATCGTAATGCGATTGAGCGTAGCTTCAGTGATTCAACATGTTTGGGTGTGAAAAAGGGACCATGCCTAGCATAAAATGTGCCCATCCGGATGCATTGGAACAATCCATTTGGTCCTGAGTTACAGAACAAAAGTTACACCACTTTGCAGTTTTACATTGCTTGCATTTGACACTTTTTCCATCAAGTGAAAACTGGACACCACGGGAAAAAAAGAAGAGATAACACAAACTGAGAGAGGTTATTGTAGAGGGGTCCAATGCAATCCCATAGGCTTAGATAGAGAGTTTGTAAGAATCACGGTTTTTGAGTAATAGCATGTCAAAGATTTCTACCCTTTTGCACTTTGGACCCTTAAGGGATCGAGCTAGTTGAACATAGCTTGGAGAAATTCAACATGTTTGGGTGTGAAAGAGGACCATACCTAGAATAAAAATAACCATTCAAAAGTGTTGGAATAGTCTGTTTGGTCACACGAGTTGCAGATTGAAAGTTGCACCACTTTCAAACTTTACACAGCTTGCATTTGACACTTTTTCCATCAAGTGAAAACTGGACACCACGGGAAAATGACTCTGAGATAACAAAAACTGAGAGAGATTATTGTAGAGAGGCCCATTGAGATATTGGCAGGTTAAGATGAAGAGTTCGTAAAAGCATCCATGGTTTTGAGTAATAGGTTAATCAAAAGATTTTTACTGCCCACACTTTGGATCCTTAAGGGATCAGCGTCAGTTGAACATAGTTAGAGTGATTTAAGCGTGTTTGGGTCAAACTGGTTGGCTGTATGTGTAAAGTACTTATCGAACACGTTGGAATAAGTATGTTTGGTCACTGAGAATAAGTTACCACTGTAACTTTACACTGCCGTTGACACTTTTCCAGCAAGTGGCTAGACACCATGGAAAATGACTCACCAAAGGAATAACAAAATCAAGAGATTATCATAGAGGTCCCAATATGATCCTATAGGCTTAGATAAAAGAAGAGTTAAGTAAGCATCATGGTTCCCGGTAATAGCCATCAAAAATTGCTACCATTTTGCACTTTAGACCTTTAAAGGATTGAGTCGATTGAACGTAGCTCAAAGTGATTCTGCGTGTTTGGGTGTGAAAGAGGACCATGCCTAGCTTAATGTACCCATCTGGACGCGTTGGAGCAGTCCGTTTGGTCACATGAGTTGTAGAACAAAATTTGCACCACTTTGCAACCTTACACTACTGCATTTGATACTTTCCATCCAAAGGGGGTAAAATTGGACACCACGGAAAATAGTCTGAGATAATAAAGTAGAGAGTTTATTGTAGAGGGCCAAACCTGATCCCTTAGAGCTTAGGCAGAAGAGTTTGCGCCCAGCATCCGATTTTTGAGTAATAGCAAATCGAAGATTGCTACCCTTCACTTTGGACCCTTAAAGGTTGAGTTGGTTGAATGTAACAGAGGTGATTAGGCAATGTTGGGTGTGAAGAGGATTGTTATACAGATGTGGCGTGTATGAATGCATTGGAATGAAGTTTGTTTGGTCACATGAGTTCTGCAGAACAAAAGTTGCACCGCTGCAACTTTACTGCTTTACGCTAATAGTTGACACTTTCCATCAGAATTGAAAGCTAGAGACCAAAGGAAATGAATTCAAGATAAAAGGTGAGAGGTTATTGTAGAGGATTACGTAGATCCTGGCAAACCAGTGGTTGGTAGCATCTGATTTCTGATATATCGCCGTCAAAGATTGCCTTTTGCACTTTGGACCCTTAAGAGATTGAACCCGATTGAACATAGATTAAGAAATTCGGCGTGTTTGGGTGAAAGGGATATATGCAATTGTAAAATACCCATCAGATGTGTTGGAATAGATACGTTTGGTCACGTGAGTTGTAGGGAGCCAAAAGAAGTTGCACCACTTTTGGCACTGCCACACTTGCTACAATTGACGCACCATCAAGTCCAAATTGGACACCCTGAGAAAAATGACTCACGAGATAACAAAAATAGAAGAGTTGCATTCGTGGGGGTTTCATGTGATCTTGATGCCTCGAAGGAATTCCCACTGTAACAGAGTGCTCCAGGGTAACATCTTTGGCTCAAGATTGCTACCCTTTTGCAATTTGGACTGTTAAGGGATTATGTTGCATGAATTATAATTGTTTGAGGGCAGCAATAAATTTCAAAATTTGAGTAAATATCATTACAAATGTTTATGTGAATAGACTGTATGCTATATTGATATTGACATATAATCATTAGGCTGATTTTTTTTAATAAATGAATTTTTTGTAATAAGTTAGTCAATTGGTGCTAGTTATAATAGAAAGAGAATAAAAGAAGAAAAAGAATGATTGGTAACCATCAATGGTTATTACACTCACTATATTAATAATATGATGTTTGCAATAAAATTAGATTTATTTGGTTGTCCTAATTCTTCTGTTTGTGCTACAATTGTCTAATATGCTTCATACATCATTTTGAAACCCAAGTGCTTGTACTTCTAGGCACAATGCTTTCTCAAAACTATCAAGTGTTAATACAAATTCATGAGAAAACAAATCAAACTATATGAATTCAAACACCCCACTTAAATCAAATATTGAATCAATGTGCCCCATTTTCATGCACACAAACTCAACTTATAAGATTCTCTCATAATGACCAAAAATACAATTCAAGGAAGCCTTAGGTACTCCGTTCTCACAAATCTCTTACAATGTCACTCGTACATTCAAGATTCTCTTATAATTTCTACATCATAGGTGCTCATGATGAGGTTAAGTTCAAATGAATAACTTGAGATTCCCTCACTAAGCTTCACACACTCTTTTATAATGGCTTCAAATCAGAATTGAGATTTTTCAAGATTATCAAAATAAGGATGTTGCATTGCTTTTTTGGCTAAGATTCTCTTGGATGGTTCATAAATCAGCATTTTTCGCTAGGAGACACCAATCAATTTTTAGTAGTTTACTTACAAATAGGCAAAGTAAAAGAAGAAAAAGAAAGAGCATCTAAAATGGAAATGAAATGAAAATAGATGGAAGGCACTTACAAACAACAAATCCACACCATTTGGTTCCAACTCGGGAACAACAAGGCATAAATTTTGATGCTTCCATTGAGGATAGGCATACCAGTCTTTCAACTTAGTCACTCATGGTCATACATCTTCATTGGGAGTTCCAAGATACCTATTTCACACAACACCTCTCATGAATAGAATAACTTGAAATTCGAGATGCTCTTATAATGTCTACATCATAGGTGCTCACGATAAGGTTAACTTCAAATGAATAAATTGAAATTACCTCGCTAAGCTTCACACACAGTTTTATAAGGGCTTAAAATCATAATTGAGATTTGTTAAGATAATCAAAATAAGGATGTTGCATTTCTTTTTTGGCTGAGATTCTCTTGGATGACTCATAAATCAACATTTTTTGCAAAGGGAAACCGATCAATTTTTAGTAGGTTACTTACAAATAGGCAAAGTAAAAGAAGAAAAAGAAAGAGAATCCAAAATGGAAATGAAATAAAAATAGATGGAAGACACTTACAAACAAAAAAATCCACACCATTTGGTTCCAACTTGGGAACAACGAGGCTTAAATTTTGATGCAAGTTTGATAACTTCATCAATCACCTACATACATGATATAAACATTAGATGATAGCATTTGCATCATAGCATTGACATCATTCAAATTATTGTGCATACAAGTATAAATTAATAAGAACAAATTTGTGCATACTTGCAAATTAATCCAACGAACCATTTAGGTCTATTCTACTCTTTATTGTGTCAAGTATTGCCTCATGGTTAGACTCATGAACCTTCCACAAGGTCTTGTTCAAAGGTCTACCCCCATATTTGGTCAAACAAATAATGGATGCCACGACAAGGTTTGAGTAATCAAGAATCTTCTGATGCATGTCAAAGTCTTGAAATAACCAATATTTAACACTCTTATGTGGGTACCTTCTAAGCCACGTTCCAATAACAACAACTGAGCTTGTAGGGTATTCAATATTTTCTCCATCTATAACTGGGGCCTCCAATTTCTTTTTTGCCTCAACACAACGACACAAGTAATAGTCTATTTCCTCTTCATTGTCTTCCTCTACAATAACTACATAAACATGCCCTACATTGATATGTGTAGCAAATTAGATGAAATTATTCAACATTACAAATACACTACAAAGTAAGATAACACTAGGAATTTCAAAAACTATGCAAGTAGATCTATTACTTGGTTGAACTAGATCTAGTATGTGGTCAGAGTCAATCGATAAATCCATCTGTGTTAGTTCCAATGATGTCAGAGGGTGATACATGTGAAGTAGGCTAAGATAACTTAATGACCATTTCTCAACCCTCTCCTTTGTCTCACAATAATCCTAGGATTGCATTGTACATGAAGAACAAAAACATACCATCTTTTGTGTATTGATACTCCATGAACCTGCATTTGAGCTAAGGAAAGAGTGTATCTCACTTGATCCTATCAGTGTACAACAATCCTCATATGGTGCAATGTTAGTATCATCCATCAACCAAAAAAAATTATGAACTGAAGACGCACCTTCATTACTTGGACCCATCAAAGCATTACACCACTTGACGATTGATTTTGCATCTGTCAACTTTGCATTGTCTTTATACTTTAACTCTTCTTGTGCTAATGCTCTTTTCACACATGCTCCAACACCATCATGCTCCCCCTTTCCATGCCCAGCTTCACAAAAGTTCCACATATGTTGAACACCTATAATGACATACATCCTACTCAACCAATAGAACATGCATGAGTTCTTGAACTATGCTGCACAGTTATCCGACCATATTATATGCCAACTGTATGTTATGCTCCTTTGAGCCAAATAATTGTAGAACAAATGGAAGCAACCTTGCACAAAATCTAGAGAATGTGTGCAATAATCACTAATATAAAAGTGATACCCCCTCAATACCTTTCTTTGGTCCTCTGTACTATCAACTACATGAATGAATGCTATGTGCACAAATATCGAAACATGTGTGGAGTTGTAATATTGTGACTGCACCTCACATTGTGGCTATAGAGTGTATTTCTCTACAAAGTCGACCACTAAAACTATGCTACCAACTGGAAAGGTGTCCTTGCATAACTTGAATTGTGTGTCTAACCGTCGGGCTCTATGGGTATGCCTTGTATAATCATATACTATATTGTCACAAAACATATACATAAACTCATACAGTAGAATCTTTTGAAAAACCAAATCACACCTTTTTGCTTGATTACCATCTTTTGTAATGTATTCCACTATTTTATACTTCCCGAACTCTACTAGTTGCTTTTCCACCTTATGTGTGCTTTCCATATGTTGACATACTAGCATATGTTGCAAGCCACCGCAATTCTTACATGAACCATCCAAGCATAGTTTTTTGTAGAATATTTGGCCATCCTCTATTTGACATAATTTTTTTGATAACTCTCCTGAAGATGTTGATGGGCTTCTATGCCACAATCCTACAAAATATCATTAGTATGCAAATCTAAACATATAGAACGATAAACATCATAATGGTTAGAGAAATCAATATGTAGTCTACAACAACAAGTAGCGCATGTGTAATTTATATTGACATAAAAAGGTTTAATAATTTCAAAATATATTTGAAAATTTTGAATTTGAGGATAATTGTGTTGAAATTTATGAAAAAATTGGGTTTGAGTCGTATCCAAAAAATGATTTGGATGTGGCTTACAGTTTTGACTACCGATTCTCCTTCTTACCACATCCCTTTGATTCGGAGATGACCTTGTGTTATTCTTCCAATATTATTCAATTAGTATTCTCAATGCTTCAACAACTCATTTATCTTTTCGTGGGAGTCTCCTGGAGAATTCCCATAATTCATTTGATTCAGTGCCCTAAATTATTTGCCTCCTTTGAATGGCTCTTGATAAAGTTTTTCTATTAATTCTCAATTGTTCACTCGTCTTTCTAATGAGATGAGATCTCCTTGTTCGAATACTTACCAAAGTCAATGTAATGACATGTCGGGTGACATTACTATCCTTTGAGCGTGAGGTCTTACCCACACTCTCATATGCATCAATTAGATTCTTCACAATAGTTATTTTACTTGAAGAATTCGATGTTCTCAACCCAAGAATCTTCATGATGTTTCTATACTTTATACCCCACATCATTTCAACAAATAGTTGACATCTTGCAGTTTCATTTAGCCTTTCAAAGAAAAATTTCCAAATCTTATCATCATATCTTCTACAAGTGCGTGCTAGAATCTTACCTTCCATGTGCTGCAAAATATCCTCATCAATATTAATCAAATACTTTGGATTTCTACACAAAATTATAGGTGGTTTCCTCCTAGGTACATACATATGAACATTAGGAATTTCATCAATATTTAAGTGAGGTGGGCTAGATCGTGTACCTTGGATTGAAGGTGGAATAGACGACATACCTTGAGGTTGGCATGGGGATGATGGCGTACCTTCTTCATCAAATCTGAGTGATGATGTACTCTCAACTTGATTTGTGGTGGATGGTGTCCCTTCATATTCACTTGTGGTAGATGGTGTCCCTCCATATTCACTTGTGGTTAATGGTGTCCCTTTGTATTCACTTGTGGTAGAGGGTGTGTCTCCAACTATGGTATTCAAATCTGTCTTACCACGATGCTTTTGCATTCATGCCCTTTGTGCTGCCAATGCCTTTTCTCTTTTTGATGGTTGAGGTTCCTCTTCAATTGGATTGTTTTCATCAATCATATCCAATTTCTTCCTCTCATGATATGTCTTCATCTGTTCTCTATATTTTACTTTATTGGCTCCATACTCTTTGTTGGTTTATTCCTTGTTCATTTCCTTGGCATGGCAAATAATTTTACCTGTAGCATGGTAATAAGACAAATATTAGTTCCTAAAAAATGAATCCATACAAATAAATGAAATATATGTCATTCAAGGCTTCATACAAAATACTTACAATCATCTTGTAGAAGAGTATATCTAGCATAGACAAAGGTCACATGAATTTTTTTGATGGAATTCCTTAAAGAAATGTGGTAATGTGGCATGCCATGATTGCATGATAGGCTCAAAATGGAAGCATGGACAAGGCATTTTAATTGTTTGACAATAATGTTTTTTTAGAAATGTATGCAAAATGTGGTAGCATTGGCAAGCTAGTGAGCTCACTAGATTGCCAATTCAGTAGGGTTGACAAGGTAGGGGCAGCGTATGCTTCATAGAAATGGGGTCTCACAATGATGTACATCACCGTGAGTCCCCATTTTTCTTTGGAATTCTGTAGCGTATACCTCATAGTATGGGGTCTCACGATGATGTACATCACCATGAGTCCCCATTTCTATGAGGAATTCTTTCATGCTGCCCCTAGTCAACCCTACTGAATTGCAAGCTTCTAAGCTCACTAGCTAACCAATTTTGTAGGGTTGACAAGGTAGGGGAAGTGTATGCCTCATAGAAATGGGGTCTCATGATGATGTACATCACCATGATCACTGTGAGACCCCATTTCTATGAGGAATACACTGCCCCTACCTTGTCAACCTTACCGAATTGGCAAGCTAGTGAGCTCACTAGCTTGTCAATACTACCACACTTTGCATACATTTTTATGAAAACATTATTGTCAAACAATTCAAATTCCTTGTCCATGCTTCCATTTTGATCCTATCTTGCAATCATGGCATGCCACATTACCCCATTTCTATGAGGTATACGCTACCCCTACCTTGTCAACCCTACCGCATTGGCAAGCTAGTGACCTCACTAGCTTGCCAATTTCGTAGGGTTGACAAGGTAGGGGCAGCGTGAAAAAATGCTCATATAAATGGGGTCTCAAGGTGAAAATTGGAAAGCTAGTGAGGTCACTAGCTTGCCAATGCGGTAGGGTTGACAAGGTAGGGGCAGTGTGAGAAAATTCCTCATAGAAATGGGGACTAACGGTGATTACATCACTGTGAGTCCCCATTTCTAATCACCACGAGTCCCGATTTCTATGAGGCATTTTCTCACATTGACCCTACCTTGTCAACCCTACCACATTGTCTTGTGGCATGCCATGATTGCAAGATAGGCTACACATTTCCCCATGTTTCTAACTTAGCCTTGAATAAAGAGTCTTGAAATAGTGGAGAGAAGGGTTAGAATCCCTTGTAGGTAGACTAATCAAGGAAACATTTAAAATATATCACAACATAAGTGATGAGGTAAATTTAGAAATAGAGATGAAAACCAAAATAGATTGAAAGATCTATCAATGTGGGAGGAGTATATTCCAATTTTGTAGAGACATGAATGGAAAATTTGGTAGCATAGACAATGCAATCAACTGGTTGATAAAATGCACATCACCATGAGACCCCATTTATTTGAGGCATTTCTTCAAACATCTAATTGCCTTGTCTATGCCGTTTGATAAAATGCTTTGGTAGACATGTATGGAAAATTTGGTAGCATAGACAAGGTAATCAACCGCTCGATATAATTGTTTGATAAAATACCTCAATGAGATATGTCCTCATGGACTAGAATGATTGCAGGATATGCACAAAATATATTTATTGAAAAGGCTTTAGAAAATTTCAAGCATATACAAATTGTAGGTGTAAAACCAAATTCAACTACATTTTCCAACATCCCCCATGCCTATACCAAAATGAAAGCTTTTGAGAGTGGTATGCACACATAGTAAAGGATTAAGAAATGATGTATTATTTTACTTCCTTACAACTTCTATCATATATATGTGTATACAAAACATGGAACATACACAAGGTAAGTCAATTGTTTAAAAAAATTCCTTAAAGAGATCTGGTTTAAAAATGTAATTGGCAAGTGTAAAGAATTGTGTAATTTAAAATGTGCATTGACAAGCTAAGGTTATAATGAAAAAAAACAATGATCAACATGGAATATGGAAAATAAGAAAATAAAAGAAAGAAAAAATAGAATGAAATAAAATGTGCAAAGAGTTCACATACCTAAAAAACCAGAGTTTCAAATGGAGGAGTTCTACCCAATTATGTAGCCTTTTCTTCTTCTTTCTTCAAACTCCTCAACAATTTGACTTTTTCAAAAGCTTGTTCCCCTCCAAACTTCAATTGTATATCACTCTTGAATGGAATTCAAACTTGAATTGATATTATATTCCTTTCAACGTGAAAATTTTTCTATTTCATGCAAAGGTGGTGGAAAGATCATGAAAAAGGTGGTGGAATGTGAAAAACATGCATGCACACTTCACAAAATCATCAAAAAGCTTTTTTTTGTCAGAACACACATAGAACTAGGAGAATATGTAGAATGTGGGTCTTGAGATCATGGGTATATTGCTATTTTTACCATTTTTAGAGCAAGACAAAATGCACTTATGTCTTGCTAAATATTGGCCATATCTCTACTACAAAATGCACTTTCATTATGAGAAAGTTGATTTTTTATAGGTTTATTTTCTCTCTTTTTCTCTCTATCCTCTACCCTCTACCCTTAAACCCTTAAAAACTCTACCCTCTACTCTCTATCTCTCTCCCACTTCCTCTCTCTCCCACTCCCTCCCTCTCTCAAATCTCTCCCTCCTCTCCCTCTCTCAAGTTCTCTTCTTCTCACTCACTCACTCACTCCTAACCCTCTACTCCTCTCACCCTTAACCTTAAACCCTAAAACTCCTACCCCTATCTCTCCCCACTCCCTCCCTCTCTCTCTCTCTCTCTCTCTCTCTCTCTCTCTCTCTCTCTCTCTCTCTCTCTCTCTCTCTGCTCTCCCTCCTACCCCATCTCCCCTCTCTCACTCAATCACTTTTCTATCTCTCTCCTCTACCCTTAAACCCCACTCCCTCACCTCAACCCTTTAACCTAAACCCTCTACCCTCTAACCTCTATTTCTCTCCCACTCCCCCCTCTCTCTCTCTCTCTCAAGTCTCTCCCTCCTACCCCCTCTCCCTCTCTCAAGTATATATATATATATATATCTCACTCACTCACTCCTATCTCTCTCTCCTCTACCCTTAACCCTCTATCCTCTAACCTTAACCTTTAAACCCTTAAAACCTCTACCCTCTACCCTTTATCTCTCTCCCACTCACTCCTATCTCTCTCCCCTTTATCCTTAACCCTCTACCCTTAACCCTTAAACCCTTAAACCCTTAAAAAATCTACCCTCTACCTTCTATCTATCTCCAACTCCTTCCCTCTCTCTATCTCAAGTCTCTCCCTCCTACCCCTCTCCCTCTCTCAAGTATATCTCTTTCACTCACTCACTCCTATATCTCTCTCCTGCACCCTTAACCCTTTACCCTCTATCTCTC
>VDFB02000013.1:283190301-283230923 GCA_007258455.2 Sequoia sempervirens
GACCATATATATCTAGTCATATCTAAAAAATATGTATATGCATATTTAAATAACTTAAAGCTCTTGGTGCATATAATTTGGATCCTCTCTATCTTTAATTATCTCTAAGATCTTTTCATGATCTTCAATAGACAACCTCCACTTTTGTTTGCCGCGTCCTCTTTTAAGTAAAGTTTCAAAATTTATTCTTTTTGCTATAACTAAGCGACTATAATGTAGAACCTTTTGTCTTGGCATATAATCAATAAATATAATACCATTTTTATCTATCTTTATTTGTTGATAATATGTGCCTTCAACAATAGTTGGTCCAATGGGATACTCTTGTCCATCACCATTTGTCATTGATTCCACCAATTTACATTTTGTTTGCATACATCTTAGTAGATAGTATTCTACACCTTTTGCATTGTCAGGATCTGCAACAAAGTAAAAATATCTCCTATACACACCATGTAGTAAACATATGTAAATACATGATTGAAAATTAGATTTTTAATTTGAAAACTATTTAAATATTTAGATAAACATGCTCAACTTAGGTAGAATTTATAAAACAATTTTAAGTTAAAATTTAATTTAAAAGTAAATGAAATATACCTATAACAACTAAATCAGATACATATTTGTAATCAGTTGAATATAGAGGATCATAGACATCGACAATATCACTATCTTCAAAAGGAGGCACTGATACTAATTTTTTGTTTCCCATTGTGAAACATACCATCTCTAATATTCTCACATTGTAGAGTATTTACGTTAGCCTCAAAACAATCAACACAAAAACATGATTTTTCTCTCACTTGAATTGCATAAGGCTTTTTATGTCTCGAACTGTCATGTTTGATGCAAACTTCTAATACCATTAATTAGTTGACAATTATAAGGATTTGATCGATCAATATCTATAAATTTTAAACATCCAATTAAAAGTGTATATATTTATTTGAAAATTCAATTCATGTACACAATTTGAAATTCAAATAACAATTTTTTGACTATGTACCTTTAGCTTCCCAAAAATAGCATGTTTGTATACTGAGTTGCAAGCGACAAAATGATTTTTGCACCATTCAAGAATTTTATTTACATTCCATATGGCATTACCTACAAGTTCATATTGGTGAAACTTGTCGAGTTAAGAGTTTTAAGAATTTAAAGTTTTAGAATTTATTTTTTTCTATTCCATATGATGTTACCTACAAGTTCATGTTGGCGAAGTGCACACTTCACACATCCTTCTGCTCCATTGTGCTCTCCTTTTCCATATCCACTCATAAAAATTCCACAAAATTTTTGTCATGTCTAACATGTTGTTGGCTTAACCAATTAAAATGTTTTACGAACTTAAATTGTCCTATGAAGTTACAAACAATTTCATTCAAACCAAATTAGTAAAAAAAAATAGATATACATGTACACAAATATATAAGTAATTGAACAATTCAATTCTTAAAGTTAAGTAAATAAATTTAAATAATTATATATTCAAAAAAAAATCAACACTTACCAGCACATCCATCAGACCATATCCAGTGTTGTGAAGCATTTATGTCACATTGTCTTAGGTCTTCAAAAAAAATTCTAAAACAATGGGCTACATAGCTTCTATCATGACCCGTATCACCATTGATATAAAAGTGAACCTCTTTGATGATAATTCATCCATCTTTGCTAATTTGTAAACCATATACATGTAACTCGACATGCCTATAGAAAACTTGTACAAAGATTGTAACTTGCTCTGAATGATAATATTGACTTTGAATCTCAGTTTGAGGACTAAATGTATAGTTCTAAGAGAAATCTATAATAGAGATAATACAACATGGTGGAAAGCAATTATTTGAGTCACGAAATTGCTTAGCTTTCCATCTTGCAACATGACAATGTTGGATATGTGGATATATGATATTGTGAAATTTATTCATAAGTTCATTGTAAGACAATCCACTCTCTTTGAGAATAATTTTTTTGGCCTCAACTCTTGACTTTGTTGAGTATTTCTCATATTCAAATCTCTTCCAAATAGCTTGCATTGAATGATCAATATTGTCAAATTGTAAAACATTCTTCAAATTTCCACAATAATTACATATTTTTTATACACTGTACATTGAATTCATTTGAATCTTCAGATTTTTTGCATACAAGAGACTTCACAAATTATGTTTTGCTTCCAGGGATGGCTATATTTGAATTAATTGTTGCCATAAATTTTTTATATGACTGTAGGTGTAGATGAAATTCAACATGATTTCGAAAAGAACAAGTTTCACGTACTTTATTTATATGTACAAACAATGGCCATAGTCTCTTAAACATCCTTTGACAAATCTTCATATCTAAAAATTCTTGTTTGAATACTTCAAAATTTTCACTTTGTGTTGTATCTATAAAATATTTTGGATGAGAAATTTTTGTACCATCTTCACCTATTATTTGTATAGAATCCCTTCTATTGGAAGAAACACAAGAGTGGTTGGTCCAATATTCAATCACCAGTTTCTTTACATCTTCTGAAATTCTTTCTTTTTGGGGAACCCTAGAAATATTTACCCAATTATTCTCAATATTCTCATCTAATATATTTCTCTTTGCAATATATCTTTGAACAGTTCTCCTAGAAACATTTAGTAATTGGGAAATTGCTTGAACTTTTCTTCTATGTGATAGTTTCTTACTAGAAATTACAATCATCAATGCTCTATGTGCAACACTTGGATTAGTAGCTTGACTCTTGTTTTTAATATAATTCAATGCTTCTTGCAAGTTTTCAACAATTTTTTTTTTAATGAACCTGATGGGGTAAGTGAAAAAAGATGGGGGGTCAAAAAGGGGGCTTAAGTGGCAACTTTTTTTTGAAATTAGGAAATACTAATCTTGGATGTGAAATTGAGGATAGTTACACTCAAAAAAATTGAGATGCAACAAAAACAAGGATCATACTGCTCTAAGTATACTTTCTAAACTACTAATTTATTTTGAAAATGGTTGAGATTAAGGGGTTCAAAAGAAGGATGCACAAAAATTAGTGTTGTTTTTGTCAGAAAAACATAACATAGCAACTTTTTTGCATACCTAGCATGGTGATTTAGTAATTTTAAAATCACTTTGATGAGAAATTAGCTAACAGTATGTAGTTGATGCACAATTGTCTTGATAATTTTTTAATGAATATTTTATTTTTTAGTGATTTTCAAAGTGGACACTTCCTGAAAAATAGAATTTTGGTCATGCTACCCCTACAAATTTTGGAAACTAATTGAAATTTTCTTTTCTTTTTAAAAATTTGTAGAATGGAGTCTAGTTTCTAAAAATGTAATTTATTTGAAATTTCAATGAACGGTTAATTTATAACAAAAAAAAACACCAAACACTATTTTTTTCCAAAAAAGAGACAAACAAAATAAATTATAGATGAAAGGCCTAACATTGTCAAAAAGTGAAAAAAATTACATCATTGGATAGCTAAGAGAGAGTCTAACATTACCCAGGTGTTCAATTTTTTTGACATTGAAACATGTACAATCCTGACAGTGAGCATGAACCCAATTATGTGAAATATTTTAGAATTTACAAAAAAACGTCTTTGGTCATTGGGAAGGCCCTCCAAGCCTTTGGGTTTGTATTCCAAGGAAAATACCAATCCTAAGGCTTAGGGATTCCCAAAGCAAGATATAACGTGGGCACATTATAATGCGCTCACGTTATATCTTAGTTTTGACATGGTTTTTTACATTTGTGTGAGACATGTCTAGCAAGGCATAACGCGAGCATGGTATAATGCACTTGTGTTATGTTTTGTTTTATGCTAAATTCTACTCTATTGAATGTATGTTTATATATTTGTATGTTTGTATGTACATGCATGCTTGTATGTCATGTATGTATGTATGTATGTATGTATGTATGCTTGTATGTATGTATGTATGCATCAATGCATTTATGTATGTATGCCTATATGTATGTAAGATTGTATCTACATATGTACATGTATGCTTGTATGTATGTAATATTGTATGTACATATGTATTATGCTTGTATGTATGTATGTATGTATGTATTTATGTATGTATTTAGAGGGAGGGAGGATTTTAAGAGAGAGAGAGAGAGAGAGAGAGAGAGTTGTCTAGGTAGGGTGGGAGGGAGAGAGGGAGGGAGAGACCTAAGAGGGAGAAGAGATCAAAATCATCAAGATCAGATCGAGCAGGGATCGATCAGTTTCAATCAGATCAGGCAATCAAAGTCAGGCTTTTTAGAAATCAAGATCAAGGATCAAAGATCGTCGGCTCGCGTCATCATCCGCGATCAGGCTCTCAAAATCCGCGTCATCGATCAGGATCGATCCGGTTTCAATCGGGCAATCAGGAGATCAATCAAAGATCTTTCCGGAGTCGGGCAAAGATCGAAATCGACAAATCAGATTAAGTAAAGGATGATTAAAGTGAAAGTCACGATAAGCAAGGGGTAGATAGAACAATTAGAGGGGAGTAGGAGATAGGTGAAGATGTATAGATAGAATAAAGGGATAAGGGTTGAGGTATATAGTTGGTGGATAAAGGTGGAGGACCTATAGGGCTGGTGGTTTAAGGTAATGGATTGAGGTAAAGGTAATGGGTCCAAGGTAAAGGTAAAGAGTTCGTTCAGGTTAAATAGTGATAGATGGAGATAAATTACAAGGTTTGAGGTATATGGTTTGAAGAATTAGGTTGAGGGTCCAATAGCCAAATGGTAGAGGGTATATAGGGGTTGAGGGTTTTAGGGTTTTAGGGTTGAGGGTTGTGGTTAAGGATTGAGGTTGAGAGTGAGGGTTGAGGGTTTAATGTACATAGTAGAGGGTAGAGGGTTTAAGGGTTTAGGGTTGAGGGTTGAGGGTTTAAGGTTGAGGGTAGAATATTGAGGGTATAGGGTTGGAGGATTAGGGTTGAGGGTCCAATGTATGGGGTAGAGGTATAGGGGTTGGGGATTATGGTTAAGGGTTGAGGTTGAGGGATTTAAAGGTTAAGTGGAATATTACCTGCTTAGTTTAGGAGGTTTATGGATTAGGGTTGAGGATTATAGTTAGGAGTAGAGGTAGAGGTTTAGGGTTTTAGGTTTTAGGGTCAAGGGTTTGAGTTTTAGGGTTGAGTGTTTAGAGGTTTAGGGTTGAGGTTTAGGGTTTAGGGTTTATGGATAGGGTAGGAGAGGGATGGATGGATGGAGGAAGAGGTAGAGATAGAAGTAGGAGAGGGGGGACAAGAGATATGAGGGTTGAGGGGACCAATATGTATGTAGAAATTTAGAGGGTTGAAATTGAGGGTATAGGGTTGAGGACCTATAGGGTTGATGTTTTAATTGTGGGTTAGGGATTAGGTTTGAGGGTACATATGGTTGAAGGACTGGGGTTAAGAGTCCAATGTATAGGGTAGAGGGTAGAGGGTTTGAGGGTTTAGGCTTTGAGGGTTGGGGATTGAGGGATTAAGGGTTGAGGGTTGAGGTGAGGGGTTGAGGTTGAGGGGTTTAATATATCCAGGTAGAGGGTAGGGTAGGGTTTAGGGAGTTTAGGGTTTAAGGGTTGAGAGTTTAAGGTTGAGGGTAGAGATTGAGGGTATAGGGTTGAGGGATTAGGGTTGAGGGTCCAATATTATCTGGTGGGGGTTGAGGGGTTGAGGGGGTTAGGGTTTAAGGTTGAGGGTTGAGGGATTGGGGTAGATTGCACTTTTGTTTTAGAAGTGTTTAGGGTTGAGGGTAGGGTTTGGTTGAGGATGAGGGGTTTGGGGTTTAGGGTTGAGGTGTTTAGGGGGTTTTAATGGTTGAGGTTATCACGGTTGAGGATTAGGTTAGAAGGGAGGGATGGATGGATGAAGATGGAGAGGGATAAGTAGAGATAGAAAGAATAAGGGGAGGGAGGAACAAAAGACAAGGGTTGAGATCAATGTATAGATGAGGTTGAGTGAGGGTATAGGGTTGAAAGGGACCCTAGGGTTGATAGGCTGAGGTAATGGGTTAGCGAGGTATAGGGTTGAGTATGAGGTTGAGGTGGAATGAAATTACAAGGGTTTAGGAGTTCAGGAGTTCGGGTTAAAGGTTGAGGAGTTGAAATTAGAGTTTAAAGGATTAAATTAAAGTTTAGTAGGTTTAAGGGTTGAGGGATTAGGGTTGAGGGTTGAGGGTATTGGGTTGAGGGTGGAGGGTTTAGGGTTTAGGGTTTAAGGGATGAGGGTTGAGAGTTTAGGGTTTAGGGTTGAGTTCTCAATAGTTTAAGGGTTTAGGGTATATGGTTGAGGTATTAGGTTAGAGAGGGAGGGATGGATGGAGGCAGAGATGGAGGGATAAGTGAGATAGAGAGAAGGTGAGACGAGGAGGGAGGGTGGAGATATATGAGGGTTGAGGATTCAATGTATAGGGTAGAGGGTTGAGAATTGATGGTATAGGTTTGAGGACCTATAGGGTTGATGGTTTAGGGTATTGGGTTGAGGGCATAGGGTTGAGGGTAGAGGGTAGAAGGTTTAAGGGTTTAGGTTTGAGGGTTTAGGGTAGAGGGTAGAGGGTTTAGGGTTTAGGGTATAGGTTTGAGGGTCCAATGTTGAGGGTTGAAGGATTAAGGGTTGAGGGTTTAATGTATAGGGTAGAGGGTTTAAGGGTTGAGCATTGATGGTTTAGGGTTTAGAGTAGAGGGTTGAGGGTATAGGGTTGAGGGATTAGGGTCGAGGGTCTATTGTATAGGGTAGATGGTATAGGGGTTGAGAATTAGGGTTTAAGGGTTGAGGATTGAGGGTTTAGGGTTTAGGGTTTAAGGGTTGAGGGTTGAGGGTTTAGGGTAGAGGGTTGAGGGATTAGGGTTGAGGGTCCATTGTATAGGGAGTGAGTGGGATAGAGAGTTTGAGTGGGATAGAGGGTAGAGAGAGAGGAAGTGAGTGGGATAGAGGGTAGAGGGGAGAGATATAGAGGGGTGAGTGTGTGTGTGAGAGGAAGGAGGGAGTGGGAGAGATGAGGTAGGGCACATGTTTTAAAGGTTTAAGTGTTAAGGGTAGGGGAGATATAGGAGAGGGGTGAGTAGAGTCTGAGAGAGAGAGGAGGGGAGTGGGAGATAGGGTAGGGGTTGGGGTGTGGAGGGAATGGGGTGATGAGTGAAAAGAATACTCTTGAGAGGAGGAGTAGGAGGGAGAGACTTGAGATAGAGAGGAAGGGTTGGAGATAGATGAAATTTGGGGTGGGATTTTAAGAGGGTTTAGGGTTGAGTTGAGGTAGAGGTTAAGGATAAAGGAGAGAGAGATGGAGTGAGTGGGAGAGATAAAGGGTGGGGTGGTTTGAGGTTTAAGGTTAGGTTAGAGGATGAGGTTAAGGGTAGGAGGAGAGATGGGGAGTGAGTGAGTGAGATATATATATATATATATATATGAGAGGAGAGGGGTGGGAGGAGAACTTGAGAGAGAGGGGAGTGGGAAAGTAGAGGTTAGAGGTGGGGTTTAGGGTTGAGGTTGAGGTGTTGAGGTGAGGTTAAGGGTGAGGGAGAGAGATATGAGGTGATTGAGTGAGAGAGGGAGATGGGGTGGGAGGGAGGCGAGAGAGAGAGAGAGATGGAGAGGGAGGGTGGGAGAGAGAGATAGAAGTGGGGTTTAAGGGTTTAAGGGGTTAAGAGGTGGGGTAGAGGTTAGGGTAGAGGAAGAGTGATGGGGTGGTGGGTGGTGGAGAAAGACTTGAGAGGGAGGGGGTAGGAGGGAGAGATTTGAGAGAGAGAGCGAGGGAGGGAGGGAGTGGGAGAGAGAGGAAGTGGGAGAGAGATAGAGAGTAGAGGGTAGAGGTTTTAAGGGTTTAAGGGTAGAGGGTAGAGGATAGAGAGAAAAAGAGAGAAAATAAACTTATAAAAAATCAACTTTCTCATAATGCGAGTGCATTTTGTAGTAGAGATATGGCCAATATTTAGCAAGACATAAGTGCATTTTGTCTTTCTCTAAAAATGGTAAAAATAGCAATATACCCATGATCTCAAGACCCACATTCTACATATTCTCCTAGTTCTATGTGTGTTCTGACAAAAAAAAGCTTTTTGATGATTTTGTGAAGTGTGCATGCATGTTTTTCACATTCCACCACCTTTTTCATGATCTTTCCACCACCTTTGCATGAAATAGAAAAATTTTCACGTTGAAAGGAATATAATATCAACTCAAGTTTGAATTCCATTCAAGAGTGATATACAATTGAAGTTTGGAGGGGAACAAGCTTTTGAAAAAGTCAAATTGTTGAGGAGTTTGAAGAAAGAAGAAGAAAAGGCTACATAATTGGGTAGAACTCCTCCATTTGAAACTCTGGTTTTTTAGGTATGTGAACTCTTTGCACATTTTATTTCATTCTATTTTTTCTTTCTTTTATTTTCTTATTTTCCATATTCCATGTTGATCATTGTTTTTTTTCATTATAACCTTAGCTTGTCAATGCACATTTTAAATTACACAATTCTTTACACTTGCCAATTACATTTTTAAACCAGATCTCTTTAAGGAATTTTTTTAAACAATTGACTTACCTTGTGTATGTTCCATGTTTTGTATACACATATATATGATAGAAGTTGTAAGGAAGTAAAATAATACATCATTTCTTAATCCTTTACTATGTGTGCATACCACTCTCAAAAGCTTTCATTTTGGTATAGGCATGGGGGATGTTGGAAAATGTAGTTGAATTTGGTTTTACACCTACAATTTGTATATGCTTGAAATTTTCTAAAGCCTTTTCAATAAATATATTTTGTGCATATCCTGCAATCATTCTAGTCCATGAGGACATATCTCATTGAGGTATTTTATCAAACAATTATATCGAGCGGTTGATTACCTTGTCTATGCTACCAAATTTTCCATACATGTCTACCAAAGCATTTTATCAAACGGCATAGACAAGGCAATTAGATGTTTGAAGAAATGCCTCAAATAAATGGGGTCTCATGGTGATGTGCATTTTATCAACCAGTTGATTGCATTGTCTATGCTACCAAATTTTCCATTCATGTCTCTACAAAATTGGAATATACTCCTCCCACATTGATAGATCTTTCAATCTATTTTGGTTTTCATCTCTATTTCTAAATTTACCTCATCACTTATGTTGTGATATATTTTAAATGTTTCCTTGATTAGTCTACCTACAAGGGATTCTAACCCTTCTCTCCACTATTTCAAGACTCTTTATTCAAGGCTAAGTTAGAAACATGGGGAAATGTGTAGCCTATCTTGCAATCATGGCATGCCACAAGACAATGTGGTAGGGTTGACAAGGTAGGGTCAATGTGAGAAAATGCCTCATAGAAATCGGACTCGTGGTGATTAGAAATGGGGACTCACAGTGATGTAATCACCGTTAGTCCCCATTTCTATGAGGAATTTTCTCACACTGCCCCTACCTTGTCAACCCTACCGCATTGGCAAGCTAGTGACCTCACTAGCTTGCCAATTTTCACCTTGAGACCCCATTTATATGAGCATTTTTTCACGCTGCCCCTACCTTGTCAACCCTACGAAATTGGCAAGCTAGTGAGGTCACTAGCTTGCCAATGCGGTAGGGTTGACAAGGTAGGGGTAGCGTATACCTCATAGAAATGGGGTAATGTGGCATGCCATGATTGCAAGATAGGCTCAAAATGGAAGCATGGACAAGGCATTTGAATTTTTGACAATAATGTTTTCATAAAAATGTATGCAAAGTGTGGTAGTATTGACAAGCTAGTGAGCTCACTAGCTTGCCAATTCGGTAGGGTTGACAAGGTAGGGGCAGCATATTCCTCATAGAAATGGGGTCTCACGGTGATCACGGTGATGTACATCATCATGAGACCCCATTTCTATGAGGCATACACTTCCCCTACCTTGTCAACCCTACAAAATTGGTTAGCTAGTGAGCTTAGAAGCTTGCAATTCAGTAGGGTTGACTAGGGGCAGCATGAAAGAATTCCTCATAGAAATGGGGACTCATGGTGATGTACATCATCGTGAGACCCCATACTATGAGGTATATGCTGCAGAATTCCAAAGAAAAATGGGGACTCACGGTGATGTACATCATCGTGAGACCCCATTTCTATGAAGCATACACTGCCCCTACCTTGTCAACCCTACTGAATTGGCAATCTAGTGAGCTCACTAGCTTGCCAATGCTACCACATTTTGCATACATTTCTAAAAAAACATTATTGTTGAAAAATTAAAATGCCTTGTCCATGCTTCCATTTTGAGCCTATCGTGCAATCATGGCATGCCACATTACCACATTTCTTTAAGGAATTCCATCAAAAAAATTCATGTGACCTTTGTCTATGCTAGAAATACTATTCTACAAGATGATTGTAAGTATTTTGTATGAAGCCTTGAATGACATATATTTCATTTATTTGTATGGATTCAATTTTTAGGAACTAATATTTGTCTTATTACCATGCTATAGGTAAAATTATCTGCCATGCCAAGGAAATGAACAAGGAATAAACCAACAAAGAGTATGGAGCCAATAAAGCAAAATATAGAGAACAGATGAAGACATATCATGAGAGGAAGAAATTGGATATGATTGATGAAAACAATCCAATTGAAGAGGAACCTCAACCATCAAAAAGAGAAAAGGCATTGGCAGCACAAAGGGCATGAATGCAAAAGCATCGTGGTAAGACATATTTGAATACCATAGTTGGACACACACCCTCTACCACAAGTGAATACAAAGGGACACCATTAACCACAAGTGAATATGGAGGGACACCATCTACCACAAGTGAATATGAAGGGACACCATCCACCACAAATCAAGTTGAGAGTACATCATCACTCAGATTTGATGAAGAAGGTACGCCATCATCCCCATGCCAACCTCAAGGTATGTCGTCTATTCCACCTTCAATCCAAGGTACGCGATCTAGCCCACCTCACTTAAATATTGATGAAATTCCTAATGTTCATATGTATGTACCTAAGAGGAAACCACCTATAATTTTGTGTAGAAATCCAAAGTATTTGATTAATATTGATGAGGATATTTTGCAGCACATGGAAGGTAAGATTCTAGCACGCACTTGTAGAAGATATGCTGATAAGATGTGGAAATTTTTCTTTGAAAGGCTAAATGAAACTGCAAGATGTCAACTATTTGTTGAAATGATGTGGGGTATAAAGTATAGAAACATCATGAAGATTCTTGGGTTGAGAACATCGAATTCTTCAAGTAAAATAACTATTGTGAAGAATATAATGGATGCATATGAGAGTGTGGGTAAGACCTCACGCTCAAAGGATAGTAATGTCACCCGACATGTCATTACATTGACTTTGGTAAGTATTCGAACAAGGAGATCTCATCTCATTAGAAAGACGAGTGAACAATTGAGAATTAATAGAAAAACTTTATCAAGAGCCATTCAAAGGAGGCAAATAATTTAGGGCACTGAATCAAATGAATTATGGGAATTATCTAGGAGACTCCCATGAAAAGATAAATGAGTTGTTGAAGCATTGAGAATACTAATTGAATAATATTGGAAAAATAACACAAGGTCATCTCCGAATCAAAGGGATGTGGTAAGAAGGAGAATCGGTAGTCAAAACTGTGAGCCACATCCAAATCATTTTTTGGATACGACTCAAACTCAATTTTTTCATAAATTTCAACACAATTATCCTCAAATTCAAAATTTTCAAAGATATTTTGAAATTATTAAACCTTTTTATGTCAATATAAATTACACATGCGCTACTTGTTGTTGTAGACTACATATTGATTTCTCTAACCATTATGATGTTTATCATTCTATATGTTTAGATTTGCATACTAATGATATTTTGTAGGATTGTGGCATAGAAGCCCACCAACATCTTCAAGAGAGTTATCAAAAAAATTATGTCAAATAGAGGATGGCCAAATATTCTATAGAAAACTATGCTTGGATGGTTCATGTCAGAATTGCGGTGGCTTGCAACATATGCTAGTATGTCAACATATGGAAAGCACACATAAGGTGGAAAAGCAACTAGTAGAGTTCAGGAAGTATAAAATAGTGGAATACATTACAAAAGATGGTAATCAAGCAAAAAGGTGTGATTTGGTTTTTCAAAAGATTCTACTGTATGAGTTTATGTCTATGTTTTGTGACAATATATTATATGATTATACAAGGCATACCCATAGAGCTCGACGGTTAGACACACAATTCAAGTTATGCAAGGCCACCTTTCCAGTTGGTAGCATAGTTTCAGTGGTCGACTTTGTAGAGAAATACACTCTATAGCCACAACGTGAGGTGCAGTCACAATATTACAACTCCACACATGTTTCGATATTTGTGCACATAGCATTCATTCATGTAGTTGATAGTACAGAGGACCAAAGGAAGGTATTGAGGGGGTATCACTTTTATATTAGTGATGATTGCACACATTCTCTAGATTTTGTGCAAGGTTGCTTCCAGTTGTTCTACAATTATTTGGCTCAGAGGAGCATAACATACAATTGGCATATAATATGGTCGAATAACTGTGCAGCATAGTTCAAGAACTCATGCATGTTCTATTGGTTGAGTAGGATGTATGTCATTATAGGTGTTCAACATATGTGGAACTTTTTTGAAGCTGGGCATGGAAAAGGGGAGCATGATGGTGTTGGAGCATGTGTGAAAAGAGCATTAGCACGAGAAGAGTTAAAGTATAAAGACAATGCAAAGTTGACAGACGCAAAATCAATCGTCAAGTAATGCTTTGATGGGTCCAAGTAATGAAGGTGCGTCTTCAGTTCATAATTTTTTTTGGTTGATGGATGATACTAACATTGCACCATATGAGGATTGTTGTACACTGATAGGATCAAGTGAGATACACTCTTTCCTTAGCTCAAATGCAGGTTCATAGAGTATCAATACACAAAAGATGGTATGTTTTTGTTCATGTACAATGCAATCCTAGGATTATTGTGAGACAAAGGAGAGGGTTGAGAAATGGTCATTAAGTTATCTTAGCCTACTTCACATGTATCACCCTCTGACATCATTGGAACTAACACAGATGGATTTATCGATTGACTCTGACCACATACTAGATCTAGTTCAACCAAGTAATATATCTACTTGCATAGTTTTTGAAATTCCTAGTGTTATCTTACTTTGTAGTGTATTTGTAATGTTGAATAATTTCATCTAATTTGCTACACATATCAATGTAGGGCATGTTTATGTAGTTATTGTAGAGGAAGACAACGAAGAGGAAATAGACTATTACTTGTGTCGTTGTGTTGAGGCAAAAAAGAAATTGGAGGCCCCAGTTATAGATTGAGAAAATATTGAATACCCTACAAGCTCAGTTGTTGTTATTGGAACGTGGCTTAGAAGGTACCCACATAAGAGTGTTAAATATTGGTTATTTCAAGACTTTGACATGCATCAGAAGATTCTTGATTACTCGAACCTTGTCGTGGCATCCAATGTTTGTTTGACCAAATATGGGGGTAGACCTTTGAACAAGACCTTGTGGAAGGTTCGTGAGTCTAACCATGAGGCAATACTTGACACAATAAAGAGTAGAATAGACCTAAATGGTTCGTTGGATTAATTTGCAAGTATGCACAAATTTGTTCTTATTAATTTATACTTGTATGCACAATAATTTGAATGATGTCAATGCTATGATGCAAATGCTATCATCTAATGTTTATATCATGTATGTAGGTGATTGATGAAGTTATCAAACTTGCATCAAAATTTAAGCCTTGTTGTTCCCAAGTTGGAACCAAATGGTGTGGATTTTTTTGTTTGTAAGTGTCTTCCATCTATTTTTATTTCATTTCCATTTTGGATTCTCTTTCTTTTTCTTCTTTTACTTTGCCTATTTGTAAGTAACCTACTAAAAATTGATCGGTTTCCCTTTGCAAAAAATGTTGATTTATGAGTCATCCAAGAGAATCTCAGCCAAAAAAGAAATGCAACATCCTTATTTTGATTATCTTAACAAATCTCAATTATGATTTTAAGCCCTTATAAAACTGTGTGTGAAGCTTAGCGAGGTAATTTCAATTTATTCATTTGAAGTTAACCTTATCGTGAGCACCTATGATGTAGACATTATAAGAGCATCTCGAATTTCAAGTTATTCTATTCATGAGAGGTGTTGTGTGAAATAGGTATCTTGGAACTCCCAATGAAGATGTATGACCATGAGTGACTAAGTTGAAAGACTGGTATGCCTATCCTCAATGGAAGCATCAAGATTTATGCCTTGTTGTTCCCGAGTTGGAACCAAATGGTGTGGATTTGTTGTTTGTAAGTGCCTTCCATCTATTTTCATTTCATTTCCATTTTAGATGCTCTTTCTTTTTCTTCTTTTACTTTGCCTATTTGTAAGTAAACTACTAAAAATTGATTGGTGTCTCCTAGCGAAAAATGCTGATTTATGAACCATCCAAGAGAATCTTAGCCAAAAAAGCAATGCAACATCCTTATTTTGATAATCTTGAAAAATCTCAATTCTGATTTGAAGCCATTATAAAAGAGTGTGTGAAGCTTAGTGAGGGAATCTCAAGTTATTCATTTGAACTTAACCTCATCATGAGCACCTATGATGTAGAAATTATAAGAGAATCTTGAATGTACGAGTGACATTGTAAGAGATTTGTGAGAACGGAGTACCTAAGGCTTCCTTGAATTGTATTTTTGGTCATTATGAGAGAATCTTATAAGTTGAGTTTGTGTGCATGAAAATGGGGCACATTGATTCAATATTTGATTTAAGTGGGGTGTTTGAATTCATATAGTTTGATTTGTTTTCTCATGAATTTGTATTAACACTTGATAGTTTTGAGAAAGCATTGTGCCTAGAAGTACAAGCACTTGGGTTTCAAAATGATGTATGAAGCATATTAGACAATTGTAGCACAAACAGAAGAATTAGGACAACCAAATAAATCTAATTTTATTGCAAACATCATATTATTAATATAGTGAGTGTAATAACCATTGATGGTTACCAATCATTCTTTTTCTTCTTTTATTCTCTTTCTATTATAACTAGCACCAATTGACTAACTTATTACAAAAAAATCATTTATTAAAAAAAATCAACCTAATGATTATATGTCAATATCAATATAGCATACAGTCTATTCACATAAATATTTGTAATGATATTTACTCAAATTTTGAAATTTATTGCTGCCCTCAAACAATTATAATTCATGCAACATAATCCCTTAACAGTCCAAATTGCAAAAGGGTAGCAATCTTTGACAGCATGTTACCCGGATAATGTGTTAGTTATGGGAATTATTTCTGAGGCATCAAGATCACGTAGGGAACCTCTACAATAACCTCTCTCTATTTTTGTTATCTCAGAGTCATTTTTCTGTGGTGTCCAATTTTGACTTGATGGAAAAGTGTCAATTGCAAGCAGTGTAAAGTTGCAAAGTGGTGCAACTTTTGTTCTACAACTCATGTGACCAAACAGACTATTCCAACACATCTGGATGGGTATTTTTATGCTAGACATGGTCCTCTTTTTCACCCAAACACGTCAAATTTTTCTAATCTATGTTCAACTGGTTCAATCTCTTAAGGGTCCAAAGTGCAAAAGGGCAACAATCTTTGACGGGCTATTACTCGGAAACTGTGATGCTTACGAACTCTTCGTCTGAGCCTACAGGATCATTTGGGACCCTCTACAATAACCTCTCTCATCTTTTTTTATCTTGAATTCATTTCCCTTGGTCTCCAACTTTCACTTGATGGAAAAAGTGTCAATTGCAAGTAGTGTAAAGTTGCAAAGTGGTGCAACTTTTGTTCTGCAACTCATGTGACCAAACGAACTATTCCAATGCATCTGGATGGGTACGTTTACACTAGGCACGATCCTCTTTCACACTCAAACATGTTGAATCACTCAGAGCTACATTCAACCAACTCAATCCCTTAAGGGTCCAAAGTGCAAAAGGGTAGCAATCTTTGACGGGCTATTACTCAAAAATTGTGATGTTTATGAACTCTTCGTCTAAGCCTAAGGGATCGTGTTGGGCCCCTCTACAATAAACTCTCTCAATTTTTGTTATCTCAGATTCATTTTCCTGTGGTGTCCAATTTTCACTTGATGGAAAAAGTATCAAATGCAAGTAGTGTAAGGTTGCAAAGTGGTGCAAATTTTGTTCTACAACTCATGTGACCAAACGAACTGCTCCAACACGTCCAGATGGGTACATTAAGCTAGGAATGGTCCTCTTTCACACCCAAACACACAGAATCACTCTGAGCTACGTTCAACCGACTCAATCCCTTAAAGGTCTAAAGTGCAAAATGGTAGCAATTTTTGATGGGCTATTACTCAGAAACCATGATGCTTACGAACTCTTTGTCTAAGCCTACAGGATCACATTGGGACCCTCTATGATAACCTCTCTTGATTTTGTTATCTTAGAGTCATTTTCCCATGGTGTCCAGTTTTCACTTGCTGGAAAAAATGTCAAATGCAAGTAGTGTAAAGTTACAAAGTGGTGCAACTTTCATTCTGTAACTTGTGTGACCAAACATACTATTCCAACGTGTTCAGATGGGTACGTTTACACTATGCATGGTCCTATTTGGCACCCAAACACGCTAAATCACTCTGAACTACGTTCAACTAACGCAATCCCTTAAGGATCCAAAGTGCAAAAGGGTAAAAATCTTTGACAATCTATTACTCAAAAACCATGATGCTTACGAACTCTTCGTCTGAACCTACAATATCTCAATGGGCCTCTCTACAATAATCTCTCTCAGTTTTTGTTATCTCAGAGTCATTTTCCCGTGGTGTCCAGTTTTCACTTGATGGAAAAAGTGTCAAATGCAAGCTGTGTAAAGTTTGAAAGTGGTGCAACTTTCAATCTGCAACTCGTGTGACCAAACAGACTATTCCAACACTTTTGAATGGTTATTTTTATTCTAGGTATGGTCCTCTTTCACACCCAAACATGTTGAATTTCTCCAAGCTATGTTCAACTAGCTCGATCCCTTAAGGGTCCAAAGTGCAAAAGGGTAGAAATCTTTGACATGCTATTACTCAAAAACCGTGATTCTTACAAACTCTCTATCTAAGCCTATGGGATTGCATTGGACCCCTCTACAATAACCTCTCTCAGTTTGTGTTATCTCTTCTTTTTTTCCCGTGGTGTCCAATTTTCACTTGATGGAAAAAGTGTCAAATGCAAGCAATGTAAAACTGCAAAGTGGTGTAACTTTTGTTCTGTAACTCATGTGACCAAATGGATTGTTCCAATGCATCCGAATGGGTACATTTATGCTAGGCATGGTCCTTTTTCACACCCAAACATGTTGAATCACTCTGAGCTACGTTCAATTGACATGATCCCTTAAGAGTCCAAAGTGCAAAAGGGTAGCAATCTTTGATGGGCTATTACTCAAAAATTATGATGCTTACGAACTCTCCATCTGAACCTATAGGATCATGTTGGGCCCCTCTACAATGACCTCTCTTACTTTTTGTTATCTCAGTCATTTCCCATGGTGTCCAGCTTTCACTTGATGGAAAAAGTGTCAAATGCAAGCAGTGTAAAGTTGTAAAGTGGTGCAACTTTTGTTCTGCAACTCATGTGACCAAACAAACTATTCCAAGACATTTAGATGGGTACGTTTACGCTAGTCATGGTCCTATTTCACACCCAAACATGCCAAATCACTCTAATCCATATTCAACCAGCTCAATCCCTTAAGGGTCCAAAGTGCAAAATGGTTGCAATCTTTGATAGGCTATCACTTAGAAATCGTGACGCTTATGAACTCTTTGTCTAAGCCTACGGTATTGCATTGGGATGCTCTACAATAATTCTCTTATTTTTTGTTATCTCAGAGTCATTTTCTCATGGTTTCCAACTTTCACTTGATAGAAAAGTGTCAAATGCAAGTAGTGTAAAGTTGCAAAGTGGTGCAACTTTCGTCTTGCAACTCGTGTGACCAAACAAACTTTTCTAATGCATCCAGATAGGTACATTTACACTATGCATGGTCCTCTTTTGCACCCAAACACATCAAATCACTTCAAGCTACGTTCAATTGGCTTGATCCCTTATGATGGCATGCAAAATAATCGAAAAGAGAAATATTCACATGACAGTTGAGAAGTCTGAGTTTTCCACACAAAAAGCATATGATCATCCTCAATTCTAGCAAGCGCAAGACATTTTTTAATTATCCTCCTTTCCCTTACAACAATATACAACCAATTGTAAATGTGTACAATGGTGGAACTTGGAAACATTTTATTTTTCCTCAATTAACAACTTAGGTTGTGAAGCATTTTGTCATTTTCATTTGAAATGATTTGCTATGCTTGAAAATTGGAGTCTAAGAGAAACAAGTGATAAATAATTTTATGGAACTCTTTGAATTAAACTGAATTGAGATATGTAAGAACAAGGGAGCATTAGGAAATGCATTGCTCAAGGATCTTAAATAAGCCTTCTTACCAAATTTGAAAAAGTATGATAAGCCCATGGTTGAAAATTTTGTAGTCATCAAAGTGGGTACTATTTCTATATTATATAGATCATAATTCTTCTTTATCTTTAAGATCTTCTAAGTTTGGAAATGGTTTCACCAAGTTGTGAAGGGTGAACTATTCTTTATTCAGCTATGCCTATGTGGGTTCATTTTCCTTATCTCCCTTTGCAATTTTGGGTGGATTATTGCTTTCAAAGTATTAGGAATGCTTTACCTATTTTCTAGTTGGCAGTTGCCATTCTAGAAGGCTCATCTCTTGATATATATATTATACTCATTATTAATCAATTATCAAGTTAATAGTCAGTGGATTTGTTTATAGTTAATCTTTTTTTTTCAATTTGTACAATTTTGTAATTTGTAACTCTACTAGTATTCCTAGAAATATTGAAGTTTTTTAGCATCAACTAATAAAGTTGTTTAGCATCAATCAATAAATATTCAATAAAAACCATGAAGGATAGCAATGATCAATGTTAATGTTAACCAATTAATAAGTATGCACGTGAATAAGTCAATCATACATGTCAATAAGGGAAGTACAAGTACTCAAATATGCATAAGCCTTGAAGTATACACACGAATACATAGTATAAGCAAATTAATACAAAGTATATGCATGAATATAATGTATATGCATGAAAACATATAAGTCGCAAAGTATACATTGGACTACACGTAAGTCACAAAGTATACACATAATTTGTAAAGTATACACTTGAATACACATAACTCATATATATTGAACCATGGATTTATAATGAAAATATGGACAGAATCGATAAAAAAGATTTGTATTAACCAAATAGCCATGTAGGTATACATCAATATATGTCGATATAAGTATAAAAATATACAAAATAGCCATATAGGATTATGAGAATGCCATATAGGGATACAATGTCAAATATATGCAATACAAAATATGTACAAAAATGCCATATAGGCATACACCAAAGGGCTCTGGAATTAAAATTCATTGCTCTCCATGCTCTCAAAATAAACTCTTGACCTTTGCTTGTTGATTGGATGGCGATAGGTCTATCACTCATTTATTCTGAGGTCGAGGAGTGCTCTTAGTGCTCCTCCTATAGTTTAGTTCTTGGTCAAGCCTTATCTGTTACAATAACAAATAAACATTAATATATAGAAATTACATTATAAAAAATGATATATTTAACAAAATAATCACTTACCATCATCTGATGATCACTCTCCTTGAGGGAAATATTCAAATTCCCATGTTAAGGTGTGTTGAAGCCCTATAGAAACCATCTAAAGAGAAATTAAACTACAAATCAATAATGGTTTGATTTTTCACTAACTAACAGCTATAATAACGAATGTAAATTGAAATTTAGTAGTTTGCCTCATACCTCCATGAGGGGCATCAAGGAGTATATAGTAGACAAAACACCAAGCTCCATTGCCCTATGAACATTTGGAGGTGTATCCACTTCCAACATCTGAAAATAAAACAACAAATTATTCAATCATGAAAAGTACAATAGTGATGCACGTCATGGCTTATAATGTATGAGATAATGAATAAAATTTTGAGTACTTATTAAACTATATATTTCTAACTATCATGCTTACTATTTTCCCTATCCATAGCTTGTTCAAAAGCACATGTTTTTAGGCTTTTATCCATAGCAACAAGGTGGTGAACCGTTTGATAAAATGCTTTGGTAGACATGTATGATAACTGTGGTAGCATAGAGAAGGCAGTGAACTGTTTGAAATAATGCCTCAAAGAAATTGGGTCTCATGGTGATGGAATGCCATTACAAAAAAATGTGTCATGGCATTCCATCACCATGAGACTGCATTTCTTCAAGGCATTTTTTCAAACTACTCACTACCTTGACTATGATATTTCTTACTATTATATGCTTTGATAGATTTTTTCCAAGCATCCATAGTTTATTGGAAAGCACCTATTTTAAGATTTTAGCCATAGCAGCAAGAAAGTGAGTAGTTTGATAAAATGCTTTGGTAGACATGTATGAAAAATATGGTAGCATAGAAAAGGGGGTGAGTTGTTTGAAAAAATGCCTCAAAGAAATGTGGTCTCGTGATGATGGAATGGAATTCCATCACCATGAGACCGCATTTCTTCAAGGAATTTTTTCAAACTACTCAGTACCTTGTCCATGCTATTGCTTACTATTATTCTTTGATAGATTTTTTCCAAGCATCCATAGTTTGTTAGATAGCACCTTTTTTAGGATTTTATCCATAGTAGCAAGGAAGTTCAAGTAGTTTGATAAAATGCTTTAGTAGACATGTATGGAAAATGTGGTAGCATAGAAAAGGTGGTGAGTTGTTTGAAAAAATACCTCAAAGAAATGTGGTCTCATGGTGATGGAATGGCATTCCATCACCATGAGACCACATTTCTTCAAGGAAATTTTTCACACTACTCACTGCATTGTCTATGTTATTGCTTACTATTATACTTTGATAAAAAAATTCCAAGCATTCTTAGTTTGTTGGAAAGCACCTAATTTAGGCTTTTTATCCATATCAGCAAGGAAGTGAGTAGATTGATTAAATTTTTTGGTAGATGTGTATGGAAAATTTGGTAGCATAGAAAAGGCGGTGAGCTATTTCAAAAAATGTCTTAAGGAAATGTGGTCTCATGGTGATTGAATGGAATTCCATCACCATGAGACCACATTTCTTTGAGGCATTTTTTCAAACTACTCATTTCCTTGTCTATGCTATTGCTTACTATTATTGTTTGATAGATTTTTTCCAAGCATCCATAGTTTGTTGGAAAGCACCTTTTTTAGGCTTTTAGCCATAGCAGCAAGGAGGTTCAAGTAGTTTGATAAAATTCTTTGGTAGACATGTATGGAAAATGTGGTAGCATAGAAAAGGTGGTGAGTTGTTTGAAAAAATGCCTCTAATAAATGTGGTCTCATGGTGATGTAATGGCATTCCATCACCATGAGACCACATTTCTTCGAGGCAATTTTTTAAACTACTCACTTCCTTTTCTATGCTATTGCTTACTATTATTCTTTGATAGATTTTTTCCAAGAACCCATAGTTTGTTTGAAAGCACCTTTTTTTAAGGATTTTAGCCATAGTAGCAAGGAAGTGAACTGTTTGATAAAATGCTTTGGTAGACATGTATGGAAAATATGGTAGCATAGAAAAGGCGGTGAGCTAATTGAAAAAATACCTCAAAGAAATTGGGTCTCATGCTGATGGACATCACCATGAGACCACATTTCTTGAGGAATTTTTTCAAACAACTTGTTACCTTGTCTATGCTATTGCTTACTATTATTCTTTCATATATTTCTTCCAAGCATTCATAGCATAGACAAGGCAGTCAACTATTTGAAAAGATGCCTCAATAAAAAGTGGTCTCATGGAATTCCATGACAAGAAAATGCAATTGGAAGTTGCTCCTAGTTATTACTTGTGCTATGTGAAGTAATCACATCACTGCTTATTTTGACTTTCTAAACAACTATATTGTAGTTGAAATTTTTTCATCTATTAACATCTAGTTATTAGTTATGGAATGTGAAGTAATGCTTTGAGTTTGAAAGATGTGCAATACAATGTAATCAACGATATGAATATAAGCTACACAAATCTATTAAGTACAATTCATTAGTTGAAATTTTTATTCTATTACCTACATCAAGGTTTGTTTAACTCCACTGGCGTGCTGGGAGGTGTTCCCACAAAACCTCCAATATTAGCCTATTCAACATCCAAAATCAGATATTAGAATACCATTCATATAACAATGTTATTAACATGTAATAAATTTATAATTTTTTACTAGTTACATACCTCAATGGTATATGTTGTGGAGTAATAAGCAGGTGTAGCGCTGGTGTATCCAATATCAACGCTATGACCTTAAAATTTTATTACAATCATAAAAATAAATTAGTTAATCTTGCATTTCAAAAATGAAATTTAATAAATTAAATTAAATGAACATGCTAACATTTACCTGAGTATCGATTCCATAAACTTCATTCAAAATCTCATATGCCCTCACCATCTCCGTAGTTGCAGACATATCCTGTGTAGCAGCCTCCTCAGTGTTGATGGGGTCATATGTAAAATTCACCCCACAAACCTGACATGAATGGGGTGGAAGCCTACAACATGAAGACTCCCCTCGATGGTTTTGTACTAGATGACTGACATGTTGGATGACACTCTGGTTCAAAGAGGTGATAGCATTCAAAGTTTCTACCTCGACACTCTCCTTCGTGATGGAAGGGATAACAATGTGCTCATGATTCGGCCTAGCGAGAGCTCGTCTCACTTGTCACCTAGGATTTTTCTATGCATTGGGTCTATCTTGAGCCAACCCCCCACCTCTCCCCTGGAATTCCCTCATATCAAAATAATTTAGTATTTTGTTCAGGATGAACTCACAGTATAGTTTCCTCAAGAAATATTGTGGGACTTCACAATTGTTGCATGGTGGGTAATCAAAAATCATGTACCACCTATCCCAAAAATGGTTCCTAATCCCTTTGTGGTGGCACAAATGGATAGGAAACCTCTTCACATTGAGGTCAAGATTTTGATTTGTGCATGGATTGGTGAATAATGAGCACAAATCTAATTTTGTAATTTTTAGATCTTTTACATCTTTATATGATAATTTATCCCAATAAAAATTCCTAGCTGCTTGCCTCCTATCTTTCCAACCGCTTAATTGTTTGTTGATCGCATCTACATGTTTTAACATTTCTTTAGGTGAATTTGCAAGTGTTCTTTCCATGGTTGAACCTACTAGATTGTTCAACCTCGTGATTAACTCCTCAATTTGTTTTCTATTGTTTTCAATTAAACTCATTAAATTTTGTTGAGTTCCAAGAGGATGTTGAGGGATTGGTGGAGGAGATTGTTGTTGTGGTTGTTGAACTTGAGTATTTTATTCATGTTGTTGTTGCTCTAGTTGTCGAGGATTTTCAAGAGGGTTTTGAAGAAGGTTTCCAGGATCATTATTATTTCCTTCAAATTCAACAAATGAATATAAAAAACAACCTAAAACTAACAAATTCACAACAACAAAAAAATAATCCTTACCTCTTTGACCTCCCTGCCAACGTGGAGACATCCTAGTGAGGAAATAGCAACAAATTGATGAAAAAATTGCTTGTCTCCTTCCAGAACACGAGCATGCAAGAGAAGGGATTTTGGTTGCGGGCAACAAAAAAATAGTTAGCACACAAATGAATTTGATTTCTTTCTTCTTTTTTTAATAGCTCATAACGTGAGCGCTTTATTTTGTGCTTGTGTTATAATGCAAGTGTGGAATAGGCTCGGTGTGGCCAAGCCTTAGGCTCGACACACCAAGCCATAATGTGAGCACATTATAGCCTATAGAACTTTTTTTAAAATTTGGCCACAATTTGGCCCCCCATCTTTTTGCACCCAACTAATGACTTTTCCTATTATCAACCCCTAACCACTCCAAAACAAGGGTCATTTCTTTTCACCTAAATAAATTTGCACATAATTATGCCCTTCCAATTAGATATTTTTCTTCAAAAAATTCATCACATATTCTTTTAAAGTCTAATTTTATTGTTCTTTCCAATAACATAACTTTAGATGAAATATTATTGAAAAGAGAATCCCCATCCATCTCCATCATATTTCCATACCATAGAAAAAAAAATTATTACTACCTTCAAAATTTGTTCTTGTACCTGTACATCACCTTGGTCATCAATAATTTTCATGGGTTGTTTTGAGTAGATGAATTCCTTCATTCAATTTTCTCTTCTTTCTTTTTCCATTATACTTACTCTTTCTAGTCCTTTGACACCCCATCACAAATTGCTCAAATTTGAATTCACCTACATACAAATGTACACACATGCTTTCAATGAATGTAGTTGATTATTTTCTATAATTCATAGAAGTGAACTTTGATTATGATTTGTAGCATGTGCTTTAAACTATGAGTCTAATCCTTTAAAAATGAAGCTTTGAAATTTTTAAAATTTTGAGTTATTGCAAAGAACACTAAATATTGTTCATTTGTTAAAGTCAAAGTAAAAAAATAATAATAATTTATAGCATTGGTCAACATGATGAGAGTATTTACTATAAGCACTCTATAACCTTGCATTATCTAACATTCATAGGGAAAACACAACGCAAGAAATAATTAACATGAACCACGCACCACTTGTTCATAGCCACTTGTTTCAATGTGCACCATTATTAGTATTTTTGTATCAACATAAAAAAAATAACACAAACATAAAAATAAAGAAAAGACAAATAAAATAGGTCTTAACTAATGATATTGAAATAACTTGTCCCCAAGAAGATTAAAACCATATTATCTTGATGTCGTCATACTCAAATTTTGAATTTATTTTCAAATATAAGATCTATTACTTATGTTGTTTCTCTAGTGAGATAAGATGATAAGAATATGGAACCATATGATAAATATAACCACTTAAATTTGAAATATTAGTACATCAACAAGTAAAATACCCATTGGACCTAAAATTAAAATTTTATATGATGACATCTACAAGATCCATGAATGAAGTGTAAGAAGCACACTATGCAAATTAAACCACAATAAAGGTTCATCAATTAAAATTTCTTTAAATACATAAATTAGAAACATATCATGAGCATATTGGTATATATCAAAAAAATATTTAGCATGTTTAAACTAGATACACTATCATGATATCACTTACTATCACCACTAAATGCATCAATATGTGGATCTTTAATAAAATGAGTAAGTTATAAAAAATAGGAAGAGAAACATCATGAGATATACCTACATGTGTATCACTAGTGTATTATATTTGAGAAGACATGCTCATAATTTTCAATATCACATGTGATAAGGAAAGCCAATTAGATCATCATTAAAAAGGCATCATGGAGATCCTTGTTACAAAAATAGTTTAGAGACAAAGAAGGAGTATTATTACATGTATCACAATCCTTTATGTATTCAAAGAAGGGGTACTATTACATGTATCACAACCCTTAATTTATTCAAATAAGATATGGATAAAGCATTAGATTTAGATAGCACATGAGATTAGAAATAATGTGTCCACAAGAAATATAAACTAGATAATATCATCACATGATGAAGCATAATAAATATCAATGGGTACAACATAAATCAAAGAGTCGTCAATCAAATCATAAGAAAATAAAGAACATGTACTATTTTGAAAAGATATATCACTCTAGTAGTATCGGTAATACCATCATTGTATAGTGCATCACTAGGATAATCGCCATAGATAAGTAGACCCAAAGCATCTTTAGAAGGATCATCAATAGTATGACAAAAAAAATACATTACGCTTGATCCTTAAGGAAAGATGTCTAGGAATAAAGACATTGATAGTAGAGGTTTTGGATGTAAGAGAGAAACTACAATGAGATGTAAAAGAAATATATTTGCTAAGTATAACATCACATGATGTATCATACAAAATTAGGGTTAGGTCCTCATCATTTTTCATACAAGATATATAATTAATTATGAATCATGTAAAAAAATGAACAAAAAAATCCTCTAAAATGGATGGAAAGGCCATAATAAGCTTTATGAAAGATGAGAAATATAATATGAATTATTGTATACATTGAGCACTTGGGAAGAATTATGTATGTGTGGTTATATGGAAATAATGCCATCAAAGGTCAATGGGTAAGATGTAAGAAATTGTAAAAACATATTAAAATCTTCAATATATGAATTTAAATAGACCAAACTTCTTTACCCTATGATAAAAATGCATTATAATGCACTCCTATTTTATCTTTCAGATTCATTTTAAAAATTGTCACAATACATACTTACACTAACCTTTGAATTCATTTCCTTAAAACGTTTAAATAAAACAAGATCAATAGATATTAAAAGAAGCACAAAAGAAGTTGAGTCCAAAATTAGGTGAAGTGAAGCATATGTTTACAAATTTCATAGTACAAGTTTGTAGGTGCAAGAACGATCAAAAATTGTGGCTCCTTGTATGTGTACATCATAACCTAATAATCCTAGTTATCAACCATAATCAAATGAAAAACAGTGAAAAATAACTTCAAATGCACCCATGAAAAGAGTGACATAACCAATTAAAAGTTGAAGATCAACGCACCTTCAAAAGTAGCTCTTCTTTTGTCGAAATAAGTCTTTTTTTGTATTTTTATGAATATCCTTGAATTGAATAAAATAAAAAAATAAAAACTATTTATATGAATGTTTTTGGCCGACAAGCTTCTGGCCAAATAAATTTCATTCAAAAGGGTTTCAACTGAAACCCTTTTGACTAGAACATACTTGGTTGAAAACGGTCTAACCAAAACTATCTAGTCGGCATCCTACTTGGTAGCCAACTCAACCTTTTTTATAGTTTTTTGAAACTTTCAACTTCAACTAAGTATTTTTTTAGTTAGAATGATTTTTTTAAAAGAAAAATAGCTTTTTGTAGAGCTCGGAGTGGTGAATCCAAATATGTATTTTTTTTATAGTTTGATTAGTTTTAATATATATATATATATACTAAATAATGCAAGTAGGTTGTTAAAGTTAAATAGGAGGCTGATTAGAAATGTAAAAAAAAATAGTAAAACATATTTTAAAAAATGAAAAAATATATATTACATTAGAGGAGAAAATCATCTTCAAAAGGGTATAATTTATTTTTTGAAAATGATTAAAAAAGTAGACAATAGTTGACGTCAAATAAAAACTATCAAATTCTGGAAAGTTTGACTTTAAAACATTATTACGAGAAAAATATACATTAAAATTTATTTATTTATTTCCATGCACTAGATATTGAAGTTTCCTATTGTAGTGTAGGAAAAAGTGTCCCTTTTTCACACTTAATTTGGAAAATAATTAATAAATAAAATGAGCTTAATGATGCCTTGATTTAGTGTTGTAATATGTTTTACATATTCACATTAAGTTTAGGGCCCTTTTAAATAAAATGGACTTAATTGTGCCTTATTTTTGGTGTTGTAAGGTGTATCTTTACACTTTCACACTAATCTGGGGATTTATTAATTGATTGAGGTTAATTTTCCTTAATTGACCCCTTTAATTCAAATCCAGACCTAATTAAATGCAATTTTCGATGGATAAAACCAGGCATTCATAAATGCCATTACACAAAACTTAACTTTGGAAGATGTGTGTCCTAAGTAAGTGGCCTAGGACCCATTCACCATAGGGAAAATGGGTCCTCACTTAGACCTATGACCCTAATTTAACATAATGTTTAACACTGAGCAATGTGTGTCCTAGGTAAGTGATCTAGGACCCATTCGCCCTATGGCAAATGGGTCCTCACTTAGACTTAGGACCCCCCTTTTAAATATATTTTTGGTGGTATTTCAATGATTTCAAATCCACAATTCAATTTTCGCTTGTGATATTTGAATTTCGGGAATTAATGTTAAGATGTGTATAAATACAAGGTTATTTCACTATGTTTCACCTAGCAATTTTGGTTCAAGCATCCTAAGATTTCACAAGAGCATTATTGAGAGCATTCAAGAGCATTTTTTAGGCATTCAAGGGTAGATCTATAGAAGATTATTGCAACAATCAAGATTCTTATCATCATGTCAAATATTTCTTGCACCATACATGTTGTTTGAGCTAATATGGTGATGTAGTGTTCAAGATCTATTCAAGCATATCAAAGGCATTGTTTCAAGAAAAGTTTCATGATCAAGATCTACATTCATTGGGACCACTTCATGCTAGTTTGCATATTTGTAATCCAAGGTTCAAAAAAAGTTTGGTGAGTTGTTACATAGATTTGTTCATTCATCATTCCTTCATGCTTTTCTATTTCATTTCAAGGTTTAATTATCAAAACTGGGCTTGACCAAGGAAAACCCCCATTCCCTAACAAAATAACATTTTTCTCTCTTTGATGTGTGATTGCAGATTTTAGGTTGAAGATCATTTGAAGAGAAAATTTGAAGAAAATTGCAAAGTTGTCAAAGCTGCAAGAAAAGTTGTCAAATCAAAGAAAATCCTCTACAAAATTTATTTTCAATTGTCAGGCAATGAACATCTAGAATCTAGGAGTGCAGACTTGGCAGAAGAGAACCCAGAAAGCATTTTTCAGGAACCCTAGCCAGGACCCATTCACCATAGGGAAAATGAGTCCTCAGTGAGCTTCAAAAGGTGACTTTTGGTGAAAGGTACACATCATTTTCCCCTTTCCATATTTTCCTTTTGATTACTGTTCTTGTCATATTTAATTGTTGTTCCTCATTTGCATTTCATAGCTTGCATTTTGGAGTTTATTTGATAGTTTTCATCTTTCTCCCTAAAGTGCAATTTAATTATACCCCCGTCCTTGCATAGATAGGAAATTTGTTGATTCATACCTTGATTTGGCTCACCTAAGGGTTGTTAGTCACTTCATGGTTTGGATCTCATTTCCTTGAATGAAATTAGAAAAATAGGTCTTGTGGTGAAGCCCATTTTCATAACAATTTTCCCACAACCTTATCATATTTTTCTGTGTTTCATTTTGGTGAACCTGGCATGAATCAAACACGCAACCTTCTGATCTATGAAACAAATAAAAATATGATAAGGTGGTAGGATAATTGTTATGAAAAGGGGGTTCACCACAATGGCCTATTTTTCTAATTTCATTCAAGGAAATGAGATCCAAACCATGAAGTGACTAACAACCCTTAGGTGAGCTAAATCAAGGTATGAATTAACAAATTTCCTATTTGTGCAAGGATGGAGGTATGAATTAAATTTCACTTTAGGGAGAAAGATGAAAACTATCAAATAAACTCCAAAATGCAAGCTATGAAATGCAAATGAAGAACAACAATTAAATCTAACAGAAATAGTAATCAAAAGGTAGATCTAGAGAGGGGAAAATGATGTGTACCTTTCACCAAAATTCACCTTTTGAAGCTCACTGAGGACTCATTCACCCGATAGCGAGTGGGTCCTAGCTAGGGTTCTTGAAAAAATCTTTTTGGGTTCTTCTACCAGGTCTGCACTCCTAGATTCCAGATGTTCATTGTCAAACAGCTGGAAATAAATTTTGTAGAGGAGTTTTTGTGATTTTGACAAATTTTCTTGCAAATTTGACAACTTTGCAACTTTCTTCAATTTTTCTCTTCAAATGATCAACCTAAAATTTGTAATCACACATCAAAGAGAGAAAAATGTTGTTTTGTTAGGGAATGGGAGTTTTCCTTGGTCAAACCCTAATTTAGTAATTAAACCTTGAAATGAAATAGAAAAGCATGAAGGAATGATGAATGAATAAATCTATGTAAGAACTCACCAAACCATGTTTGAACTAATATGGCGATGTAGTGTTCAAGATCTATTCAAGCATATCAAAGGCATTGTTTCAAGATAAGTTTCATGATTAAGATCTACATTCATTGAGGCCACTTCATGCTAGTTTGTAGATTTGTAATCCAAGGTTTAAACAAGGTTTGTTGTCGTTACATAGATTTGTTCATTCATAATTCCTTCATTCTTTTCTATTTCATTTCAAGGTTTAATTACCAAAATGGGGTTTGACCAAGGCAAACCCCCATTCCCTAACAAAACAACATTTTTCTCTCTTTCATGTGTGATTGCAAATTTTATGTTGAAGATCGGTTAAAGAACAAAATTGAAGAAAGTTGAAAAGTTGTCAAAGTTGTAAAAAAAAAATTTAAATCATGGAAACTCCTCTACAGAATTTATTTTTGGTTGTCCAACAGTGAACATCTAGAATATGGGAGTGCAGACCTAGTAGAAGAGAACCCAGAAAGCATTTTTTCAGGAACCCTAGCCAAGACCCATTCACCATAGGGTGAATGAGTCCTCAGTGAGCTTCGAAAGGTGACTTTTGGTGAAAGGTACACATCATTTTCCCCTTTCCATAGCTGCCTTTTGATTACTATTTCTATCAAATTTAATTTTTGTTCTTCATTTGCATTTCATAGCTTGCATTTTGGAGTTTATTTGATAGTTTTCATCTTTCTACCTAAAGTGCAATTTAATTCATATGCCTGTCTTGCATAGATAGGAAATTTGTTGATTCATACCTTGATTTGGCTCACCTAAGGGTCATTAGTAACTTCATGGTTTGGATCTTATTTCCTTGAATGAAATTATAAAAGTAGATCTTTGTGGTGAAACCCCTTTTCATAACAATTTTCCCACCACCTTAACATATTTTTCTTTTTTTCATTTTGGTGAACCTAAGTTTGATCCTTGCATTTTCTGATTTTGGATTCCTCTTTCACCCTAGATTTAGATCTTGCATTTATTTGCGTCTATTTACATTAAATTGTGTATCATTTAGGGTGTCTAGTTTGCATTCAACTTTGCATTTCATTTAAGGGTTTTAGGATTGTATCTTTGCATTCTTTAAATCTAAAAACTACCAAAAAAAAGTCATATATTGCATATCATTTGCATAACATTTCATCATATTCATTTGCATTTGAAAATTGAAAAAAAAAAATTGCATATCAAATTAGGTGTTCTAGGTTATCATTTTTTCACATTTTGCATTTGTATTTAATCCTCATTTCACAGAAAATTAAAATTGTAACTTGTTGTATCAAACCAAAATCTGGAAACCTTTGAAATTTACTCAGAAATCTGTAAAAACTTGTTTCAAAACCCTCACCTAATACCCATTCGCCCTAGGGTGAATGAGTCCCTGATCAGGGTCATATTCTGATTTTCTAGGCATTAAAACATTCATTTCTACATTTTTGTTTATTGTTATCAGATTTCTATTTTTGTTCACAAAATTTGTGTTTCTTCAATTTGGTCATAATTAGCTTAATTTGATAAATTTAGTACATTTTATGATTTCAAAATTGTATTTACAAGATTTCATTTTTAGGTTTTTGCATAGTGTAATAAAAAAATTACCTTGTTTAGAATCTAAAAATTACATTTACATATTGCATTCTAGGTCATTGCATTGCATTTTTCCCTCTTTCCATTTTGGGTTGGCATTGAGTTTGTGAAACTTGTACGAGTTTTACAGCTTGGTGTCCTATTAGCAATACTATTGTGAGACATAATTCAAGACTTATGTCATCCCATGATACACCATTCATCATGGATCTTGGGATTACTAACTCTCTTTCTAATAGTATTGATAATCAACCCCCTATGGATCATTACATGCATAACTCGTTTCCAATGACTTCCTTACCTACAACCAATGTGCATGATGTTATTCATGTCTCACAAGAAAACATAAAAAGAATGAATGAATCCCTAGAAAAGTTACAAGACTTTGTGCATAATGAAGACATGGATACTAGTTTCATTTATACTTTAGATAATCTAAGGAGAATGATTGAAACTGAAAAGGGAATGGAGATTATGTGAGGTCTAGGTCATCTTATTAATGATAACATGTCTACCATGACTAGTTGTGCTCAATCTTTGGGGTATACTCAAAGCCAAGGTGGGAATTTCATTCCTCCTTCCACAATCCCCATCTCCTTTCCTACATACACTAGTACTCATGTTACCACAACCATTCATCCTACTACCAATGTCAACACTTCCTTAGGTCTTTTCGTGCGGAATCCTTCTAGCTTTGTGCATTCAAATAGCATATCTCCTTAACCATCACCCCTTACAAACCTACAATTCACTTGCCCTCCGCAAACCTACACCACTCCACCTTATTCCCCTCCATCTAATAAGACCAAAAATGATCCTATCATTAACACACTTTTGCAAAATAGGATATCCTTTCAATAGCAAATTTCCACCCTAAATCAAAACAACAATGGCCAACCTTCACAATACATCAAAACCAATCCATTATCCTTGGAGATATTGAGAATGCAAATGCCGCAAGGTATAGAGGTTCCTAGATTTGAGAAATATGGTGGGAAAGGAGATCATGTTAGCCATGTTTCCGCTTACACAACCCTATATAGTGATTTCATTTTTTAAGACAAACTCTTGGATAACTCTTCCCTAGATCCTTGAAAGATACTGCTTTAGAGTGGTTTTTTTCTTTATCGAATAATTCAATTCGTTCATTCAATGAAATTATTGATGCCTTTTTCAACCACTTCCAAATTCATATGGGTCCTAAGATGACTTTAGCCTACCTGATGAAATGTAAAGAAAAGGATGATGTGAAATTCATTGATTTCATAACACACTATCAAATGTTTTATTCACAAGTAAGCATTAAGATTCCTGATGTCAACCTTCAAAGAATGTTTATTTCCAACTTGTAAGACAAAATTCAAACAAAGCTGGAAATGATGAGATTTCCCTCTTTTACAAAGTTATTCACAACCCTTCGTGATTATCAGAATTTAGGTAGTAGTCGTGATGTGAAAAATCCACCTAGCCATCTTGAAAAGTTTGAACCCGCACCTCAAAATAGTTACCAACCTTTCAAGACACAGAATAGGGGCTTTTACAACTTAATTCCCCTCAACCAAATCAACAAGTTGATAAACAAGTAGCTGCTATGAAGACAACAAATCCTTTTTCCTTTGGGGATAGGAATAGATAGTTTACCCCTTTACCCAACACCCTTCATAATATCATGTTGCAGCTCATGGACAAGAATATGATTTCCTTACCTCTTGTCAAAGCTCTTGATCCTAATAAACCATTACCCTCAAACTATAGATCAAATGCTTTTTGCCATTACCACCAAAAAAATAGACATGATACAAAATATTGTAAGTGTCTTAAACATCTTGTACACGACCTCATTGATTATAATAAACTCCAAATTGGAGGTGTGAATGATCAAGGTAATAAGTATGTAGCTCCTCCTAACCAAAACTTACAAATCTTTACCAATCCCATGCCGAAACACACTATTTCATTTGTCAAAGCTAGTGAAACAAATAATGATGTGATGAATGTTGACACGGATGATGAAAACACAAAAGATGAAAATATGGACAAAGCGGCTAGAGTAGTGGCATTTATTAAATCTAAACCTCATATAGGCCAAACCAAAATGCCCCTTGATATTGCTTTCTCACAAAAAGACAATCAAACATGCACTCGATGATCCTCTTTACATAGCTAGAAGAATCAATGACAAGCCTACTAATGGGATATTAATTGATCATGTCTATGTAGAGAATGTGATCATTGAAGAATTTCTATTTGTACATGAACTTTATCAATATACATATGAAGGATCAAAATGCATAATCGATTTGCTTGCCTTGTGATTGGCCCAATAAATCTCCCTCTAAAGGTTGGTCCAAAAACATCAACTGTCTCATTCACCATCATCTCGTCGTTGAACCAATTTCATGTGAAGTTAGGATATCCATGGCTTCACTCCATGAATGTCATCTCGTCGGTTGTGCATAAGTTTTTAAAGTTTCCTTTTGCCAATGAGATATTTATTGTGCATCATAGTGGCTTTAATTTTGTGTCTTCCCATGGGAACTTTTCATTGGATTTCTTTTAGCCTAAGCCTATTGAACCTATTAGACCCCGTGAAGACTTATTTTTCAAATCATATCAAAATTTTAAGGTAAAGCACATATCAAAATTATCCCTTAGAAATATGCCTCAGCCCATGATTGAGCCACCCATCCTTGATGAAACTATGATTGAACCAAAAGCCCTTTCAAACATCCAAGATCAACCTATCACAAATCCTCCTACCATTTCTTATAAGAGACTGCGAGATAATCAAAACAATCATGTTGTCCCTCCTAAAATCAAACAAGTTTACAAAGCTAAAGAGAAAGTGGTTGAACCTATGGTTGAAAAACACAATCCTACACAATCACAAATTGATAACAAATTGAGAAGAAAATGAAATGCTAGAGACCGTAGGCATAGACATCGTGCTATTGCTCGTATATTACAAACTAAAGAAGAAAAGAGCAACATAGAAAATCAAAATCCAAACTTATCCCTTGCAAGGCATGATGTCCCTTCACCCTCGCCGCAAAGTAAACATGAATAAAATTCTATGGATATTGTCATTAGACCTCCTATTGTGATTAATTTAGATGATGATATTGACATTGCAAAGATTGATGAACAAGTGCACAATGAGTTGAATTAATTGTTCTCCTCTTCTATGAGCTTAAATGAAAAATCTCCTCTAAAGAGTGTTGAACTTGGTGTGTGTCCTAGTTCAGCACTTGATATTGTCCCTTTGGCTAGTTGTCTGCCTTCCGTATATATAGAACATTGGGATGTGGACGATCTACTAATAGGTTGACTCGCATGTGCCTTACTAGTCTTTTGCATTGTTTTCTTTTTCATATTTCTTTATGTGATTGCATGTGCGTAATGTGATCCCCCATAATGTTTTGTTTGGTGTATCTCTCTCTATTTTTGCATTCCTCTATTCATATCTACATTCTTCTCTATGTCGTAAACATTTTATCTTTTTCACTTGTCTTGTGTTTTTCTTTTGGGGATGATGCAAGGCGTCAAGACATTTAGGTCTCTTCCATGTTGACCCGAAAGGTTTTTTCTTTTTTTTTCTCTCTTTTTGTGTCATTCTTCCAGTTCTAAGTATTTGGGGAATGATAACATTTTTGAGCTCTATAAAAACATTGCAGCAAAGATATATTGACCCCGAATCCATAGATTCCTTATGTATTTTTGGGGGAAACCCCTCCTTCCTTTTTCATGATGTAGCTTTATTTCAGAAACATATGACTTGGCATAAGGTTTTCCAAGTAAAGCTCTCATGTCTTAGGATTGAACATTGGCTACTTTAAAGCAATTTCTCACAACAATGGTGTTAGAAACCGCTCTAAATTGGGGGCATACATTGATAATATCTTTCGACATTTATCATGTTTCATGGTGTGATTTTCCTTTTTTCTTGTGATGCATCATTTTCTTGGTCGTGTCATTGGATTTGATATCCTCCAAGACTGTGATATTTCTTAGCATACGACTTTCCTCTTAGTGGTGATGCGACGCATTGCATTCCCTAAGTTGTGAATCTTTTACTTTTGACTTGTCCTCTCTTGGAGACATTAGGCACAATGTTCCCTAAGAAGAAGACCTTACATGAACTAAGAAAAATTATTTTGAACAAAACCTTTACTTGCATTATTGTTTATAAGTGTTTAGCATAATACAACTTGTTAACCTTGTGAAGCTCGAACCCCAATCAAGGCCACCTAGCATAACACACCTTTCTTTCCTGTGGAGCCTTGACTTGTCTTGTGGCACCTTATTGAATTTGTTAGGAGGATAGATTTGATATGGTATTGGAGCCTAATATGATTCTCTCATTTTCCACCCTTTTGGGATACTCACCTAGTGGATAGCCTGAGGTTCCATTACCCCAGAGTGAGCATGAAAAAACAAAATTGGTGGCTTAAATGTGTTCCACGCTGATCAGATCATCTAGACTTGGTCCTCCTGGTCTTTGATGTTGTATGATTGTGTGTCTTTGTCATTGTTGCATACATAATTTTTTGGAATTTTGTGCCTCAATCTCACAGGCTAAAAGCTCTAAAAGAGCAAAGTCGGTGTGACATACTTTCTGTCTGGCTGACTAGCAGTTATGCAACCTTGTGGAATGTTTAGGTCGCCAAGACCTTGTTGTTGTCTTGCTGATTGGAGCTATTGCTGTGACTTGTGGTGTTCGATGTAACCCTCTTCTGAGTGGGTTGGTCTGGCCGACAGTTTGGTTTCTAGCGGATGTCGGGGAGACTCATGGTGACTGTTGTTATTGGGGAGACTCTTTGCTGAAAGGTTTATTGTCAATATGAAGTCTTACCGATATGAGATGTCTTGTCAATAGTTATACACTTAGAGTCATCGGTGTAACATGTGACTTTGGTAAGAACTCTTGGCGATAGATGGTATGTCTCACCGACAGTGTTATACTTAGATTCTTCAGGGAGAGACTTGAACACTCGGTAAGAGCTCTTGGCGATGGGTGTTTGTCTCGCCGATGCTTTGGTTGTTGTTGGTATGACTCATGGTGAAAGGTGGTCTCGAGGTAACATGGAAGCCTCGGTAAGAACTCTTGTCGACAATTGGTTCTCTCACCGATGGGTATGAACATTGGTGTGACCTCTTGGTGAAAGCAGTAAGTCTCACCGACGGTAGGACATTTTGGTGTAGCATGAAGGCTTCGATATGATCTCTTGATGAATAGTGATAGTCTTGCCGATGGGAATGCTGGTGTCTATGTGACCTTTTGAACATCAGTATGACCTCTCGCCGACTAGTAATTGTCTTGGCGATAGCGCTACATGTGATGGATATCGGTATGATGTCTTGGTGATAAGGGGAAGTCTGAGCAACAGTTTGTGAACTTGGTATAACGTCTTGCTGATGGTGAGGACTCTTGGCGATAACTACAATCAGGTCTTGTGGCATCGGGGAGACACGGTTAGTGTCTCACCGACATGCGAACACAGGTTGAACGTTGTTGACCAATTGGAAGACTATCCTACATGGTGTCTTCGAACAATCAAAGAAGCTGAATGGGAACCGTTGGAAGTTAGACTGTTGTGGCCATTCTGTGAGGAAGTTCAACAGACCAGGGATGACATGGATATACTCTAAGATCGATGATGATGTTCAGTGGGACGATCAGTGGGATGAACAGTTCGATGTGTGATCAGTGTTTGTGAATTCAATTCTGTGAGCATTGTAACTTGAATGTTTTGTACAAGGTTGATCAAGGATTGTGTTGTTGTAATTTTGACATCAGAAAGATAAGTTTGATCTATGTATGTAATTTCTATTATTGTAATACAAAGGGGCTTTTCTTGGTGTGGTGGGTTTTTCTCCCGTAATGGTTTTCCCACGTAAATTTGGTGTTCATTTGTGTATGTTCATTTCTTTGTTTCTGTTATTTCTTTCAAGTGTATCTTAATTGGATTGTAATTGAAAATTTAAAAGTGTTAGAATCCAAGATCACCTGCATGCAAGATGGATACCTGTCACATGCAAAAGATATGAAGAACCAAAAAAGATGTTCTCTGTAAACCTCTGTAAAAATGCATTAAGAGAATCAATTATTACAAAGTGATCAATCCTTATGAAGGAGATCAAGAAACCCTAAAAGGGAAACCCTAAATGAAACCCTAGTGTGCACACTTAATAATTAATAATTAATTAATTATTAATGTGCCTAAGTTTAGCTTAAATAATAAAGAGGAATAAGTGACTTAATTAATTAATCAATGTGATGTAATTAATTAAGCATAATAACTTATTACTCTAACACCCCCCCTTAAGATGAACTTAGGAAGAAGCTAAAACACTAGAATAAGATGCATGAAAGCAAAGATGGGTCCCGGCAACTAGGCCTGATCAGGTACCCATTTACAAATGCAAGAATGAGTAAGAGAAGGAAAAACCCAGTGGGACAAAACCCCCCTTACAATGAGATAACATGCTGCAAAGAAGCACTGGAAGAACTCTGTAGAGTAACACTAGAACTTGATATAGGCAAGCAAGGAAATATTCTTCTGTATACTACTGAAACCGGATGAGAATCACTGATTGACTCAAGGAATCATGATAAAGCAACAGAAAACCCGATGCCACGGAACACTCGAAAACTCCAAACAGGAACAACTCTAGAATCTATGAAGCAGCAAGCAATTATTGAATGATGTATTACTGAAAACGAAGTGCAAAGATGCAAGATGCACTCTCCCAACTGCCAAAATATCCAAGTAATCGCCAAACAACCCATCGGGCCAAATCTGGACTAACTGATAAACCTGGGATAGATACAGAAAAAGTGCATGGACAGCAACCTAGAGCTCCTCAATACCTTTTGACGCTTCAAACGAGGCGAAAAATGGAGATCGTGGCAAAAAGTTATGAGCTCGGAAGCATAAAAAGTACATCTGACTTCAAACAGAAATAAATGCAGTAAAATAGAAAAATACTGTAAAATAAACACCACTACTAGAAAGTTCTCAGAACCAGCTTTCCGACGATATCTCGTTTGCCCGATTTCGATACCGTATGCCCAAGTTATGGCCAAAAGAAAAAAATTGCTCTTTTAGGGCAAACTAGGGTTAGGAGGGGCAAGGAGGGCCGACTATACGCTGACGTCATGCTGACGTCATCAGTTTACGAGCTTAAAAATGACGGCAGTCTGGCCGTCGCAGCAAAAAATCGTCCCTCCTACAAAATGAAAAAATTTGGGCCCCTGGTCTTGTGGGCGACCAGGGGCTGGCGGGCTTGTGCTGGGGGCTGAGGATTTGGTAGCTCTGGTTCTCCATAGGACCGAGTGCAGAGCAAATAAGCCCACGGGGGCTGGAGAGAGGGGATCGGTCCCCAATATGACTGAAACCTTCAGGAAAGGGCCCGTGGGGGCTGTGCGCAGGCCGGTGGCGGGGGAAGTGGCGTCGCCCATCCGAGCGGCCGGCGGGTGGCCGCCTGGTGGCCGCCCGGTGGCGGATCGAATTTATATGGGAGGCGCCAACACAAAACCCAAAAAATGTGTTTTTTTTTTTTTAAATTTTGTGCCTCGTAACGCGTGCTGGTGAGGCCGTACGGCCCCCCAGACAAAAAAATTTTCCTCCCGGATCAACTGCACCAAATTGGACGATTTGATCGGCGTTTCTAGGGTTTTGGGATGCTGCGAACACAATGGCGACGTCCGTTTGAGCCCATTGTGTCCCAAAAAAATGGCTACCCCCAGATCTTGCAGAAAAGATGCCTGTGGAAACCCTTACACCCGAAACTCACAAAGAGGCCATATCTTCATATCACGAACAAGCAGCTGCAGGTCTGGAGCTCTGATACCATGTTAGAATCTAAGATCACTTGCATGCAAGATGGATACTTGTCACATGCAAAAGATATGAAGAACCGAAAAAGATGTTCTCTGTAAACCTCTCAGTAAAAATGCATTAAGAGAATCGATTATTACAAAGTGATCAATCCTTATGAAGGAGATCAAGAAACCCTAAAAGGAAACCCTAAATGAAACCCTAATATGCACATTTAATAATTAATAATGACTAATTATTAATGTGCCTAAGTTTAACTTAAATAACAAAGAAGAATAAATGACTTAATTAATTAATCAATATGATATAATTAATTAAACATAATAACTTATTACTCTAACAAAAAGCACCTTTGCATTCTTCTCTGAGGTTTTGACCTTAGGAGAGTTAGTTCCACACCTTAGCTTTCCTTACAAGTGGTATCAGAGCCTGGCCAGTTGTGTTATCCTTGTGGTTACGTTGAGTTTTTTGAGCCAATTTTATTCAGTGGGAGTCTTGTAGAAGTTTTGGTAATTCAAATTACATTAAGATGATGGCACGCCAAGAAAGATTTGAAATTGAGAAATTCAATGGTAGCAATTTTGAGTTGTGGAAACTTAAATGGAAGATTTGTTGGTTGATCGTGATCTTTGGATTGTTGTGTCTGGAACAAAGCCTACAAGCATGAAGCAAGAGGATTGGGACCTTCCAAATAGAAAATAAAAGGGGCTGATAAGGTTCTATTTAGCAAACTCTATTCTTTTGAATGTTCATGAAGAAAAGACTACATCTTCCTTGTGGAAAAAGACCAAGCAGCCTATTTATCGTGGCAAGTCCTTGGTGAATAAATAAATTGTTCTTGAGGAAGAAGTTGCACTCTTTGAGAATACAGGAAGGAGGGTCTGTTGCTGATCATTTGAACGCATTCAACATGTTGATTGCACAGTTAACATCTGTGGGTGTGAAGTTTGATGAAGAAGATCGTTGTATGCTGTTATTATGTTCTTTTTCAAATTCTTGGGATCACCTGGTGATGGCTAATGGGGAGAAGGACATCCACTTTTAAGATGGAATATTATGTTGTTGTTTCTTTTTATCGTAAGAGATGAGAAGAAAATCGAGATGGAGAATAGGGGCTCTTTGCTAGAGGTAGATCGAAAGAAAAAGGAAAGGACAAGAAATCCAAATCCAAATCCAAATCAAAAGGGAGATCAAAGTCTCCTGACAAGAAGTCCAAGGTGAAGTGTTGGAATTGTGGGCAACCTGGTCATGTCTGAAAGGATTGCAAAGAGGAGACAAAGAAGAAGAAGAAGAAGAAGAAGAATTCTGATAATGATTCTTCTCAAAGTGATGCAGACACCTTCATTGCAGCCTTGGCTAC
>VDFB02000013.1:283231023-283383041 GCA_007258455.2 Sequoia sempervirens
TTACCCTATACATTGGATCCTCAACCCTCATATATCTTTGTTCCTCCCTCCCCTTATCTCCTTCTTTCTATCTCACTTATCCCTCCATCTCTTCATCCATCCATCCCTCCCTCTCTAACCTAATCCCTCAACCGTATACCCTCAACCATTAAACCCTTAAACACTCAACCCTAAACCCTAAACCCTCATCCCTCAACCGTTAAACCCTCTACCCTCAACCCTTAAACACTTAAAACAAAGTAAAATCTCTACCTAATCCCTCAACCCTCAACCTTTAAACCCTAACCCCTCAACCCCTCAACCCTCTACCGTATACATTGGACCCTCAACCCTAATCCCTCAACCCTATACCCTCAATCCTCTACCCTCAACCTTAAACTCTCAACCCTTAAACCCTAAACCCTTAAACCCTCTACCCTCTACCCTCTACCTGATATATTAAACCCTCAACCCTCAACCCTCAATTCTCAATCCTCAACCATTAATCCCTCAATCCTCAACCCTCAAACTGTAAACCCTCAACCCCAATACCCTCTACCCTGTACATTTGATCCTCAACCCTAATCCTTCAACCATATGTACCCTCAACCCTAATCCCTTAACCCAATACCATAAAACATCAACCCTATAGGTCCTCAACCCTATACCCTCAATTCTCAACCCTCTACCCTCTACATTGGATCCTCAACCCTCATATATCTCTATCCCCCCCTCTTCTTCTCTCCTACTCTCTATCTCACTTCTCCCTCCATCTCTCCATCCATCCATCCCTCCCTCTCTACCCTAATCCATAAACCCTAAACCCTAAACCCTCAACCCTTAAACCCTTAAACACTCAACCCTAAAACCTAAACCCTTGACCCTTAAAACCTAAACCCTTAAACCCTCTACCCTCTACCCTTAACCATAATCCCTCAACCCTAATCCATAAACCCTTAAATCCAAGAAAAATATCTACCCTAACCCCTAAACCCTCAACCCTCAACCCTTTAACCATAATCCCTCAACCCCTATACCTCTACCCTATACATTGGACCCTCAACCCTATACCACCCCTCAGTCACTCTACCCTCAACCTTAAACCCTCAGCCCTCAGCCCATGGAAACCTTGACCCTCTACCCTCTACCCTCTACCCTCTACCTTATACATTAAACCCTCAACCCTCAATTCTCAACCCTCAATCCTTAATCCGTCAACCCTCAACCCTTAAACCCTAAACCCTCAACCCCTATACCCTCTACCATTTACATTGGACCCTCAACCTAATCCTTCAACCATATACCCTCAAACCTGTACCCTATTCCATCTACCATTTAACCCTAAAACCTTAAACCTTCTACCCTCTACCCTCAACCCAATACCCTCTACCCTCAACCGAATACCCTAAACCATCAGCCCTATAGGTCCTCCACCTTAATCCATCAACCATATACCCTCAACCCCTATCCCTTTATCTCTATCTATACATCTCACCTATCTCCTACCCCCTCTAATTGTCTCTATCTACCCTCTCCCTGTTTCTACGTACCTCTCACTCAATCAATCCCTACCACTCTCTCTCACTCCCTCTATCTATCTCTCTCTATCTCCCTCCCACTACCTCTCCATCACTCTCTCTCTCCCACTCACTCTCTCTCCCTCTCTCTCATGTCTCTCCCTCCCACCCCATCTCTCTCTCAAGTCTCTCCCTCTGACACCCTACCTAGGTAACCCTCTCTCTCTCTCTCTCCCCTCTCTCTATCTATCTCTCCCAGCCTACCTAGATAAGTCCCTCTCACTCCATCCCCATCTATCTCTCCCTCTCTCAGGTCTCTCACTCTCTCATTCCCTCTCTCTCCCACTCCCTCTCTCTCACACTCTCTCTCACTACCTATCTCTCAAGTCTCTCCCTCTCACCCCCCTCACACTCTCAAGTCTCTCCCTCTGAACCCTCCCTACATAACTCTCTTTCTCTCCCCCCTCTCTCTAAATTCTCTCTCTCCCACCCCCTATCTTTCTCTCTCTCTCCCTCTATCCCTCCCACCCTACCTAGCTAAGTCCCTCTCACTCCAACCCCTTCTCTCCCACTCCCTCTCTCTTAGAATCTCCCTTCCACCCCATTTCCCTCACAAGACTCTCTCTCTCACTACCTCTCTACCTCTCTACCTCTCTCCCTCCCACCCTACCTAGACAACTCTCTCTCTCTCTCTCTTAAAATCCTCCCTCCCTCTAAATACATACATAAATACATACATACATACATACAAGCATAATACATATGTACATACAATATTACATACATACAAGCATACATGTACATATGTAGATACAATCTTACATACATATAGGCATACATACATAAATGCATTGATGCATACATACATACATACAAGCATACATACAGACATACATACATGACATACAAGCATGCATGTACATACAAGCATGCATGTACATACAAACATACAAATGTATAAACATACATTCAATAGAGTAGAATTTAGCATAAAACAAAACATAACACAAGTGCATTATACCATGCTCACGTTATGCCTTGCTAGACATGTCTCACACAAATGTAAAAAACCATGTCAAAACTAAGATATAACGTGAGCGCATTATAATGTGCCCAGTTATATCTTTCTTTGGGAATCCCTAAGCCTTAGGATTGGTATTTTCCTTGGAATACGAACCCAAAGGCTTGGAGGGCCTTCCCAATGACCAAAGATTTTTTTTTGTAAATTCTAAAATATTTCACATAATTGGGTTCGTGCTCACTGTCAGGATTGTACATGTTTCAATGTCACAAAAATTGAACACCTGGGTAATGTTAGACTCTCTCTTAGCTATCCAATGATGTAATTTTTTTCACTTTTTGACAATGTTAGGCCTTTCATCTATAATTTATTTTGTTTGTGTCTCTTTTTTGGAAAAAAAATAGTGTTTGGTGTTTTTTTTGGTTATAAATTAACCATTCATTGAAATTTCAAATAAATTACGTTTTTAGAAACTAGACTCCATTCTACAAATTTTTAAAAAAAGAAAAGAAAATTTCAATTAGTTTCCAAAATTTGTAGGGGTAGCACGACCAAAATTCTATTTTTCAGGAAGTGTCCACTTTGAAAATCACTAAAAAATAAAATATTCATTAAAAAATTATCAAGACAATTGTGCATCAACTACATACTGTTAGCTAATTTCTCATCAAAGTGATTTTAAAATTACTAAATCACCATGCTAGGTATGCAAAAAAGTTGCTATGTTATGTTTTTCTGACAAAAACAACACTAATTTTTGTGCATCCTTCTTTTGAACCCCTTAATCTCAACCATTTTCAAAATAAATTAGTAGTTTAGAAAGTATACTTAGAGCAGTATGATCCTTGTTTTTGTTGCATCTCAATTTTTTTGAGTGTAACTATCCTCAATTTCACATCCAAGATTAGTATTTCCTAATTTCAAAAAAAAGTTGCCACTTAAGCCCCCTTTTTGACCCCCCATCTTTTTTCACTTACCCCATCAGGTTCATTAAAAAAAAAATTGTTGAAAACTTGCAAGAAGCATTGAATTATATTAAAAACAAGAGTCAAGCTACTAATCCAAGTGTTGCACATAGAGCATTGATGATTGTAATTTCTAGTAAGAAACTATCACATAGAAGAAAAGTTCAAGCAATTTCCCAATTACTAAATGTTTCTAGGAGAACTGTTCAAAGATATATTGCAAAGAGAAATATATTAGATGAGAATATTGAGAATAATTGGGTAAATATTTCTAGGGTTCCCCAAAAAGAAAGAATTTCAGAAGATGTAAAGAAACTGGTGATTGAATATTGGACCAACCACTCTTGTGTTTCTTCCAATAGAAGGGATTCTATACAAATAATAGGTGAAGATGGTACAAAAATTTCTCATCCAAAATATTTTATAGATACAACACAAAGTGAAAATTTTGAAGTATTCAAACAAGAATTTTTAGATATGAAGATTTGTCAAAGGATGTTTAAGAGACTATGGCCATTGTTTGTACATATAAATAAAGTACGTGAAACTTGTTCTTTTCGAAATCATGTTGAATTTCATCTACACCTACAGTCATATAAAAAATTTATGGCAACAATTAATTCAAATATAGCCATCCCTGGAAGCAAAACATAATTTGTGAAGTCTCTTGTATGCAAAAAATCTGAAGATTCAAATGAATTCAATGTACAGTGTATAAAAAATATGTAATTATTGTGGAAATTTGAAGAATGTTTTACAATTTGACAATATTGATCATTCAATGCAAGCTATTTGGAAGAGATTTGAATATGAGAAATACTCAACAAAGTCAAGAGTTGAGGCCAAAAAAATTATTCTCAAAGAGAGTGGATTGTCTTACAATGAACTTATGAATAAATTTCACAATATCATATATCCACATATCCAACATTGTCATGTTGCAAGATGGAAAGCTAAGCAATTTCGTGACTCAAATAATTGCTTTCCACCATGTTGTATTATCTCTATTATAGATTTCTCTTAGAACTATACATTTAGTCCTCAAACTGAGATTCAAAGTCAATATTATCATTCAGAGCAAGTTACAATCTTTGTACAAGTTTTCTATAGGCATGTCGAGTTACATGTATATGGTTTACAAATTAGCAAAGATGGATGAATTATCATCAAAGAGGTTCACTTTTATATCAATGGTGATACGGGTCATGATAGAAGCTATGTAGCCCATTGTTTTAGAATTTTTTTTGAAGACCTAAGACAATGTGACATAAATGCTTCACAACACTGGATATGGTCTGATGGATGTGCTGGTAAGTGTTGATTTTTTTTTGAATATATAATTATTTAAATTTATTTACTTAACTTTAAGAATTGAATTGTTCAATTACTTATATATTTGTGTACATGTATATCTATTTTTTTTTACTAATTTGGTTTGAATGAAATTGTTTGTAACTTCATAGGACAATTTAAGTTCGTAAAACATTTTAATTGGTTAAGCCAACAACATGTTAGACATGACAAAAATTTTGTGGAATTTTTATGAGTGGATATGGAAAAGGAGAGCACAATGGAGCAGAAGGATGTGTGAAGTGTGCACTTCGCCAACATGAACTTGTAGGTAACATCATATGGAATAGAAAAAAATAAATTCTAAAACTTTAAATTCTTAAAACTCTTAACTCGACAAGTTTCACCAATATGAACTTGTAGGTAATGCCATATGGAATGTAAATAAAATTCTTGAATGGTGCAAAAATCATTTTGTCGCTTGCAACTCAGTATACACACATGCTATTTTTGGGAAGCTAAAGGTACATAGTCAAAAAATTGTTATTTGAATTTCAAATTGTGTACATGAATTGAATTTTCAAATAAATATATACACTTTTAATTGGATGTTTAAAATTTATAGATATTGATCGATCAAATCCTTATAATTGTCAACTAATTAATGGTATTAGAAGTTTGCATCAAACATGACAGTTCGAGACATAAAAAGCCTTATGCAATTCAAGTGAGAGAAAAATCATGTTTTTGTGTTGATTGTTTTGAGGCTAACGTAAATACTCTACAATGTGAGAATATTAGAGATGGTATGTTTCACAATGGGAAACAAAAAATTAGTATCAGTGCCTCCTTTTGAAGATAGTGATATTGTCGATGTCTATGATCCTCTATATTCAACTGATTACAAATATGTATCTGATTTAGTTGTTATAGGTATATTTCATTTACTTTTAAATTAAATTTTAACTTAAAATTGTTTTATAAATTCTACCTAAGTTGAGCATGTTTATCTAAATATTTAAATAGTTTTCAAATTAAAAATCTAATTTTCAATCATGTATTTACATATGTTTACTACATGGTGTGTATAGGAGATATTTTTACTTTGTTGCAGATCCTGACAATGCAAAAGGTGTAGAATACTATCTACTAAGATGTATGCAAACAAAATGTAAATTGGTGGAATCAATGACAAATGGTGATGGACAAGAGTATCCCATTGGACCAACTATTGTTGAAGGCACATATTATCAACAAATAAAGATAGATAAAAATGGTATTATATTTATTGATTATATGCCAAGACAAAAGGTTCTACATTATAGTCGCTTAGTTATAGCAAAAAGAATAAATTTTGAAACTTTACTTAAAAGAGGACGCGGCAAACAAAAGTGGAGGTTGTCTATTGAAGATCATGAAAAGATCTTAGAGATAATTAAAGATAGAGAGGATCCAAATTATATGCACCAAGAGCTTTAAGTTATTTAAATATGCATATACATATTTTTTAGATATGACTAGATATATATGGTCTTGGATATATATATATATACGTGTAACATTTGGACCTAATTTTGAAAACCTTTTTATTATATATATTGAATTCAAAATTTTTGTCTAAATATTTTTATAATTTTTTATTCCATGTGTTGATCTAAATTTGGATTTTTTGTTGGATTAGATGTATATTTTTAGGCTTGGTTAAGTTTATATATAGGTCAGTATATATGTTGTTTATTTTTACATGTATATAATTAGATAGACATTGAATGAATTAGTAGTCCATGGAGCTTTCTTTTTTGTGATCATATTTGCTTATAACTTAGAAATGTTCAATTTACCTATAATGATCTTTTAAGCATTTTCAATAAAAAAATTTAAAAATCACATTTGGGTAAGTTTGTGATTGTGTACTTGGATGATATATTTTTTTAGAAGATGATAATGAATAAAAAACAATATATTTCATTGAATTTCCATTCATACATCCCCATCCACCTAAAAATTTAACCATTCATCCTCCTCCACCTAAAAATTTAACCATCCATCCTCATCCACCAAAATGTTGGTACAATCTTTGTGTTCAAAATCTAATAGAACTTCTCCCAAGACCACAATAGGTGTTTCCCATCATTCCTCCAAACCATTTATCACCATCCCATCCATCATAGCAACCCAAAAACATTATCCCTATCCCTCCTCCATCCTATAAATCTAAAAACACTTGAAAATAAGTAGACCATTTTTGAATGAGATAGATAATGTATTGCCTAAAGAGATTCTTCCTGCTCTTAAGAAGTTAAGGAACGAGAATGTGCACTATGTGCAATGGGAAAATGGAAATGTAGAACTAGAGGTAGGAGGTACTAGAATGTATGAAATGAAAAAGGAATCTAATCTAAGAACACTTGAAAAGAAGTCTAGACCTTTTGTGAATAAGATAGATAATGTATTGACTAAAGAGATTCTTCCTGCTCTCGAGAAGTTGAGGAAGGAGCATGTGCACTGTGTGCAATGAAAAAATGGAAATGCAGAGATGGAGGTAGGAGGTACTAAAATGTATGAAATGAAAAAATAATATGTTGTAAGAAAACTTGAAAAAAAGTAGAACATTTGTGAATGAGATAGATAATGTATTGAATAAAGAGATTCTTCTTGCTCTTGAGAAGTTGAGGAAGGAGCATGTGCACTATGTGCAATGGGAAAATGGAAATGAAAAACTGGAGGTAGGAGGTACTAGAATGTATGAAATAAAAAAGGAATATGCTCTAAGAACACTTGAAAATAAGTAGACCAAAGTGAATGAGATATATAATTTGTATTGATTGAGGAAATTCTTCTCACTCTTGAGAAGTTGAGGAAGGTGCATGTGAAGTATGTGCAATGGGAAAATGGAAATGTAGAAATGGATAAAGTCAAGAGATTTTGTTTTTCATATGAATTTGTGCAAGCAAAGAAAGTGAGAGATGATGCTATAAGTGGAGTTGAACAAATGAATTCAAAGATTCTTGAACTTAAGAATTCCATGGGACAAATACAATTGGAAATAGATGATAAAGAAAAGGAAAAATTAGATCTAAGTGCAAAAAAAGAGAATCAGTTGGGTGGTGAAATGAAAGTCTTATTTGAAAAGGTAGACAAGTCTTGTAAAGAACTTTTTAAAAGAAAAATTTGCATTCTCTAATCATAAAACACTCTCAAAGCTGAGAAAAAATTGGTTGCAAATCTACATAAAATTATGAATGAGATTGAAAACTCTATCTAAGAAAGGGATGTTGTTGTCCTAAGGGATGATGAGGGAGAAGTTGATGTAAAGATTCAAGTAAAAGATATGAAAAAGATGTTACAAGAACATGAAAAAAGAATGGCAGGGGGTATTAATAGGTAAGAGTAGTGGGGATGAGGAAAAATGTGTCGATGATCAACTTGTAGATGCAAAAGCAATAGTTGGAAGTGTTGAAACTGTAGCAAAACAATAGAAGACTAAAATTAACCACTTAGAAAAGGAAGTAAAAGATAAGAAGAAGATTTTATCATCAAAAGAAAAGGAGGTTAAAGTTGTTGTGAGAGAGTTGCAATCTAAGATAGTTTAGAAGTTGAAGGTTGATATTAGGCACCTCAAGGTTCAATTTTAGCTTTCTTACTTGGTGTATTTAGTGGAATATTGAAAGACTAGATTATAATGTTTTCTATAGAAGTTTATTTAGCACTAGCTAAACTAGGTACAATGGAAGTAGGTACATATGCTTTCTATAATAGCTTTTTAAACAAGTAGATAAGAATTGAGCTACAAGTAGGATCTACCTATGATCACGTGTCAATCAAATCTATAATTATCATATAATTTGAAATTTAGCAAAAGAGACCGATAATATGCTATATGGTGAACTATCAATGATTATTTCCCTATAAGAGCATGAAGCACCTAAGTTTTTACTAGATACATAATTAAAGATGTCACATTGTTTTAGAGAAAGTTTGAAACATAAAATGAGTTGATATAATGATATACTAATTTTAAGCCTTTTAATTTTTAATTGTATGATGAAATCCATGAGTTCACTTAAATAATTTTATTATTAAATAAAAATTGATTCATTAACGAATGACTTGGTTGAGAATGCTCATGTACACTTTACATTGACCATATTTCATTTTTATGTTTAAATATTTAATTTTCATGTTGGTTGAGAATGCTCATATACTTAGGTTTGATTTGTATTTTCCCACCAAGATCAATCCTATAATGCTTAGGTTTGATTGTTATACCCCGTTTCTCAGTTATCAAGTTACTTTTACCTTCATGAGTGAAAATGTTAATAAATGTAAATTGTGGCTTTAATATGTTCAATAGATGAATGAAATATGTAAATATGCATTAATATGTTATTTCTTTTAAAGGAGTGATTATGTTTATATTGATGGAATGTGATTAAATAATATGTATTGCACTATGAATACTTTAATGCTTTGTCGATGCAAATGTTTTATGATGCAATGGATTTAATGTGAACAACTAACTACTATGCAATGTAAGATGGATATAGGAAGAAGCCGATCCATCAAGTACGAGAGGGGGAGTATCACTCAGGAGAGGAGTTTGGTCAGGTAACCTTTAATGAGCCTAACTGAGCATACACACACTCACACCCTAGTTGGTCGAGTAGAGTAGAGTTATCTCGTGAAATCATGTAATTGTTGATTATAGTTTAGGGATGATTTATTGTGGTTTGGATTTTAGTCTTTGTTTTCCTGTGGGTTGATAAGAAGATATGTTTATTGTTATGATTCTCTAGTGAAATTTTTGTCCATTTAAGTTATGATGTTTAAATGTCCTTTTGATAAAGTTGTGATTATGCTTAAGTACTTATATATGAGTGAGTACATATATTAAATATACATGTATATATGAATTATCGATGACACATACATAAGATATAATATGCGAGTAATTGATCATCATATATATGCATATATTTAATATAAGTATAAGTATATTTGAATATGCCGATACACATAGGTGTCGACATAATGAAAGATGATAATGAATGTATTTACATATATATACATATGTATAAATATATAAATGCATTAATGAATATATATATATGTATATATGTATGTATATCTATATATATATATGAATACATTAATGATAATTTATATATATATCTGATATATATATATATATATATGTATATATATATATAATGGTGAAGATATTTAAATATCGACCAATGGTTTTTAACATACAAATATAAATATATGTTAATATAATAATAATCATTATAAATATATATAGTATTATAATTGAAATAATATAAAGAAAACTTAGGTGTATAAATAGTGCGATGTAATACCCCTCATGTTACTGTTTGGACTTGTTATTTTTCTATGCTTTTGTTTGATACCTTGAGATTGTGATAGTACTATTTATTGGTTGGTTTGGTGGATTGGTTAGTTTAAATTGATTGATGATTGTGCTACTTCATTTGATGAAATTATGGTTTGGCGATGTTAATTTGATTTTAGTAATACATTATGATGCAATGGATTAGTAATCATTCTATGATGCGATCTGTTAGTTTAGAAATGTTACTTCATAATCGTTATTATAATTGTTAGTGTAGTTTTGGTGAGAGGACAGTGTAGCACCACTCATCTATGAGTGCCCTGCTACGCTGCAATTCCTTCTCACAATGTGATGTTTTGATTATATATATATATACATGTACACAATCTTGTTTGTATGTAGAAATTGTAGGTATAGAGTCTTGATTCCACCCGCTTCGGCAGGACAGGGTGAGCATCAATTTAACCCAACAGGCATAATGTTGAAATAGAGATGACAAGGAAGTCACCCCGTCCCATGTTTGTCAAACCATCTTGTCTAGTGGTATTGTGTGTCATTAATTTTTGTCATTTTTGCTATTTATTATTGTAGTTTGTGTGAGTGTATTTGGTATTTATTTTACGTTGATGTTTGTATGATGTAATTGATATAATTTAATATTGTTGATAAATGTTTATAATAGGGTTGGCATAATTTGTATTTAAATATAAAAAAGTCTTATATTAAAAGTCATGTGTTTTATTTAAAGTGTTAATTAAATATTTAAATTAGTATCTTGTTAATTTAATTAAATTAGATTGTTGAGGATAATTATGAAATAAAGTAATTAAATAAATTAAATTTTGTGAATTACAAGTAAAGCTTGCAAAATCAAAATTAAAACAGACAGTATTGTTAAATGGAAAAAAAATCAATAAAAGAAAAGAAAATATAAAAAGGACGAATGAGTGTTGAGTTAGGCTGAAAAGATGGAATTAAAATTAGAAAATTTCTTTTAAGTTGGATTTTTAGAGTTTTCGAAAAAGAAGAGATATCTTTTATTTAATTGCAAATTAAAGAGATTTTTCATTTCACAGGAAAATTTGGACATAAGTTGTACAAAAACAATAGTTCTAAAATATTGGATCTTCTGGGGTTTTATGGGAAATTATTTCATTTTCTTTCATTGTACTGGGGAGGTTCTTTAGATTTGAATATTAGATTGGAATATTGAGCAAGGGAATCGGGTGAAGAAGTTGAAGGCAGGAACGAGAGCTCTACGAAAGGTTATCTAGATCAAGCTAAGCTTCATCAGATTTTCAACAGCGCAGGATTCCAGGTTCCATTTGCTTCTTCTTTAGTTTCCTGATTCAAAAGAAAGATAAGATTAGATATAATATTCTGTGAAAGAAAAAGAAAAATTTAAGCATTTAGAAATTATTAATTAGCAAACTTATGGAAGGAATTATACTAGTTTTCTGAAAATGTTTTGTGTTTTTACAAATTGTCTTTAAAAAGAACAATTTGTCATTGAATTCTGAAAATGTTCATGATTTCCTTAAAAATTTTGTTAAGGGAAAATGAATCTCCCTTTGTAATAAAAGTTATTTGAAAATATATATCTATATATATATATATATATCTATATCTTCCATTGTATTTGTTGTGGGTATACTGCTGTACAATTCAGGTATTATGAACTTTGATATATATATATATATATCTATAAACAGTATGTATATATATATTCATTTACATTTAAATATTTCATGTAATTCAAATTTTTCTTGTCCGGCCGACTGTATTTATTAACTTTTTTTTGGGCCAAATCCATGTGAATTAGGATTGTTAAATTTTTATATAAAAAGAAAAATTTAAAATAAAATAAAAGTAATTTTTTTGTTTTTATAAATGTTGGGGAGGGCGTTGTAACCCCTCCCCCCCTCCCCCCACTCACGTATCCCTCTGCACAGTCTTACAGACTACGCACAATAGTCATAATGACTGTTGCGTGCAACAATCATTATGACCGCTGTGCGTAGTACTTCATAAGGCCGACGACATTTATGCGATCGGTAGGGTTGTTTTGTTTATTTAATTATATATATATATTATGTAATATTTTTAGAATTTGGATTTATATATATTAATCTCATTTTTAGTAAAAAAAATTATAATTGTGATTATTATGTAAAAGGCAAAATTTTATTGGAAATTGAAAATTTATTTATTGAAATTTATTACAGAATTAGTTAAAGGAAAAAGAAAGGTTTTGTAATGTAATTAAATGAACTATATTATCCTTGTGTGGAAGTTTTTACGTTACTCTATTTTCTAAGTCTCTTTGAATTCTTGGTTTCCTTGAGTTATCATTTTGACTTTTATAATGTGGGAACCTTGTTGTATTTATGAACCAAATTATGGTTGTTGTAAACCTTAGTTTTCCAGAGGCGTGTTTTTATCATTGGATATTTATCCTTGATTTTTGTGCCCTTGTTGTTGCATGATCTAGCTTTATTATTTTGGAAGGGTTGTACGAGGTTGTTGAGACTTCGATTATGTGTGTTAGCGAGATGGGTAATGCCTCACACAACATTGACTGAGTTTTTATGCTTTGTTCCTATGGTACAACCCTTGTCTTGGTTTTGTTATGTTTCAGGCTCTTCTGGAAGAGTGGCTCTTAGTGGGGGCCGTCGTCTCAAAAGGAGGAAGGGCTCAGGATAACCCATGTAAGAGAAGATTAACAAGTGAAAACCTAATAATAGAACTTAGGGGGATGGGTAGTAAAAACACATAAGATAATATTGGATACCTCATCTATGCATTAGGGCTATCACAGACTAATGGTAGACTAAGAAGGCCATGGTCGAAAAAGTCGTAACCTCATCCTCATGAGAGGTTAACGGATTTGCATGAGCTACCCTATGGGGCCGACGCCTCAAGTAGGAGGAAGGGCCAGGATAACCATAGATGGGGGCTGACGCCTCAGGTTGGAGGAAGGGCCAGAATAACCCATGTAAGCTATGCGATGCACTCTCCACTAGATACCCTTATGCCTTGTTTCTTTGTTGCCTTTGGAATTGTATTCTGATTGTTGTTTCAGATTCTTTTGGAAATGATTTATGATTGGTCTTTGGTTACTTGGTTGATGGTTATTGCCTTGTTTTGTTGTGATGAGATTTATGGCTTTAAGTTTATTATGTTGACTCATGAATGTTGTCGTTTATGTCCTTTGTAATCCTTGATGTTGTTTTGGAGTTATTGTACTATGTGGTCCTTTATTGAAGTTGGGTTTTGGAATTCATGGTCACGGTTATTTCCTTGTCACCTCTGAGCACGGGGGGTGGGTTATTTATAACCCACGTGGTTCGGTGGAACATGCTTCGCACCCGTTGGGTTCCCCATCAACGTACGTTCTTCTCGACATTCTTCACTTGGAGCTTGTTCCTGATGTTCGTTTGTAATTCAGATATTATTGTACTATGTATTTATCCCACATGTATGGGAGGAGTTATTGTAATTCATTTATTGAGAACATGCAATGTAATGTTTAAAACGATGATGTATTCATTATGTACCTTTGTAACCATTCATTTGATGAGATTTATTATGATTGTATTAGGTAATGTAATTACACTCTTCTTTATAGTTACATGGATGTACTTTTGGAAATGGATATTGTAATGTTATGTTGGATGGAAATTGGTTAAGTTATTTAGTTTTATCTTTTATCTTTTTGTTATGAGTTGTTATGCGATGTGACCTCATGTGCCCCAGAGGACATGATGTTATGATGTCATTGTGCAATGTAAATATTCTTTAATGTTTAGTTGCATGTTTACTTTGTATCATACAAAAAAAAATGGTTTGCACGACGGGCGTTACATGCTACCTCATAGTAAGGAAAAGATGGCATAAAATCCAATATAAATAAGGAATTATGTTGTGCCCATATCAAGCACAAGTGCAGGAATGAACTTGGAGCACATAGTATATGGTGTTTATCATATATAAAAGTATCTTGTAATAGACTTAGTGTGAGCCATTCATAGGAGAATGAATTTTATTAAAGCCAATAATAAAGCATTTTCTTGTAGTGTGTATAGCGCATTAAGAGGCAGTATCAATGCATACTATGTGGCTTTTAAACAACACATTGTAAATGATATATAACACATAAAATATGATATAGTGCAATAAATAGAGAATATGACATTGATTAAATGACATTGCATAAGGATTTTAAGTGCTGATTATGAGTTCCAAGGGCAACACATTTCATATAGCATGAGAATATTAATGTAAACCAAGTATAAAGGTTGCGACCTAACACTCATGACTGAGTTAATGACTTAAGTGCTAAGTGAAGTAAAATGTGTGAATAACTTTGACCTGATCTTTCCAAAACAACAAGCATATACATAGGGGCACATGATATTTGTGTGGCACTAAACTATGAACTTGCAAACCATTTAGAAGTCTGCTCTGTATTTTATCTCCAACATATAAGGAAAAATTGGAATAAGAGAATAAGTTGTGTTTAGCTGACTGAGAGGAGTCGACTTGTGGAAACATTAACCTTGCATTTATGAGTAAATCACTTTGTTGTCATATGGATATAGCGACTGGCTGAGCATATGCATATAGTCATCATTTTAAATCTGCCACCTTGAATCTTGCTAGTTGAGACAAACCTTTGAGTGTGAGAAGTGGAAATAATGTGAGCTTGTTTGTAGCCTTGGAGTGCTCAAGTTTATATATAAATAGGGGAGAATTCTCCATCTTATGGGATGTATAATTGCATTCTTGTTTTCTAATTTTTTTGAGAGTTAATCTGCTGCATTTTTGAGTTGAGAGTTTGTGAGAATTTTAGAGTGAGTTTAGAGAGGATAGAGTGAGTTACATTGTGAGAGTTTTTCAAGGGAAGATAGAAGTTGGTGAAAAGATGAGTTTAGAAGGAGTTGCAAGATGATTTTGAAGAAGGTTGAGCTAGGAAGTCCAAAATTGTCATTTGGTGCTTTCTAAGTATATGCATGATAGTTTCTACTCCATTATATATTTTATGTTGAAAGGATTACATGATTATATGTCTTGTTTGGAAAGAATTGAGTTGAAAGAGAAAGTTTAAATGCTTTATTATAAATTTAATTATATTCTTCTTTAGATAAGTATGAAAGATGCTTGATGAGTCTAGTTGTTTGTGAACCCCGTTATTGGGTTATATACGTATACTTTATATATTGATGTATGAGTGTCTACATTGTAATAGATACTATATTAAGATAAGATTATCTAGATATTGATTGGCTTGAGAAGACTATATTACATTGAAGTGCTTTATTAGCTTATAATGCTAAGTAAACCTTTGTGGACAATGAGGTTAGTAACATAACATGAAAGGTGTCATGATAGAAATGTCATCATTGTTACGTTGCGATGTTATGCAAACCTTGATTGATAATATTTATTTGATTGATTACTTATTTCTCCTAGAAAGTAGGAAGATAATCTTATCTCTAGGGTTTGGGTATAAACTTGGTGGCTATATCAATACTCTATAATAGGGTTGATAAAATGTATTTTATGATTATGTTATCCTCTTTCTCACGATTAAGAGTCTATTTACGAAATCCTAAAGGACTCACATTTTGATAACCCAAAACTGTATTGTGAAGAGGACTATGAGTGCAGAAGCACAAACCCCTCTCAAGTTGATAATGTCCTTAAGATAATATACAAATATAGAGAATATTGTGAACATGTGAATATTTGAGTCCTACTAAATGTAAAGTTTTATGATTTGTTTGTGATCACTTGATCGTTACATTACTTTTGATGGAAACCCTAGGTTAGAAATAACCTATTTGGTAGGGTTGCTATTTGATTACTGATTGAAGCAAATAGGTTCGGAATAACCTATATGATAGAATTCATTTTATTGTTGATTATACTTTCAATTGGAGTTGACTTATTGTTGAGTTTATGCTTTTGTATAGATTCCTTTATTGATAGGAATATTCTTTTTAATTGAGGCCATTTATTGTTGAGATCATGCCTTTGAGATGAGGTCATTTATTGATGAGATTATACTTTTGATGAGAATCGTTTATTGTTGAGATATACTCTGGAATGGAGTAATTTATTGTTGAGTTGTTTGTGATGTTTGGGTTATGAAGTTGTTTGTGAAGTTTGGAATATGAAGTTATATGTGAGGTTTGAATCATGAAAAGATCATAGGTTATTCTTGGGGTTAAGATAATCCAATGGAGGGGATAGCTTATGTGTGTGAATTAATTTAGTCAAAATGTCTTAGTAAGAGAATATAGGTTATTCTTGGGGTTAGGATAATCCAATGAAGGGGATAGCCTATGCATAGAATATGTGTGGTCATAAAAAAATGAGCTAGGAAAGTGTTCGAATAGGATGACTCTCACTCGAAGTAACTAAGTGTTGAATTCTTTGGCCAAAGTAGTGTAAGTTGCCACTATTTACATTGTCAATTCATTGTGATCCAGTTATGCAAGCTAGTCTAGGATTGTCATACACGTAGGTTTTAGCTAATGTATGGGAAAGTTCTAGTTTGTAGGACACAACATTGAGCTTAGGAAGGCTAGTATTATGAGGTTACCAAACCAATCTCATCATCGAAGGGTAGGGCCATCTTACCATTAGGTAGATGTGCAGGGGACTATAGTAAGTCCAAGGTTAGTAGAAAAGTGCTTGAGTGATGCTTTTCCTCATTAGTTGGTGGCCAAGATTTGAAGGGGGTCTACTTGGACCATATGTATTTCTACTGCAAGTAAGATCAAAGGAGCTATGAATGTAATCTTGAATCAATTTATATGGAAGATTGTAAACATGAAAAGTAAACTTGAGATTATTTAATATGAAATCAATACTTGGAAAGATGGTGAAATTAAAATATAAGTTTGGAATAGTTTTTATTTCAAATGTTCATGTTATCTTTTTTTTTTTAAAGAAAACTTTTATTGCTCATTATATTTGATGCATAAACTATTCACTTGTGGGTAAAACATAGAAAAAATTTCTGAGTAGAACAATGATCATGTTACGTGTGGTATTAGAGCTACTAGGTTCAACACTAGAACTTATGAGCTCATTACATAGTATTACGTAAATATTATCAATGGATAGTGTCTGAAAAGTTCTTATGCCAAGATGGCAAGGGGAAGAGAACTAATTGTTAGCATAAATTGGAAACTTCAATCAGAGTAGAAAGTCAACATTTTATGAATGAAAACCAACTAATAAGGTATCTAGGAGGCAAGATAACCCTTGAAAAATCTGATTTAGTACGAGGTTAAGATCTTGCAATATTAATTAAAGAACTTGAAAGGTTGATACCTTAGAATAAGGGTGGAAGACCAGAATGGTTAGAAAATAAGCAATCAACGAAGTGGACATGGTTCCACCAACTGAAATTGGCAAGATCAATTTGGAGTGCTGATTGAAAATAGGAAAAAGAAGCCGAAAATTTTTAGAGTCTCTAAGGTTATGAGAAAATGAAGTTACCAAGAATTGGGACAAAAATCACTTAGAAAGATGATTGCAAGGTAAAATCTTGGAAGAAAATTAAACAATTTGGATAAAGGGCTTAGTAAGAGTATAGTTTGGTTGAAGTTCAAATTGAACTTACCAACTTGTCAACAAAAGTAAAACTTATGCTTAGATCCTTAAATGATCACTTGAAGATGTTCCAAGGGGAAATTGAATTAGTATATATGAAAACAAAATTGGAATAAAATACTAGAGTACCTCTTAGCTTGTAAAGTTGCTAATTATTCATTAGATCTTGTTATTGGAGATCCAACTGTTAATTCTAAGAGTCTGGAAGGCAATGATGAATCTCATTTCGGGAATAAAAATATATTTAAAGTATACCATGGAAGGTAAGAAAGGCTAGAAATAGTCAATCAACTATCAAAATTCAACTACAAGGAATGATAAATCAATTCAATCAATTTGGCGAGAACGAATGATTGTTAAGAGTTCAACTATTAAGATGATCTAATATCATGGAAACACTAAGGTTAGATGGACTTGGATAACTACCCTTTTCAATGAAGTTTAAAGATGTATTTTCAATTTGGAAGAACTTTTGACTATTAAGAGAGAAGTATTTTCAACACAATTTTATTCATATTTGTTTTGGAAGATCAATTTGATATTATCAATAATGTTTTGGAAAAGGATAGGCAGTATGCTTAATCATGTAAGGCAAGATTATCGCCTATGGAATCAGAAAGGGAATATTTACATACTCATGATTTTGAGTCATCGAAAAATGTTTGTGCTTGGTAACTAGGTACATAATAATTGTTGATATATTTTGGAAAACAATATCAACCAACATGATGTAACGTGAATTGTTACTCAAACTAATATAAATTCTCATCGGAAGAGATAGATTGAGCAGAAAATTGGTTTACAACATTGGTAATAATTTAAGGACGAAAGAAATCCAAGTAATGGATGTCCTAAGATGATGGAGTTTTATCTCCACAAAATATCTAACAATGATACTTGAGAATCAAATGTGGCATAAGTCCATGGAAGAGTATCTCACTTAGTCGGGATGGACTGCTATGCATTGGAGGAAGAACCTATGTACCCAAAATTTTGGGAGATTAAGGAATGAAATAAGGTAAATTGATGTCATATTCAGGACACTAGAATGACAAAATTATTGACTAATGAGAAACCACTATAATCTAGAATGAAACAAAGTAAGATGTTGTAAGGTATGTAGCAATTTTTTGTCCAATATGCCAGTGGATGAAGACAAAATGTCATCATCGACAAGACTTGTATACTCTCATGAAATTCTAGTAAGGAAGTGGTAAATCATTAGAATAGTTTTTATCTTTCTATTTTGATGGAACTAGAATAATGTTATGGTGGATAGAATCACCAATATAACCATTTTTTATTGGAAATTTTTGATTTATAGGATTCTAATCCTAAATAGCTAAATTGTATAAGGAAAATTTCTTAATGTTTATGAGAAGGTTATCTTAGATGGGGACTAGCAAGTAATCTTAAGGTTTTGTGTAAGCCATGATCATTTTGTTAATGCCAAGAATAAATTAAGAAGCAATACTATTATGCTTAAGGTAAATGTTTGTGACAGAGATGGACGGTCTCAGATGTTGAGTTGACCAATGGTGTACAGACCAAAGGGAAGGATGGGACCCATGGTGTAGTGTGCAATACACTGACATTCATTTTTCCATTTTGGTTACACTAAGGATAATTGAGAAGGCAATGAGAAAGAGTTTTTCCAATCACTGTGGTATAGGTGTCATGTCGTAAACAATTACTATTGCACTTATGATATACATACGAGGTAATATGATTTTAATGTATAAGTTCTTTGAGAGAGAAAGTATTCATGAAGCACACGAGTTCTTCCCAAGGGTTAGCAAGGTCCAAGAAGGACGAGATTGCAAGGGGACATGCTACAAGGGGAGATTATTTTATTATTAATAAAGGTATACCTATTTATTTCATGATTATAAGTAAAACCTTTATTTGACTTTATCTATATGTTTAGTACTTAAAATCATCGGGGATGATGATTCACAAGGGGGGAAGTATGATACACCTCATTTTTCAGTTATCGAGTAACTTTTACCTTCATGAGTGAAAATGTTAATAAATGTAAATATTGGATTTAATATGTTCAACAGATGAATGAAATATGTAAATATGCTTTAAGATGTTATTGCTTTTAAAGGAGTGATTATGTTTATATTGGTGAAATGTGATGAAAGAATATGTATTGTACTATGAATACTTTAATGCTTTGCGATGCAAATGTTTTATGATGCTGGATTTAATGTGATCGGCTAACTACTATGCAATGTATTAAGCTGGATGTAGGAAGAAGCCAAGCCCTCATATATGAGAGGGGGAGTATCACTCAGGAGAGGAGCTTGGTCAGGTAACCCTTAATTATCCTAATTGATCATACACACACTCACACCCTAGTTGGTCGAGTAGAGTCGAGTTAGCCCATGAAATTGGGTAAGTAACCATCAATTATAGTTTGAGGATGATTTATTGTGGTTTGCTTTTTAGTCTTTGTTTTCTTGTGGGTTGATAAGAAGATAAGGTTATTGTTATGATTCTCTTGTGAAAGTTTTTTCCATTTAAGTTATGATGTTTAAACACCTTTTTGATAAAGTTGTGATTATGCTGAAGTACTTAGATATGAGTGAGTATGTATATTAAATATATGTGTATATATGAATTATCAATGACACATACATAAGATATAATATGCGAGTAATTGACCATCATATATACATATATTTAATATAAATATATATGAATATGCCGATACACATAGGTTTTGACATAATGAAAGATGATAATACATGTATTTATATATATATATATATAAAATTGAAATAATATAAAGAAAACTTAGGCGCCAATATAAATAAGGACTTATGTTGTGCCCATATCAAGCGCAAGTGAAGGAATAAACTTGGAGTACGTAGTATATGGTGTTTATCATATATGAGAGTATCTTCTAAAAGACTTAGCGCAAGCCATTCATTGGAGAATGACTTGTATTAAAGCCAATAACAAAGCATTTTCTTGCAGTGTGTATAGCGCATTAAGAGGCAGTATCAATGCATAGCGAGTGGATTTTAAACAACACATTGTAAATGATATAACACATAACATATGATATAGTGCAGTTAAAAAAAATAGTGCATTGATTAAATGAATTTGCATAAGGATTTGAAGTGTTGATTATGAGTTCCAAAGGCAGCGCATTTCATATAGCATGAGAATATGAATGTAAACCAAGTATAAAGTTTGTGACCCAACACTCATGACTTAGTCAATGACTTAAGTAAAACATGTGAATAAATTTTACCTATTCATTCCAAAACAACAAGCATATAAATAAGGGTACATGATATTTGTGTGGCGCTAAACTATGAACTTAAAAACCATTCAGAATTCTGCTATGTATTTTATCTCCAATGTATAAGGAAAAAGTGGAATAAGAGAATAAGTCGAGTGTTTAGCTAGCTGAGAGGATTTGATCTTTGAAAACATTAACCTTGCATTTCTGAGTAAATCACTCTATTGTCATATGGATATAGCAACTGGCTGAGCATATGCATTTAGTCATCATTTTAAATCTGTCAAACATTTGAGTGTGAGAAGTGGCAAGAATGTGAGCTTGTTTGTAGCCTTGGAGTTCTCAAGTTTTTGTAATAATAGAGGAGGATTCTCTATTTTATGGGGCGTATAATTGCATTCTTGTTTTCTGATTTTTCTGAGAGTTACTTTGCTTCATTTTTGAGTTGAGAGTTTGTGAGAATTTTGAGAGTGAGTTTAGAGAGGATAGAGTGAGTTGCAATGTGAGATTTTGTCCAGGGAAGATAAAAGTTAGTGAAAAGCTGAGTTCAAAAGGAGTTGCAAGCTGATTTTAAAGAAGGCTGAGCTAGGAAGTCCAGAATTGTCAATTGAAGCTTTCTAAGTACATGCATGATAGTTTCTACTCCATTATATATTTTATGTTGAAAGGATTGCATGATTATATATATATCTTGTTCAAAAAGAATTGAGTTTAAAGAGAAAGTTTAGATGATTTATTATAAATTTAATTATATTCTTTGTTGGATAAGTATGAAAGATGCTTGATGAGTCTAGTTGTTTGCGAACCCCATTATTGGGTTATATAGATATACTTTAAATATTGATTTATGAGTGTTTATGTTGTACTAGATACTATATTAAGATAAGATTATATAGATATTGCAAGTGGCTTGAGAATATTACATTGAAGTGTTTTATTAGCTTATAATGCTAAGTAAACCTTTGTGGACAATGAGGTTAGCAACACAACGATAAAGGTGGCATGATAGAAATATCATCATTGTTAGGTTACGATGTTATACAAACCTTGATTGATAATCTTTATTTGATTGATTACTTATTTCTCCTAGAAAGTAGGAAGATAATATTATCCCTAGGGTTTGGGTATAAACTTAGTGGTTATATCAATACTCAACAATAGGGTTGATAAAATTTATTTTATGATTATGTTATCCTCTTGTTCATGATCAAGAGTCTATTTACGAAATCCTAAAGAAGGACTCACATTTTTGTAACCCAAAACCGTATTGTGAAGAGGACTATGGGTGTAGAAGCACCAAACCCTCACAAGTTGATAATGTCCTTCAGATAATATACAAATATAGAGAATATATTGAACATGTGAATATTTGAGTCATACTGAATGTAGTTTTATGATTTGTTTGTGATCACTTGATCATTACATTACTTTTGATGAAAACCCTAGGTTGGAAATAACCTATTTGGTAGGGTTTTTATTTGATTATTGATTGAAGCAAATAGGTTGGGAATAACCTATATGATCTAATTGATCATTTTGTTGTTGATTATACTTTCAATTGGAGTCGACTTATTGTTGAGTTTTTACTTTTGTATAAAGTCCTTTATTGATAGCAACATTATTTTTAATTGAGGCCATTTATTGTTGAGATCATACGTTTGAGTTGAGGTCATTTATTGATGAGATTATACTTTTGATAAGAATTGTTTATTGTTGAGATATAATCTGGAATAGAGTCATTCATTGTTAAATTGTTTGTGATGTTTGGGTTATGAAGTTGTTTTTGAAGTTTGGAATATGAAGTTGTATGTGAGGTTTGAATCATGAAAAGATCATAGGTTATTCCTAGGGTTAAGATAATCCAATGGAGGGGATAGCTTATGCATGTGAATTACTTTAGTAGTTGAAATGTCTTAGTAAAAGAATATAGGTTATTCCTAGGGTTAGGATAATCCAATGAAGGGGATAACCTATGCATAGAATATGTGTGGTCATAACAAATCAAGCTAGGAAGGTGTGTGAATAGGATGACTCTCACTCAAAGTAACTGAGTGTTGAATTATTTGGCCAAACTAGTGTACGTTGCCACTATTTACACTGTCAATTCACTGTGATCCAATTATGCATGCTAGTCCGAGATTGTCATACACGTAGGTTGTAGCCACTGTATGGGAAAGTTCTAGTTTGTAGGACACAACACCAAGCTCAGGAAGGCTAGTATTATGAGGTTACCAAACCAATCTCTTCATTGAAGGGTAGGTCCATCTTACTATTAGGTAGATGTGCGAGGGACCATAGTAAGTATGAGGTTGGTGGAAAAGCACTTGAGTGATGCTTCTCCTCATCAATTGGCGACCAAGATTTGAAGGGGAACTACTTGGACCATATGTATTTCTATTGCCAGTAAGCTCAAACAAGCTATGCATGTATTCTTGTATCCATTTATATGGAATATTGTAAACATGAAAAGTAAACTTGAGATTATTTAATATGAAATTAGTACTTGGAAAGATGGTGAAATTATAATGTAATGCAATGGAAATTTTGGAATAGTGTTTATTTCAAATGTGCATGTTATCTTTTTTTTGAAAAGAAATTTTTAATTGCTCATTAGATTTGACACATAAACTATTCACTTGTGGGTAAAACATATAAAAATTTATGAGTAGAACAATGGGCATGTTACATTGATCTTATGCGGCTGAAGATTGACCATAAAATTTATTTCTTCAATTTTAAAATTATCTTTTCTTATTAGCTCTTGGGAATTGACCTAGTACATGCTTGCATGAATTATTTATATTTCTTGGTATTTAAAGACATTCATTTGTGTAATTGATTACATCTTTTTTTTTAATACAAAGAGCAACCATTCTAGGAACATTTTTATTTAGATCATAAAATGAGTCTATTTTCTCAAAATTTATATATAAATATGCCATTTGCATGCTTGATGCATGTTTTCATCGAGCATTCAACTAAAGTCATAAATTCAATCCAACAAGGGGGTAAACTAGGAACTACCCATAGCAATTTTTCAACACCCCTAAAGGTATTTTTAAATACCATCACCCTTATGCATTTTCAAATGGACCAAAGATCATAGTAAACTAGGTTGCAAAAGGTTCAATGCTTACAATATATAGTCTACACCTCAAAGGATGATTTACATTAACCAAGATTGACTAGAATTAAAAGTACTCTAATTTTGATTGAACATATTTAGGAAAAAAATAAAATTTAAGGTACTTGCTAAATAAGTAAAATCTAGTAGGTAGTTTGCTAAATAAATAAGAACCAAAAACTATGAGATCATAATAAGTAAATTAAAAATTATTTTTTAGCAATTAACATGACACATGAAAAACCATAATGTCATAAAACATGACATGTGACAAACCATAATGTGATGTAATCTATAATGTAAAATGTATATAATGTGACATGGAAAACCATAATGTAAAATTTATATAATGTGACAAATCATAATAAGAGTGAACCATAATAATGTGTACATATAACATGACATGAAAAACCATAATGTGATGTAAAATGTATATAATGTGACAAATCATAATAAGAGTGAACCATAATGTCTAAATATATATAACACATGTGCGTGCATGCAAAAAAACTCAAAGAGGAGGATGTCTAATATGGATAGATGAATCTGATCCCCGCCCTGATCCCTGTCTTGATCCCAGTCCTGATCCAGGCTATTTCAATCCTTGTCCTGATCCGAGCTATCTCGATACCTATCCTGATCCAAGCTATCTCAATCCTTGTCCCATTCCTTCTCCTAATACCTACACAAGTTTAAGTACATGTAGTTTAATTTAATGTACATGTGTATATGTAAAGTTATCTAAAACTTAAAATGTACAATTTCAATGTGTGAATGTATCAAGTAATTTAAATATTATTTATGTACCTCAAATAATGTATAGGATCGCCAGCATGATCTAAACATCCAAAGTTTGGAAAATCACCATACTACTGGAAATTTTCAAACACATTATTTCAATCAAGAGTTAGAACTACTATAAAATCAATTTTATTTAATATATGCATGTAAATTTTTTGAATGCAATTTATATATAAATTATTCAAGTACTTGATGTGCATCTTGGTAGGCTCTACCAATCCCACTGATATCACAAGAATGCAAGGACATCACAAGTACATTTGTACATGGTACAATATCAATTCCAAAAAGAAGTGTGCCATATGTGCCAGGAACAAGATCAGCTAGCACAATAACCTCAACATGATCTGGAACATGTTGAGAGCCTGGATAAGCTAGAGGATCAATAGGAACATGCTACATAGGGGATTCTGTAGGATGGTGTGGAATATCCTAGTACGAGCCTCCTGTACCATGTAAACCTACCTCCCATCGACTCTTCTATGTAGCAGGATGTCGATGTCTAATATGGGCCAGTATGACATCCAAAGGGATCCCATGCTCCTCACTAATAAACTGGTATGCTGCTAGTAATGGAGACTGCACACACATTACACACAATCACGCCACTTATATGTGCCACATCTGATGGTGATGGTAGATCAACACAAATAAATGGATCATAAGTATTAGATGTATCCTCAGTGGGAGGAAGGCTAATCTGCGGTTGTAATAAGTATCTACTAACATGATCAGATGACATCTGATTGATCTATGAAGTAATGGTGGTAATATTATCAAAAATCTCAAATTTGGTAGGGCCTATTGTTGTATCCCCTGCTACTACTAGTTGTAAACATTTTGGAAGAACCAAAAGATTTAGACCAACTAATGCCCTCTTGTTGATAGGCAATGGAAAATTTGGACATTTATATTCAATTTTTTCAGAAAACCTACCTTTTCCTTGTCCAACATGTTGAGGAAAAGATGTGTAGTCCACATCTATCTATAAATAAAACTTCGCATATAATTGTTTACAAAAATAAAGTGGCATCTCATAATTATGAGGCCATCTATGATGAGCTTCCAACCATCTAGGAGATATAAATGGAGCAACAAGCTCATCTATACACCTAGTAATTGTATATCCTCTAATTCTATCTTTTCCCTTATAAAAAGGGAACATGTTATGCACATTATCTTGTGAAACTATCTTACTAACAAATATCCATTTCTTTGAGCCAATAACACTCCTGAAAAGAGACAAATAAAACTGCTCAATGCTAATATCATCATAAGGAATGTATGATCAAATCACACCAATCATACATAAAATCTTGTCTTTAATAGTAACTAATTTGTCTCTATTGGATAAATTAGGGGAGTTATGAATAGTTTTCTCTAAACATCTCAATAGATTTTCTAATCTCCTAATGCTCTCATAAAAATTAGACCTAGTTTGAGCATGCTCCTCAAATTGAGGAGAATGATGAGAACCCTGATCATCAACCATATGTATATAAATAAAGAGATCTGCATATAATTAAAACAAAAAAAATAAATTACAAATTTAGCTTTTCAAAAATAAAACATTTTTAATTTAAATATACATCTAATGAGATAGAAATTCTATTTGGAAAAATGAAAAAATTAATAAAATATGGAAAACTTTATCAATTCCATGAGGTATGTCTAAAAGGAAAACGCCATTTTATCTATTTAAAATGCAATCTCATAGAACATTGTAAAATTGTAAGATATTAATTTATAAATATCTTAGCATTTCTTCTACATGCATCTCCCTATTCATGACACCATGTTGGAAAAATAATTCATATTAGTAAATTATAGGATGGGATGAGAAGATATTAAGAGTGCAAAGACAAGGGAAAGTAATTATAAATTTTGATGATTAGAAACAAATTATGTTTTGGTAAGTTGTAACTTGGGTTTGATACTCTTAGCAACTTTCCCTAAAGGGTTTAATCAACTCGCACTAATAACTTTCATAACTAAAATGAAATTAAGCAAGTTGAAATTAGTGCTTTTTTTAGCTTCATTTGGAAAGGGTCGTTTCTTAGCTTCCTCTTTTTACTTTCATAGGCACCTCAATGAATAATTGTGTCAAATATCAAATTAAGAATTGCTTGCACTTTGATCATGATCTGATAACACATAAAAAATCTATGCAACCCTCTAAATGTATTGGACTAGATACCATCACATTAAATAAGATGAGGCTAGGCCATAGCCTCCATCCTTATGTATATGTCTACAATATTTCAACAATTTTCACTAAACGATAGAATAAAATTTTTGTTTGGATTTCAGCATTTAATATTAAACACTATTATGTCTTATTGATTGATTATGATTGGTTTTTGTCAATATTCATAAGTTTTTATGATGCTATTATTTTATTGATGATCATATTTTTAATATATTATTACGGAACTAATGTGTGTATGACTCTTTGTTTTTCCAGGTCACATCCTTGATAGAGGGAGAGCATAATGGGGGAGGGAGTTGTCACATTAGTCCAGAAAAAATGAAAAGAAAGGAGAAGAAATGTTGTTTAGGTTGTTTGTGTTGAATCATGGCAAGTCAATTTCTATGAGTCAATGCCATTTGATGATTCTAGTAGCTTTATTGTTTACACCATATTATTGTTTGGAGCATTTATCACTACTCAATTGTCATGTTAATGGACTTGTGCATTGGAAACATAGATTTTTCTATATTTGTTGTTTTGATTGACTGTGTGTCATGATGTGGGATCTGGTCATGTAATTTGGTGAGTCAATTTCCATTCGTGTCCCATGAGCCTGGGTTAGTTTGATTGTTTATTGAGTCATACCTTGGAAGGCATTGGAATGTAAATCCTACCTTGTGACATGTAGTTGATTCTATGTGGTGACTTGGCACCCTACTTTATTCTTGAAACTTTATAAACCTATGAAATTATTTTAGGCCTAAAAGTAAAAGAGACATAGATTAATTTTTAAATTGATCATTGTTTTATGGATTGAAAGGAAAATCATTGAAGGATTTAATAGAAAACCTATTAGCTAGTTTAATACAAAGCAGAGTTGATTTTTTTATAGTTGTCAAACCCTAACTTTGGGTAGAATTGTGAGGGTTATGGTTTGAAGGAAAATCCCTACAAGTGTCTCACCCACCATGGAAGGAATGCCACTATCAATTTCCTTAAATGCTATTGCTATCACAAGAGAGGTCAAGAGAATAGAATCCTTGTGCCATGGTTTTGCAATGTTGGTTGTTGATGCAAGGATGCAACTTAAGGGTACAACACAAATATGGAATAAATACAAATTATTTAAAATGCAAAAACACCAAATCTATTGTAGACTTGGACATTTCTATTCCAACAACAGTTCTTAAGGAAGCATAATGGCAGACTATTTTGATAATTTTCATGATGGCATGATGGCATGATGGCAATAATGTATTTTCTAATTCACTAATCTAATTGTACTATCTAACATATTAGCTTACATATAGTTTTCTATTAGTGTAACCATTGTACCAAACCAACAAGAGTAATGTGAAATGCATATAGATAGCAGAGAATGATATTAGAAATCATAGTTAAATACTTATGAATTTGAGTCCACAAAAAAGAGAAAACCAGGGTCTTAGGTGAGAAACTCATTTTTAAATACTTTGTACTATATCAATAGGAGTAAGACATGTAATCTATTGGAATATGCAATTAGAATTCAGGCCCAAATACTTTTGAATGAGTCTAGGTAATTTGTGTGTTTGAATGAAGTGCTTTGAAGAGTATTCATCTGTTCTTCCTTCTATTTTATTCCTTATATCTACCAAGTTTTTGATGACTGTTTATAGAATTTCAATTGCAAATTTATTCTTTTGTTCCATTAAAAGAATAGTCAATCTCTTGGGTTCTAAAAATGACAATACAAATCAAATTTTTTGCTTCAATTACCACCATTTCTTTCTAGTTATATAAGAAAGTGGTCCATACCACTATATATGCTTTTGTAATTTGATTTTAGATTGACTATTATTTGAATGCAAGAAAAAAAAAAAAAAATTCAATGAAAATTTTACAAACACAAAATGACAATACAACTCATTTTTTCTTTTCTTTTTTCTTTGGGGATTTTTTTTTAGGCCCCTATTTAAGCTCAAAGAGGTCTTTTTGAGCCCTCGAAGTGAAACAAAGTAAAACCAAAATTGTTCTAGTTTTCAGTCAATATGGGGGAACCTCTTCTTAGTTCAATGCTTACTAAGATTTTGATACCCATTTTTAAAGAGACTTTCTACTGTATCTGTAGGAGTAAGACATGTAATGTACAGGAATATGCAAATTATAATTTAGGCCAAAATATACCATTAGATTCTTTTTCTTTGTGGTTGCTGCTGTCAATGGCACCAAAAACAAAAATTGCTTTACTAAATATTTGATTGAAGAGGAGGGTGCACAATTCTTTGTCTATTGGAATTTTGCAAATGTTTTTTGCATTTCTCCTAAACTCATATGATGTAAATGCATATCCATTTTTCCCACAAACACATCAAGATTAACAATACTTTATGAATAAAGCATTACAAAATCTTAATAATTACTGTTATGATATTGATACATCATTCCATTGGTCAATCTCTTGGAAACCCTACAAATCATTGTAATTATAAAACAAAAAAAAAATCATTGAAAAAATATATCATAATCTAAAATGGGCACATTGGTTTGTGCCTCTACAAATCATAAAACTGTCAAACTCCATTTCTAGCCCAAACAAATGTGAAAAACTATAGAAAAATACATGCAATACCCATGGAAAATGAGAGAGGATAAATTTCAAAAGAACCTGGTCTTGGTGTGCCTTATATGCCCTGGAAACCCTAGCTCGTGGGTGATCCCACAATAGTGGTTTACACTTTTTGGGACATCCTGATTTTTCTAAAATCACATATTTTTAGAAAGTATATAATGATTTAAGCCTTAAAAATTTCCATATAAAGGATTCCAATTAAAGAGGGTTTGATCAAACCACCTTAGATCAAACCCCCTTGGATAGAACCCCGCTAGTTTTAAACCATACCTATAACGGAGTGTCCTTTACACCTATCAAAATGTTGATAAAAAACCACTTTTGATTTACCTTTTGGGGAATCAAATGAACTTATTTAATTTTTTTTTTTGTATGTAGTCCTTATTATAAGCTTCCCAAAAAGTATAATTTTAAATATATTTCATTTGATATTATATTTATTTTTTATTTCTTGTGAATGTAGGTTTTTCACCAAAAATCAAGCTCTCTGTTCTACACGTGGAAAAATAATAGATTAGCAATTTTTTTTTGAAAAATATCTATGCACTTGACATTGGTGTCCTTGATCCAACAAAAAAATAAAAATTTAATACATAAAAAATAAATGAATTTCAATACATACAAAACAAGTTGTTAGCAAGTAAACCTATGTCTAAATTGTAATTGGTTTGACTTCAAAACTTAATTAAGAAAAAAATATTCAATAAAACATTATGAAACCAAATTCATGCACTAGATATTGTAGTTAAAAATCTAAATTCAAAAAAAAAGAATTTTATCCTTCATAGAAAAAAAGTTGTGTTAGCAAGTGCACATCACTCTCTAAAAATGGTGTTTACTATTAAAAACTAGTTATCGAAGGAGATGGAAAAATAAATGCAATTTGATTCCAATTTTTTTTTTTTTTAAATATATTTAGAATCTATAGAAAAAATTTCATAAATCACTAGTTTGCATCATCTTCAAATTCCTCATAGTTTAGCAGCTATAGGTGTTCGAAAGTGAAGAAAAAGTTCAAAATGTTTATTTCAATGTCAAGTTTGGCCAAAAATTGTAAACCACTATTGTGGGATCACCCTCGTCTAAATCACTCTCGCCGTCAACAACTTTGGCCGAACGCACAAAAAATAGGGTGGGACAATTTTTTTTTAATTTTATATTTGAAGGTTTTGATAGAAAAGTGTTCGATTAGAAGGGTTTTGACCAAAATCCTTCTGACCGAATATAGACCACCACCTCACCGCCATGTCACTGCCACATGGTTTTAGCTGAAACCTTCTCGTTCGAACCCTTTCCAACCGAAAATATCTCACTTAGAACCATTTATTTGGCCGAAAGTGTGACATAGCTTTATGCTTTTACCGTAATATTGAATGGGCTTTGATTCTCTTTGTTTAACAATCATGTAAATAATTTTGTTAAACATTTATTTAGTTTTTCTATATATAATAGTTTTGGCTCATTAGGAGCATCATTTTCTTAGATACAATCAATAGAATACTCGTTTAGAAATAACAAGCTAAAAAATACATTATCTAAAACACATTTACTAAAAAATATGTAGCCCATGTGTAAAATTCATGGATAAAAGATTTAAAATGAAAATGAAACATAGAAATTTTGACCAATTGTCACATGTCTAGATTAAGAGATAAAATCTAAGAAAATTTCAATCTCAACATTAGTCTAGTGTTTGATACTTAAAAATTTGTTGCTTACAAAGGATCCAATGGTGATCCTAAATGATAAAATATCATGAAAAATAACTTATTTTTTATAAAAGAAATGAAATAGTATGTAGTCCCACTTTTGAGAGGAATAAAAGTAGTGATATGCAAATGGGTGTATCACACAAAATATGTAGTAGGTGGATCTACTGACAAGGTATGTGCTTTGAATTTTCTAAGGATCTTTGCTCAAGCTACCAATATGAATCTTGTTTGACTTGTTCTTTCCTTAGCTACATTCCAAAAATGTGAGGTTCACACATGTGATGTCAAAAGTTAGTTTTTTCAAGATGACTTGAAGGAAGAGATCCACATGGTCCAACCTCAAGGATTTTTTAACAATGTCACTTTAGGTTTGATATACCAATTGAATAAGTCTCTCCATGGTTTGTAATTTTCTTCTCAAGCTTGGTATGACAAGATGGATAAATTCCTTATCAGTTTGAGATTTTCATATTGTCACTTTGGTCCTTGATATTGGTTCTCTACATGGTCCAACCTCAAGGGTTTTTCAAGAGTTCCACTCTAGTTTGGTACATCCTATTGAATTAATCCCTCTATGGTTTTTAGGTTTCTTCTCAAGATTGATATGACAAGATGAACAAGTTCCTTCTCAATTTAAAGATTTTGATTTTCTCACTTTGGTCCTTAACATTATTTCTCCATGTTGATGATCATTTTTGTAAAAGTGACCACTATGAAATATTATTTGAAGTACTAGGTTGATATGGGCTTGTTACATGGTTTTATTGTATTTAAAATCTCACAATCTATTTGGAAAAATTCATTTCATAGCATAAGCATACCCTTGATTCACTTTATCACTTCCACTTCTACTCTTTATTCATATGGACTAATCAAACTTTCAATAAGAGTACACTATTTAATATGATACTTTAAAAGTTGTTGGTTGGAAGTCTTTTCTACTTGACTTACAATTTCTATGATCTTTTACTCATAATCCACTTTGATCCTTGGTTCATGTAGTGATCTCATGAGAGTCATTGATAGATTGAGATAGCTAAGAATATCCTTTCATAACTCAAGGTACCATTGATTATAACATTCAATACTCTTTGGATGGATCAAATTGATATTAAAGTACATTTGAGAATTAAATATTAGACCTATTTTCCTTTTTCAAACTAAGATAGTAGGTACAAAAAGGTTGTAGGTCTTAATCCTTTGTCCAAATTTACAAACATTTTCAATCATCCTCATACACCAAGTTATAACTTGATTTTATTTTCCAAAAGATAGGGATAAATTTCATAATAGAGTCAACAATTAGTTCTCCCATTGATAAGCCATCAACATAAAAATGTGTTATAATATAAATTATTTTTATACGATGATTGTTGTCCATCTAAAATTAATCAAACTTGGTTTTTAAGTGGATATAGTATTTATTAACCTATTTATTATTATCACATGGTTATTATTTTAATCATCAATTGTATAGTGTATCGTTTGAGTTGTCAATAGTATTGTATAGTTATCATTTTTATATTTAGTGGTATTTTTAGTTGTTGATTTGTTGTACAATTGTGTTCATATAATTTCTTGTTGTGTAGTTATATTTCGTCTATTAATTTTTTTTTGGTAAGATTAATTAAATGATGGCAATCATTGTATAAATAGATCTATTGATTTTAAGGAGATGATTGTAGAACATTGTAATTCCTAAACTCTTTATTGCAATTATTTAGTAGCTTATTATTTGGATTATTTACTTGTTGTATGCTCTCACCTTGCCTAATAGGAATTTTGGTGATTAAAAAATTGTAAATAATATTTTGGTTCAAAATAACACCAATGTGTTCTCTTATGAAGTTTTGTAAAGCTAGATTTATATTTATTCACAAATATTTTATGATAATGATAAACTGTGAAATTATCTTTGGTCAAATAAGAATTAGATTACTTTCAATATTTTAACTTTCTTAGGACACGTAAACAATATAATGTGAGGAAGCTAAGGTAGTGGAACAACTTCCTACACTAATCTTGAGAGGAGGGTTATGGAATTTTTTTTTTTAGATCTTGACAAAAATTACAAAAACTAAATAGAAATAAACATAAATATCATGCATAACACAATATAGTGATTTATGTGGAGAAAACCCTTTTGGGAAAAAAACCCCATACTCCAAAAGCCACCCAATATATTATTTTGAAATCAACAAGATTACAATGTATTTGCAGAGTGAGATTTTCATAGGATTATCACCAACTAGAGATCCAAAGGCAACTAAACAAGTACAAGAATCTCACACTCAACCTCCATATCAATCACCTAATATATAAGAGATACAATACACAGAGCCATAAAATGATATTTCCAAAACCATGAGCTAGAACCACCCAAAAAGTGATACCTAACTTATCTCCAAGCAAAAATGCCCTGTGATGTGTCCAAACACACACTAGCACATGTATCTCCCCATTACAACTCTTTTATGTGTCTAACCTATTTTCACATTTCTCAATTCAAGAGACTCAACTTCTAGAGGCCATAAACTTTGATTCAGGAGTTTGATTGGCGAACCATTTGAACTGTTGGAAAGCTCATGAAGTGACCAATTTTGGGCCCAAAAATAACCTCTAAGGGCATCAAAATTGACTTTGAAACTTTCAAAAATGCAAACTTTAATATCTTTAAACCTAGACATGATCTTTCGATGAAATTTTACTTTCATGCTTATTTAACCATTCCATAGATTTGGGGAGAATTTTGGACCAATCCATGATTAAATATAAACTTATTATAAATAGTAAACTTTTATAGTTTCAAGGTTGAAACATATTTTTCCTAACATTCTCCCACTTATTGAACACCTTGCAAGAGAAAATGGAGTATCAACACCATGATTTAATTGCTAGGGGCCAAAAGGCCAAAAGACCCATAGAATCCAAACACCATATGTGTTGAACACACATAATACTGAGAGGGGGGGTGAATTAGTATTCTATTAAATAATTTAGCTATAAACCATCCAAACATTAAAGAACATCTAACTGCAACTGTAAACAATGACATGAAAGAAATCATAACACCACATGACACACAAACACTAGGAATTTTACATGGAAAACATGAAATGGGAAAACCATGGTGATGATTAGCTCACCATAAATTATAACTAGAAATAAGCTATTACAGGGGAACACTGTCAAGACACACTGTCCTTGAAAGGATCACAACCTAAAATGATTACAAAATGGAGTGTGGCTGACTGCCAAAAAGTAAATTGATAGAGTACACCTTTCTTGTGCTAAATTCAGTTCCAATTAAGCTCTTAAAGCAAATTCCTGCTATGCCTTGCTGTCACTCAACATACACAAAAATTCTACCTTGATACTAATCTCATACATTCAAATTTACTAATATTCATAGTATGAATCTATCATGCATCTTGTATCATGATCACATTACCTCTACAAAAAAAAAATGTTCTATTTATATATATGCTATTACATCTTCTTACATTAATTAGGTCGGCCTAATTGGATGTACATATACTTAATTCAAAAATAGCTTGCTAGACCAAAACTTGAAACAAAATTCCTTTCGTGCTTAAACAAAAACATGGAAGGCATAAATTAGGTTAGATCATACCTAAAAAGGATCTCTTTGACATCTGCACAACATATTAATCTTCATACCACTTATCCAAGTATAAGGTCGACTAGAAGAGGACTTAATCACAAAAATAGGCCAAGATGACTAACACCAATCAACCAAATGATCATATGAGTGTGCACCATTGGAATACATGTAGAGTTGAAACCTATAAATCATCTCCCAAAGTCGTAATGACTAGATCAAAGTATCAGAGGAATTCAGACCAAATAACTCATACCACTATGCACAACCCTGATAAAAAAATTGTATGCCGATCTTCTGTCATTTGTACCTTTCAACCCATTCAACCAAAATTGCTAAAAGCTTATTCATAGATGCATTTAATAGTCCTGAATAACATACTAAAACCACATAGGATGATAATCTAAAATGAGCAATTTTGGACCAAATTACCAAATCAAAGTAGCACAAACACTGTTTATTGGATAGACAAAAACTGTCACCAAACAATGTTGGCATCAATGACAACACACCAGAGGGATTCTTCTTCATTCTTCCAAAAATATCCCCCTTTTTCATTGATGGAAACATGTGCCAAAAATGAATCTCCAAAATTGTGAACACAAACTGTACAAACTCCCCTTTTCAAGTGTATGCCAAAATTTCTCAACTTCTCCCAAAACTTGAAAACTTCTCCCCCTTACTGTCATATCCCCCTTTGACATCAAGGACAAAGGGTGTACTTGTAATAAAATTTGAAAGAATAAATTGAAATAACAAAGAAAAAAAGTAAGAATTTTTTTAACTAGAACTGGGAGCACCTTCTAATTCCTTGAGAATGGCTTCCCAAGCAGGTTTTCCATCATCCCAAATCCCCTTCACCTTGACAACCACTCTATGCAATGATTCCAACTCTGCCAAGCTCTCTTCTCCTTCTCCCAGAGTGTATAGATTAAGATATATCTAAATTTCAAGTTTCTCTGCATCCATCAAGGCACTTGATATTGGAATATGTTTGGACTTTACCAAATCTCCAAGTTGTCCAAACCACCTTATGACATCCTCTTTTTGACTTTGCAAAGTGAAAAATTTATTTTGCAAGTCTAAAATGGAAGTCCAAGAAGTATAATCTCTATCATCTTCAATGTTGTAGGCTCCAGAGGCATTGGAAAATTGTGACTCTATTGAGTCCATTATATCTTTGATACCTTGAGTGACATCCAACCACCACATGCAATACACAAAAAATATTTGGGCTTCCTCTTCACATTACCTAACCTCTTTTAAACATTGCAACACCTTGTTGTGTGTGGTTGCACACTTATCCTGTAGTACTAGTAACAATTTCTCCAAAATTCTTGACTCTACCTCTTTTTCAATCTACTCCTTTTGGCTAGAGGTATATTCTTTGAGTGAATTGACCAAGAACTTTAATTTCTCAATAGGAGCTAATGAGTAATCAATTGTGGCACTAGGAGTTGTATCCTACAAAGCCTTGATGGCATCATTTATTAGTTCAATCCATTTATGATGGGTTTCAATAATTTCCTTTTTATTGGAGTCAAGAAAGGTACCACTAAGCTCTATCCTTTGAACCGGTGAGATCTTACTTAGATCCACATAACCTGGATGCGATGGGAGCTGAATCAACTGAGGTGGAATCATAGGCTAAATCCTAATTTTTCTTGACAAAAGAACCTTAAGAGTATTTTAGAATGATTCTCTAGATGGCTTTGATGGCTCAATGGTCTTTGAAGATTCTTCTTCACTTCTTCCAACCTCTGTTTCTTCCTGATTTTATTCTTTCTTTTCCTCTTCTTCCTCTCCGAAGGGGCTTTCTAATGGGTTTTCTTTATTTCCTTCCTCCTTGTCCTTGTTGATGCCAAAAGTTGGAAAGGTAACAACCCTTTTGTGGGAAAGTTTATGGGGGACCTATTGCGCTAAACTGAGTGACCTCTGGATTTTAAAGAAGCTAGCTTCTTCTGTAGTTGGGGTTTAGAAAGGGAATAGGAAACAAATATAAAAATAAAAGTCTAACCTAAGGCGATGTGCCAAGACGTAGATAATAGGAATGATAAATCATAGATCTAGGGGCTCGGTCAGCAATTTAAGAGGTCCCAGAAAGGTAGAAACTAAAGATTAAAGTATAAACAATTCATTCATTGACATAAAATAACTTTGCACACATATTTACTAACAAGAAGAGTCACATGACATGATCTAAGACAACAAACTTGCATTCAATTTATAGAAGTTCTACAAATGAATCATCCAAACAATAGCAACACAATCTAAAGTTAATCAAATATCATAAGAAGAGTAGAAAGGTTGAATGATTGGCACAATCTGTGAGTCTTTTTACAATAATTAAACAAAAATAACAAAGGCATGGTGTCTTTTTTTTTAATCTATGTTCTTTCTGCCAAAAACCTAGAACCCCTCCTCTGAAACAAAGAGGATTATATATAGCCAAAATGCTCCCACCACCTTGGCGAGTAGTAACATAAAATATTTGAGAATCCTTGGCAATGATGCAAAATCAAAGATTCCTCCCAGTCGTTGCAACAAAAAAGATTCTAGCCGAAGCATCTGGTCATTCCAAGTTCAGGTACATCCTCTATAGATGATGGCAATGGTCCTAGAAAGGTTGTGTAGACAAGTGTCATTACCATGCTAAAGCAGTTATGACACACGACAAGATTTCATGATCCTTGGCTCGCTCCATCCATTGTTTAAAAGAAACACCTGCCGAATAGACATGTGGCGACATCGCGCAACCCGTGCTCACTTTTTTCCCTCACTATTGAAAGCTTGCACCAAGGAGACATGTGTAACCTACCTCATCATTTGTACTAACTGTGGGGCCTGCTAAAACATGTGAAGATGAAGCCACGTGGCATGCAGATGAAGCCTGACTCAAAAAGCAAAGGGAAGTGGCTTTCAATTGTGCGCAGAGTGGACACGTGGTAGTGCAACGGGGCTGTTTTGAAATGTGAAGGGAAGAGATCCTTTGGGGAGTGCAGAGCAGACACGTGGCAAAGGAAATAACATTTATCAAAAAGGGCTGAATGAATTTTCAATGCAATGTGTGGGATGATACTTCAATAAAATAAAGCCCAAAGGGAGCTTGCTGAATATTTATTCACAACTTTTGGTGACTATCAGGGGTGTTTCGCTTGAGGAACGGAGAACCCAAAATTTCTCTAGCTACAGACCAGAGTCTTACCCATTGGGCAACGAAATCAGAGCATAGAGAGGGCATCCTGCAGTGATAGCTAGTTAGCCTCGGATGGCCTTGATATGTCGTGTAGATTCTCTTGTGCTCTACTTAGATGAAGCATTTCTTTATAAGGTAGCTCCATCGGTAGACCAGCCTTGGATTCACATGGGAAGACTAGCCGCTCAATTGGATCAATAATCCCTTCGATATCTATTGTTGTGGGAGGATGGCTGAAGTTTTGTAAGGTAGTCATGTCCTGCTGCTTTTCTTCAATTTTCGCTGCAAGCTGCACAACAGTGGTCACGGATCCATCATCAAGAAATGGGGAAGGCAGGCCCATCTCAATCAGCTAGGAGAAGCTTTCTTGCACATTATCTAGAGTCATGCCCAAAGTGGCCGCGCATTCCTTGGCTTGTTTTATGGTTGAGTGGAAATGGACAAACTTGTTTGTCATCTTGGCAGCAGCCTTCCGATCATCAATTCTTGCTTTAGCTAGGTCTTCATCAGAGACTGAGTACAATTTAGTTAGTAGCCCCTGCGCCTCAAGGACCTTTTCCATGATGAACTACGAGAACTTCTCTAAAGTTCTATGAACCTCCTGGCTCAAACTTGAAGCCTGAGACATGTACTGGAGTATTGGCTGTAACATTAGAAATAGGACTTCACCCTCCCCTAGTATGAAGCATACAACTGTTATGCCATTAGGATGAGATCTGGTTGGGTAACAAGAGCCTAGGGAGCATTCTCTAAAAGGGTGATCTCTGCATCCCTTGCGCTGACGTCCTGCATTAGCTCCATGATCCTCTTGTTGGTAGATGCCAATTGTTTCTGAACATGAGCTAAATCTTTAGACCAGCTCTCCTTTGCCTGACTATGGTTCGCCAATTCTGTGTCAAGGGAAGACTTTGCCTCCTGAAGCTCCTCTTCTATTTGGGCCTTGCGACCCTCAAATTCAACATCCTTCTCCTGTAGCTTTTGCTCATACTGAGCCTACTGTTGATCTAGCACCTCATTTTTTGTACCATCCCCTACTCATATTCAACGCACCATCATTCAAGCTCCTCATTCCTCAACAGCAGATTCTATCCCGCCAAAGTCAATTGGCTCTGGTATTCCTGGTTCTTAGCACATAGCTCGTTAATTATAGTAGGGTCGATTGATTGAACCTTTGCAAGTTCCTCCTGAAGTCTATTCCTCTCTACCTCTACTATCAATTCTCTCTCTATCAAGTGTGCAACATCCACTCTTAGGGATTTCTCCTTTTTTTCCAAGAAACTAGCTCTTTCTTTCAAAGATTTCAGTTGCTCATACATTTTCCTCAGCTAGCGGCCAGTTTTAATGAAATTGAAGGTGACCACTCATTGAGTTTCCTCCATGAGATCAAATTTATCTTGCATACGAGCTTCCTTCATGTCAAGTACCACAACATACATATTGTTATATTTTGGACACATCTCCCCTTGTTGCTTTCCCACGGTTGGGTACATGGTTGCAAATTTTAGCGTTTGTTGAGTCTCATCATAGATAGTGTGCATCTTCGGTTCTACCAACTTACTATCATCCTTGGATTTTCACTTTTGAATTCTACTGGTGCGAACATCCTTTGTAGCATCATTTTGTGCAATAAAATGAGCTGGTGACGAGACTAGCCCGCCTGTGAAAGGAGCACCGGGAGGTAGGGTATATGGATAGGTAAGTTTAATAGGCGAGAGCAGTTTCTTCTTCTGGAGAGTGATGGTCTGCAAGGAGAAATGAGGCACATGCCAAAGCTCAATTTGCAAACTAGCAGAAGGGCTTGTCATTTTCCAAGGTTCCATTGGTGAACCAGCATGACTCATGAGTTGGAGTGGCAAGGGAGAAATCATTGTAGATTCCGCTTGTTGTGAGAAAAAGGGAGGATCCACAACGATAGTAGAAATAGGGGTGCCAATGGCAGGTAAGCCTTCAAAAATTGAGACAAGAAAGGACTGAGTGGTAGTGTTGGAATAAACGAACAATCTCTAATCCAATTGTTAATCACCAAATCACTAAGATATGATACCAATTGGTGAGATACAAGGCTTTGACTACTACAATATAGAAATCTGAAAATTGTATGCAAATCTATAAATAACTTTTCTTAATCCTTGAAATACCATGAAGAGATTCAACTTCTTTATGATGCTAAAATCAGCCACTCTAACAGGCTTGATAAAACCACCTTAGATGAACTTATAACAGCAATAACATCACCATAAGATAGCAGCAACAAAGAGGCACAAATCAGCAACATAAGAATGCAAGATCTCACAACACAAGGTAGCAATGGAACAAAAGAATAAACTCATAACACAGTGTTTACGTGGAGAAACCCTTGCGGGAAAAAACTCCACCAAGAAGAGAGGCCCAAGTTGTATTATCTTCAAAACAAGATTACAATACATCCACTTCCAATCTCCTCTTGAGTCTTCAATCCTGCAGCACCCTGTTACTCTTGTTACTCTCTCTCTCAAACTTCACTCTCAAGTCTCATATTTATACAAAATGAGTACCCACCAAAGGAATTCGTGGGAGATGGACAAAATCCAATATTTCTATCTTGGGATACACCAAAATCATCTTCTTACATATTCCCTTACACTTGTCATAGGCATCTTCCCAAAATAGGCACCTAGAACCAAGAATAGGAACTTACAAGACAATAATAGTTGTCATATGTTGTCATATAATCTCTTACACCTTATGACAGTTGTGAGTTGTCATAGATGCTCTTACAAACTTATGACATGCATCATAACAGCCCAAACATACATTTCCCTAAGATAGGCACCAAGATTCTCCACCTCACCTCATTTACTATTTACCAAGATTCCTTGAGTAGTAAAAGTAACTCTGTAATAAACTGTCGGTGAAACTTATTCATCCCTTATGGGTAATTACAAATTAAAAATAATAAATGGAATAAATAGAATATTGGGATTTACAAGGTTAATGGCACCTTATCCCAATAGGTAGTGGCATGTGTAAGGGTTCGTAGAGGAGTAAAGGTGAATGGATTCACTCGTGTGGACTAGGAGAAACCTCCCGCAATCATTGTATCAAAGGTGGGAAAAGAAGGGCCAACACTCATGGTGGGGGGTACCGCAGAGATAGTGGAGGATACCAAAGACTGAGAGGAAAGAAAATTAGGAGCGAATGTTACCTGTTGACTAGTCGATGGTGGCTCCTGGCTCGTTGTTGGTTCCATATCTTTTTTGGGCTCTTGGCTGGTTGCAAGCACTTGGCTTGAAACGAGTTCTTGTGAACCTTCTTCGACAATAGTTTCTGTGCGCTATCGCTTTGCGGGCGGGGTTTCTCCAACCTTAGCAATCTCTACCAGCTACTGCTGTAACACTCTTGTTGATTTAGCAGCCCAAGTGAGTGACTGCGAGGCCCTTGAAACATTGAATCACACATTTGAAGTTGCGTAGGAGGGCTGCCCTACGGAGCTCTTCTCTTGTTGAGGGGAGGACGTTGGGGTCCCTGCTTCTTCTTCTCCTTGTTGTTTGAATTCATCTCCCAAGCTGTCACTCCCTCCAACACTTGAATCGGAGGCTGCATGTCCATCATCCCACCATTTTTCAAACTTTTCATTAGCTTTCAAGCTTCCATAATGGGCTTCAAGCTATTTTGTTTCCTGGCGAAATACTTAGAAGGCTCTCAATTTTTCTAGAGTCCATTCCTCTGTATGCCGTAACTTGCTGTACATGGTTCTCCCCATCTTGACATTCTCATTAGCCTCCACCACAATGAAGTATAACTTATGCCATGGTTCCCTATGATCCTCTGTGGGAATATGCACTAGCTCAACCAAATATTCATCCTTATCCTCCCGTAGGTTGCGCCTCTTTTCCCAGTAGGTCAAGGAGTGTGAGTAACCCTCATGTGCGCATGTGGAAAATCATTAAAAGGATTATACTGCCATTTATCACATCTCAAAATCAATCCTAAATGAGCCAACTTATCTTGCAATAGTGGGTATGCCTGCCTCTTTGCTAGGGTCACTATTTTGAAACTTATGGGTAACTAGAAGAATCCCTTCTTGGGAGGTCCTCCAAAAAATTTATAATCGATAATGCATTCCTGTTGATACATTTCAAGAGCCAACAATCTATTTGTGATGTAGGCCAGGAGTTAGAATGGTTGGTCAGTGAAACCCTGCATCTAGATGATTCTGAAATTTGTGTCGAAGAACTAGTCACATGCGGGAGTAAAGACTTGCATATATCCTGTTTGCTCCGTGGTGAGTTGGACCATGCCATCTTCTCCTTGAAAATATTGCAAAATCAGAGTTAGAAAGAAATCCAAAAATGCATAGTAGTCAAATTTTGCGGAGAGGAGAGGTGTCCATGTAGATACCGACTTTCTTCTTCCCTTTTCATAAAAAATAGACAAACCCACCTACTTACTGAAGAAATCAGGGTTTTGATGCAAAAATATATGGGAAAGAAAAGAGAGGAACCTGAACTTCCATTTAATCGGGTAATTCTCTATTTTCCTTATCATTTCTTCTACGAGAAAGTCTGCGAAATCATACCAGAAGAAATTATGTTGCTTACAAAATTGGAAACCTGGCCCTAATTGAAAAGCGTGTACCATCTGGTCTATGTCTAGGCCACAAACAAATGCTAGCATTGAAAAGGCCTCCTTTAAGTCATTCTCAAATGAACAGTGCGACACTGGGATACTTGGCGGGTTTTAGCTCGTCACTCCCTGCTTGTCGGTTTCCTTAATTAAAAACTGAGGACCCTTCCTCATTTCCTTCCATGTGTTTTCTCCTTTCATAGGAGTGAATGCCTCAAATTTCTCACTTCTGGTGGTTGGGTCGGGGATACATATCATATGCCAGATAGCCTGTAGGCTGATATTAACCATTCAAGTTCGCCCTTCAATGTTGTGGGTGCTCAAGTTGTAATGTTGAATGGCCACATCAACCAACTCTAAGCAATAGTGTACTAATGGGACCATGTACTGCAGGAGCCCGCTGAACCATATCTTTCCTGTTGTTGACATCTATTTCTTGGATGCCTTCATCCTTTCACAGGCCCCTTCTCTCAAAGACTTAGGGTTTTTTGTGAGGTGTGGGTCATGAATATTGTCCCAATCCTTGTGGACTTGAACCTGGTTTCTGTAATTTTTGGGCTTCTCTGGTTCTAGTGTGTTCACCCATTTTGGCTTGTCTGGTATACCAGGTGTAGCATATGAAATGTTTTCAAAGACATTAACAACATGTGATGCCCGTATGGCCCTAAGCAAAGATTGTGTTGCCTCCCCTTGTATCTCTTGCTGTGAAATCTCTGCCATTGTCTCTTTTGATGAAAGCTTTTGCTAGGCCTGAATTCTTTGCAACCTTTTCCTTGGCTCTAGATATGCTAAAAACCTTTCCTCACTTGGCTTAGTGTATTTGAAAAGACTCTTAGGCATTTAAAATTTTACATGCGATACTTAGCTATCTTTTCTCAAGGTGGTAGATGAAAGTGGTTTTTTTTGCGTTTAATTCGGCATGTACCGCCCACCCTTTGGCTCGTGTGAAAATGAATTATTTGCCATTTTGAAGTGACAAGAATTGATAATTGCATTTGGAAACCGTGTGATATGGCACGATTTCCTTGGAACTTGGGCCAACGAATTGCTCTTAGGTTAGCATTTGTATGTGTTGACAATTAATATCCCAAATGGAATGATTAGGCCAAAGAAAATGATCAGCGCTTGAAAAGATATGAATCTTGCCTTGGGTTTTGGGAAATGCCTCAAAAGTGACACAATAGCTTCTGGACCGTGTAGCTCACCGCCGATGAATGCCACCATCTTAAGCTAATTAATTAGCTCTCATTAACTTTGCACACATTGAACCGTACTTAGCAGGCACAACTAGTCAGGAAATTCGAGCAAGCTTAGGCATAGTTCTCAAGTTAGCACTTGATTATCATCACATTTTTGGAAAGACCATTACCATTCCTTTCCTCTCTTTTTCTATAAGTAGGAAGCTAAATGGTAACAAAATCACAATTAGCATTTGAGCAAGCTTTAGTAATAGGTTATTGACTTAGCGTTTGGCTTTGATAACTAGTGAAGTATCTTCATAAGCTAGGCTTTAGGCAACTTTTAGGAGTAGTTAGCAGATATTTGCAGTGTGTCATTACCATGAACACCCCCATTAGGCTAGTGTCGCACAAGTCACAGATGAACTTTCTTGGTGATATTTCCACCAAACGTTTGAAAAGAATGACAAAGAACAAACACTCCCTGACTCTAATAGCCATGAAGTGGGTTATGGGTCGGGACTGTTTGCAGTATGAGGACAAGTATCAGGTTAATACCAACATCTACTTGCACTTTGTCGCGTCCATATTGGATATTGGAATCCCCAGGCCATTGGTGTTGAAACTGGTTAAAGAATTTTTCCCCAAGAAGTATTTGAACAATCTTGGTGAAGTTGTCGCTAACGCTACATATGGGGTAGGCTTTCCCATGGCAAGCAACCTTAGGTGCTAAATTGAAGAAGCAATTGTCCTGTGGCTGCCCTTCCTGAGTGGATTTCTCCTTTAGTCACAAAATGAACACCATCAAAGGGTCACCCATGCATGCCATTTCCTCTTTTTCCTCTATAACGTGGTGGTGTTCTACGACATTGAATGGTATACAGACTTTAGGAATCTGGTGTTCCCTCCGCTGCTAGTCGTTGTTCTTGCTAATATCGTTGTTGTTGTTGGTGGTGTGCCTACTGAAAAAGACATAATGGATGCTACAATTGATGTGTCTATTGTTGCTACACATGTTGGTTGAAAATGCCTCTTTCCCTGTTGTATGCTCTTAAAGATGCAATACCCATCTCCTAGTTTTTGTACATATACCTAAAAAATGCCTACGTATAGCATATACGAAAAGGAAGCAACATATAGTTATATACCTTTTGAATTATGGCCCTTAAGCCATTTTTCCATGTAAATATAGAAGCATATATATAATGAAATATAGCTTTATAAAATCCTTAGCTCCTTTTACTCTTGGTATTCTGCAATATGAGTTTTTATTCTTTTCAACATATGTACTTGATTTCTCCTTGCATGTGGGTATTATTTTCTCTGTCCACCTTGCTATGAATTGATTTTAAAAGACCAACCAACAGAACAAAAGGGAAAGAAAAATAAAAAACACTATTAACATATTTACACCAGTAAAAGCGTGCAACTTAATGGAACAATTTAAGATGAATCCTATTGACAAAAATTCCCAATGCCTCTTGTTCCATATTTTCCAATTCAAAGGAATTATGCTCTTTGCACTTAATTATTTTAAAGGGGCCTTCCCAAAGGCTATCAAATTTCCCATGTTGACCCAGCTTCACAACCCTTCCATTGAATTTTAGCACTAAGTCTCCACACTTTAGGCCTTGATTGGATGCCCTTTGTCAAACCATCGCTTAACCACCTACTGGCGATTAGTCATGGCTATTAGGGACTTCTCCCTTTTTTCTTGTACTTCCAATAATTTGGCCAGCCTAACCTCCATGGCACCATTTTTCTCTATCTCGAGGGATTTCAGCAATTGGAGCACTGCAATCTCCATGGATATAAGAAATAGTGCCTCTTTTCCATACACTAGGTCATAAGGCAAAGTCTTAAGGACTCTTTTAGGAGTTATGCGGTCTGCCCAGAGTGCTACTCAAAGGTTTTTATGCCATTCTTTCTGGTGCTCCGAAGCAATCCTTTTGAGGAGTCAAACCAAGTTCTTATTTGTTGACTCGGCTAGACCATTCCCCTGTGGGTAATAATTTGATGATGTCTTAAGGAATATGCCATTTGTTAGTGCAAAGTGACATACCTTTGCACCTAGAAAAGCTCTGGTATTGTCAGAAATGATAGTTTTCAGAGGGCCGAACCTTGTCACCAGTCCTTCAAGGAAATCCACTATCTCTGCCTCTATTGCATTTTTAAGCGGTGCGGCTTCCATCCACCTTGTGAAGTAATCTATAGCCATTAGGATCCACCTGTGTTGATGCTGGAAACGAGATTGATCATTCCAACAAAGTGTAGGCCCCATTATGAAAATGGCTCATTCGCCACTATAGGTTTGAGAGGCATCGCGAAATTCTTTCTTCTCCCTGTACAAAACTAGCATTCCTTGGAAGCTTTTACCAAGGAGTGCAAGTCATTGAAAAGCATTGGCCAAAATTAACCCGTACACATGATCTTGAGGGCAGTGGGATTAGCAGAGAAGTGTTCGCTTGTAGCGCTGCTATGGAAAGTGTTGAGGATTCTCTTTGCTTTCCCTACGGTAACACATCATAGGAGGATATTTTTGAAGTTCCTTTTGAAAAGGAACCCTTCAACTAGCGCATATCCACAGTTCTACAATTAATAGTATCTTCTCTTTTGGGGGGAAAGACCTGGCGAATACTTCCCCGTTTGTATAAATCTCACTCTATCCGTCAGCCAACAACCTCCGAACTCTGACTCATTTGCCAGAATAAGTTATGGTTGCTCTTCTTCAAGGTCCACTTCTTCATCATGCGGCATGTATTCTCACAGTCCTCTTCCTCAGACGATTTTGGTGGGTTTCACTTCAATGTCATATTAGAGGATCTTGGTGATCCAATTAATTCTTTTTTCTATGATTTCTCCCTCCATGATGTATTCGCACACACTAGAATGTGTGACATAAACTATCACCTTATTACAGGAGATTAGATGGCGGAACTTCTTAAGTCCCTTTCGTATTGCAAATGCTTGCCTTTCAACAAAATTATAATTTGTCTCATATTCCTTCATGGTCTGGGAGTAGAATGCCAATGGATGTTCTCCCTTTCCTTCATTGTCTTTTTGAGTTAAGACAATAGCTATACTTGACTTGCTACTGAATACATACATTATGAAGTCCTTAGATAAGTCCAGATTAACCAGTACAGGAGCTGAGGAAATAACATCCTTAACTTTCTCAAAGGATTCTTTGGCTTCATTTGTCCACTTAAATGCTTGATCCTTTTTTAACATCAAGGTGATTGGCCTAATTATTCCTGCGAAGTTAGAAATAATTTTTCTAACAAAATTTACCTTCCCCAAGAAAGATTGGATGCCTTTCTTGTTAACTGGAAGGGGAATATCCTTTGTGGCTTTCACCTGCTCAGGATCAATTGAAACTCCTTCTTTGGACACCACATGTCCCAATAGCTTGCCTTGCGACACTCTGAACACACATTTTTTTATATTCAAGGAAACCCCAAACTCCTAGAATGTTTGAAAAACCATTTCTAAGTGATCAAAATGATCATCCTTAGATTTAGAGAGCACAGTAAGATCATCCAAATAGATTAGGATAATCTTATTAATTAATTCGCTGAAAGCAATATCCATTACTCGTTGGAAGGTTGCCCCTACGTTGGATAGGCCAAAAGGAATTTTAGCATACATGAATTTCCCCCACTTTGTAGTGAACGTATTTTTGTGTTGATGCTCCTCTTGAACTCATATCTGATTATAACCTGAGAAGCCATCTAGCAGGGAAAAAATTTATGATCTTGCCACCATTTGTAGGATTGACTCCATAGAAGGCAACAAATAATGATCCTTCAGGGATACTCTATTTAGGTCTCAAAAGTCCACACACAAGCAAATATCTCCATTCTTCTTTTAGACTAGGACCAAGTTGGATACCCACATACTATGTTTGATTGAAAAGACAATCCGTGACTAGATTAGCTTTGTTAGCTCCTACACCATTAGTACTTCAATCTTGGGGTTCACTGGCCTCTAATTTTATCAGACTTGTTTTACACCTTCTGCTAGCTCGATTGTGTGTTGGATGATGTCAGGATTGTATCCCTTCATATCATGATAGGACTAGGCCACTACTCCTTCATACTTCTCACAAAAAATGATGAGCCTTTCTTTATCATGATGTGGGACATCTTTCCCAACTCGAAGCTTTTTCCTATCTGCAATCTAAAGATCACTTTTGTCTGCCACAAAGTTCCTCTTGTAATTTCTTGCATCGTTACAATCGAAAAGGTTTTTGAGAGTGACCAACCCCTTTGGAAGCTTGTTAGATTGGAGATAAATGATTTGTCCCTCATAGGCCTCAACAATCTTTGGTTGGAGCTGATTGGCGAATTCTCTCGAGTGCTGGATAAACGAGGCAATGTGTTCATCACTTTCAAACACTTGCCAACTTTGATCATTGTTGGGAATGTCGATCAGACTATCACTCATACAAAGTTCTTGTTATGGATGAGGTCGGATGCATGATCAAACTAGGATCCGACTACTTGCATATGATCCACATCGCTATTTTGTTCTCGGGGGACAGTTTAGATGTTGAAGGCTTCAAAACCTTCAACTAGGTCCTAGACCAAGTGTCGATAGGATCTCATGCGGACATTCTTTGCCACAGAAATTCCCCAGACTTGGTTGACCACCAGTTCAAAATCTTCAAACATCATTAGTTGCTTAATTCCCATCTACTCCGCAAGGCTTAGACCTTGCACTAGTCCTTCGTATTCATCTTCATTATTCGAGAAAGCGAATTGGAAGCGAAAAGACCTCAGTGCCTTTCCATTCTGTGGGGATATTAAACATATCTCGACTACTATTTTGTTCTTGCATCTTTCTCCATTGAAATGCAGTGTCCATAATTCAAAGGCTTAACCGTGTTTGGATCCTTTAGCAACCTTTGGGAGCACTTGATCTTCATCATAGATGACATAGGTGCCTAGCTCGATAGCATGGTAGTTACTAAAAGGGTTGCTATCCATATGTTTGCTTAAGAAAGCATCTTCTTGATCATTCTAGTCTTCGGTCACCTTTTCATCTTCTAGTAACTCAGCGCAATACATTTCTTGCTTGGTGATGGAGGTATGTGTGGCTTCAAAATTTAGCATGACCTCGTCGACTACATATTCTGAATGTAAAACTTTGGATTCTATCTTCATCTTTGCACCATGCTTGGTTCTAAGGATCAAATGAGACCAATCCAGGGATAGATATCCACCCACCTTTGAAGTAAATTCTCAGGATAGGCAAAGGCAAAACATGGGGGGAACATCTATGATCATAGTATCTTGCGGCACTGTGATACTAGGGAAAGAAAATAGAGTCAAGGGGATTGCCTTGATGACACCTACGGTTTTGAATCTGTTTCCATCAAGCTACATCACTCCTCTTTTTAAGGGTTCATAGTTGAGTCCTAAAGCTTCAACTATTTGTTTAGGCATAAATGTGGTGCTAGCACCAAAATCAACCATGGCATTGTGCAATTATTTCTCCCCTATAATGAACGTTAAGAAGAAGGGTTGAGGCTTTGGCTTACCTCTTACTTCAATAGGGGCTTCCGCTATGTTGTTTGTAAAAACTTTGGTAGGGGATGGTTGATCAACAACCCTTGCTTTATTTAATTGTTTCATCGGTGCCGCGCTTACCTCTTCCTGGAGAGCCTTCTATAGTAGCGTCTTTTGCTTTGGGATAGCTAGGATGTCCCACAATTGTTCCACCACATTGAAAGGTGGCAGATGCAAAGGTTTCTACTTGTTTTCTCTTGTTATAATAATTTTATTTTTTGGTTGATATTGTGGCATTACTGCCGAGGTACTAGGCACCTAGTTAGAAGCATTTTTAGGTTGCAGACTGGCTAGTTGTGAAACAACTGATTTTCTTGTAAATATCCTCTTTGAGCAAGTGTTGTAGTCAGATTGTACTTGTGGCATTTTAGATGCAGATGTATCATTGGAAAATACCGCTTCTTCTTCTTCCATCCATGAAAAGAGTGCATGGTTGGGAGTGATGTCTGCTTCTTGTTCTAGTGACATCCCTTGCATTTGCGCGGTGAGCACTGCATTATCTGTTTGCGAAGAGGTATACACATAGCTTTCGGGGGGTTGATGTTGTAGCTTGGTTGCACTAATCTGCCACCTTTTGTTGTAGGTTTTCACACAGACAATTTCAAGGCATATGTGAATCGCTGCAAGGAAAGCACCAGGGGTTGGTGTCATCCACTAAATTATTTTGACCCGTGGTCAATTCTTTACTCGAGCTTGGTGGAGAGCCTGTCAGCAAAGTAGGTACCAACACTATTTGGTTGGATATTTGAGCTGATGGATTATTACGTGGACCACCTTGGAACTGATTCTGCTGATATGAAGACCATCCGCCTTGGTAATTTTGGTAGGCAGTCTTTGGAGGCATCGACTGGTTCCACTTGAGGGTAGTTATGTCTTTTTCCATAGTCTACAACAATTCCTTGAGATCACTCATTTCATCCTTAGAAGAGCTAGATGTAGAGGAAACACTTTGTGGCCCTATCACATACATGTACATTGACTGGGGAGGTGTGGGCGCACTAGTTGATGCAACTTACTGGGCGGGCATCGATATTTCGGGAAATATCGGCATGATGGGCCGAGGCAGAAAATTTCCAGCATCTATCAAATTATTCTCTACCTTAATGATGATGTTGTAAGCACCTAGTAGAGTGGTCCCTCCCAAAGACTGGATCATCATGGAAATGTCAGGGTTGATAGATTTTAGGTAGAATATGAACACCAACTCAAGAGGTAGGCAGATAGTGACCTGGATCCTCTGCCAGTTTGTGTGGAATCAGGCATTGAAGTTCATCATATCCTCTTGGGGGCTCATTTTATGGTAGATAACTAATAGTACAATGAAGATCAATCCCTGTTGTTTGAAAATATCTCATAGAATAGGTCTCCGAGCTCATCCCAGGTACAGATAGTGTTAGCTGGCAAGGTCCAGTACTAATCCAATGCCCTGCCTCAGAAAGTAGCTATGAGGAGCCTTAGTGCTACATTCTAAGTGGTGATTCCATGCACCAAACACACGTCTACCACATCTTGCAGATGTTCTATGGGTTTTCTTGAGAAATCTCTGGTAAACTTGGGTATAGCCTTCAAAGCTGAGACTAGGATAGCAGCCCATACAGCGGGTGCTACTAGCGCTATGAGGGGACTTTCGGTGTCCCATGCAACATAATTCCTATTGGTGCCTGACAACATGGTTAGTGGAACGGGTGGAGGAAGCGAAATGGTTACCAATTGATTAGCGGGTTGTACTATCCCTAATGGTGGTACTAACAAACCAGGATTATTTACTATTTGGGACCTAGTAATAGGCTGATGACTCATACACCCTCCTTAAGAAAAAATTCATTTAAGCTCAGTCCCACCGGGAATTCCAGAAAAAGAAAAACTGTTGATGCCAAAATTTGGCAAGGTAACAACCCTTTTATGGGAAAATCAGTTTATGGGGGACCTATTGTGCTAAACTGAGTGACCTTCGTATTTTAAAGAAGCCAACTTCTTCTATAGTTGGGGTTTGGAAAGGGAACAGGAAACAAATATAAAAATAAAAGTCTAACCTAAGGCGATGCGCCAAGATGTAGATAATAGGCACGATAAATCATAGATCTAGGGGCCTGATCAACAATTTACAATGTCCTAGAAAGGCAAAAACTAAAGATTAAAGTATAAACAATTCATTCATTGACATAAAATAACTTTGCACACATATTTACTGACAAGAAGAGTCACATGACATGATCTAAGACAACAAACTTCCATTCAATTTATAAAAGTTCTGCAAATGAATCATCCAAACAATAGCAGCATAGTCTAAAGTTAATCAAATATCATAAGAAGAGTAGAAAGGACAAATGATTGGCATAGTCTTTGAGTCTTTTTGCAATAATTAAACAACAATAACAAAGGCCTAGTGTCTTTTTTTAAATCTATGTTCTTTCTGCCAAAAATATAGAACCCCTCCTCCCAAAGAGGAGTATATATAGCCAAAATGCTCCCACTGCCTTGGAAAGCAGTAACAAAAAAGATTTGAGAATCCTTAGCAATGGTGCAAAATGAAAGATTCCTCTCAACCGTTGCAACATAAAATATTCCAGCTGAAGCATCTGGTCATTCCAAGTTCAGGTGCATCCTATGTAGATGATGGCAGTGGTCCTGACAAGGTCATGTAGACAAGTGTTGTTACCCTGCTAAAGTAGTTATGACACGTGGTAGGATGTCGCAGTCCTTGGCTCGCTCCATCCATTGTTTAAAAGAAACACCCGCCGAATAGACACGTGGGAACATCGTGCAACCCGTGCTCACTTTTTTCCCTCACTGTTGAAAGCTTTCACCAAGGAGGCACGTGTAACCTATCTCATCCTTTGTACCAACTATGGGGCTTGCTGAAAAATGTGAAGATGAAGCCACGTGGCATGTAGATAGAGCCTGAATCAAAAAGAGAAGGGAAGCAACTTTCAATTGTGCATAGAGCGGACACGTGGCAGCGCAACAGGGCCATTTTGAAATGTGAAGGGAAGAGATTCTTTGGGGAGTGCAAAGTGTACACGTGGCAGAGGCAAAAAAATTATCAAAAAGGGTTGAATGACTCTTCAATGCAATGTGTGGGTTGATACTTCAACAAAATAAAGACCAAAGGGAGCTTGATGAATATTTATTCATAGTCCTCATCATCTTTTCCATCATTACTCTTTTCATCCTTGTTTTCTTTTCCTTCATTCTTATCTTCTTTACCACCATTTTTGGTATCCTCATGGTGATCTTGTGGATTGTCATTGGTATCATTCTGATACTATTCTTCAATGTTATCTCTAGTTTTGTTCTTTGATCACATCTTTATAAATTAATCTAGGAACATTTGTCCATACAAATTTATCATGCACTCTACTAAGTGCTATCCTCACAAACTTCACATCCATTCCACTACAAAAATTGGGGAACCAATTCCATACATCTAGCTTCTTTTGTACAAGGTTTTCATACTTTGGCTTCACTAAGAAGTTGTCTCCAGTTAATGTTGATGGTTTTTTTAGCACTATAACAACACAAATATAATACAAGTATCCTATCTCTCTTGAAAGGTAAATTTCTATCATCAAGCATCAAGAAACAACCCCAAGGTCTCTAATGTCAAGTCTTGACAATGCATAAACAACTCAATGATAATGTGATTTTCTAGCAATCACAAGTGGAATTTATGGTCAAACAAAGATTGAAGCTCTTGAATCAACAATGAGGGTTTTAAAGGATATGAAAATGAGAACAAACCCTAGATACTTTCAAAATTTAATCAAATATAGCAGTTTTAATGATGCTTTATAAATTTGATTCTAACAATGATCTTCAAGGAAATAGAAAAAGATGAGGGTTTAGAGAGATATCCTAATCTAAAACCTCATCTTTTTCTATTTCCTTGAAGATCATTGTTAGAATCAAATTTATAAAGCATCATTAAAACTGCTATATTTGATAAAATTTTGAAAGTATCTAGGGTTTGTTCTCATTTTCATATCCTTTAAAACCCTAATCTAAAACCTAAGGTCAATAATGAAAATAATAGAGAATTCAAGGTGCACCAATCTTCAAAAAACAATTCTTGCTTAACCAAGATTAAGTCTGTAGTATCACAAAAATAGTGCAATCTCCAAAGGTATTAAATATTTTTAGATTGTAAACATTCAAACATTCCTCAAAAGTATGAAATGCATAAACATTCACAATTGAACTTGAGTGCAACAAACAGTAGTCCCAGGCTAACTTTACACAACAACTTACAATTAGAAAATTGTGAAAACTATGGATCGAAGATTCTTCAACACCTTAAACACTTTATCATAAACATGAATGAACTGAAACTAGCTCTAAGTCTAACCTTAAAATCACTTACTCAAAACAACTTATAATAGATTTGAAATATAGGAACCATGCATAGATGAAGAAACACAAGGAAGAGCACCAAAATACAATGTCTTCAATTGTATTCACTTCTCCAAAATTTGCAACAATTCCAGTATCTCATTTCCAACAACAACGGCCTTACAAATGAGGGGAGAACCTAAATATCTAGAACAAAAACAACATGTTGGCCTAAGGAAAAACTAAATTAGGTTTACAATCAAGTCGGCCAAAATAGGTCGGCCTTGTTAGTTTTAATCACTTAATTTAATTTTACAATACAACATTACAAAGGTTGGCCTTAAAAAATATGTCAAAATTAAATAAAAGACCCTTGGTAGAAAGATCTAAGCACAAATGACTTGTAACTCTAGCAAGCTTGATGTAGTATGCACATTGTTCGATGAAGTCAAGCTGGGTCATCCTTATCCTTTTCTTCACTTCTAGAAAGTTCTTTAACCTTTGAAAGTATACTATCCAAGTCGACCTGGTTTAGAATTGGAATAAACTTTATTCTTAACTTAATAGATTTAATTTCTTCTTCATATTTATCCAAATTTTTCTCCCAATCCCCTTGAAGCCCTTGATACTTATCCAAATTAGAAATACGAACAACTGCATCTTCTATTTGATCAAGTGTTACTAGTCCATCTTTAGTAGAAGAGTATACTTCATGCCACCATTTCTACAACTGATCAACCTTCAAATTATTCTTTCCAAATTTGTTTCTCCTCGTAAAAATCTCTAAAAATGCAATGCAGCTATTTGCTATTTATTTTACTATACTTTGGATCTTGGATTCCTTCTTCAAAGCTTTCATCATTAATTCCTTTTTGAAACCAAATGCCTCTATCCACTCAACTGGTTTGTCTACATTCTCAACTATAAAGACATTTTCCTTGACCAACATTTTCTCTGGAATTTCTATTATCTTCTTCAATCCAATGATGGTTGTGTCGTCTATTACTTGGCACTCTAATGTAAGTTGAGTTACCTCTTATAGAAAGGATGAATCCTTTTCATGTGTATGCAAAAATTTTTCAATCATGGCATCTCCCTTTGTACAGACGTTGCCAATCCATTGTTGAGTAATCTGCAAAGAAGTTCTCATTCTTTCAATTTTACTGATGGCATCCTTGGGTGATAAACCTAAAAATGAGGAACTTTCAGTAGTTTTTGTTTGCAAAGGTTTGACTAAATGCTAGATATATTTTTGCAATTCTCCCATCTGTTGTTGTAGCTTTTCCTTAGCTTGAGTTTCATTATCCAATCTCTTTAGAATAACCTACATAGATTCTTGAAGATCTTCTTTCTCTTTTGCTTTGGTGGAAGGACCCAAGTTAATGGTTTCAATCTTGTAGTCAGATGGGCTGACTTCATCCTTATAATTATCATTCAATGGTGTGGCAACATGGAGAACTCTATTGTTAGATGCATCTCTTGTCATTATTGAAACCGCCCTTGCTTTCTTTCATTCTTTTGATTTCCCCAAATTTTCCAGAAACTTACTCCAATCTAGAGTCTCTTCTTCTATAATAATTGGTTTGGACTTCAAGTGTTCTTTCAACAAATTAGGAGCATTTGGTTTTTCTATGTCTATATCATCTTGAGAAACATTTTTCTCCTCTTGATCTTTAGAATGATAGTCTTCAAAGTTCTCTAGATCTTTATCAATATCCTCCCAATTTTGTTGTTCTTTACCCTTATTTTCAACATTAGCTACATGTACTTGTTCCTTCTTAGAAGATTCGGAAGGCATTTCTTCTACTTTCTCTAGCTCTTTTTCCTATGCCTTATCACTTTGAACCTCAAGAACCTTTTGTTATAGCTGGATCCCAAAACCACTAGTCTCTCCACTCTTTGGGAGAAGGTTTAGAATCTGAAGATGAAGAACTGGATGATGGGGAAGATGGAGAGGATGGTTGGATCGATGTTCATGATAAAGCTTTCCCTTTCTTAGTCCTTCTTGACCTAGTAGGTGCCTTTAACTCCTACAAGTCTCCTAAGTTATCTATTGTAGATCTAGTCTCTCTTTGGAACCTTGGAGGAGATAATGATGAAAACAAATTCTCCAGCTTTGTTTAATCAAGCCTTCCTTCTAGTGCCAAACTGTTGATGGTGTTTTTAGCACTGCAACAATATAGATAAAATAAAAGTATCCTATCTCTCTTGAAAGGTAAATTTCTATTAGCAAGCCTCAACAAACAACCCTAAGGTCTCTAATGTCAAGTCTTGACAATGCATAAATAATTCAGTGATAATGTGATTTTCTAGTACTCACAAGGGGCATTTATGGTCAAAGAAAGATTGAAGCTCTTGAATCAACAATGAGGGTTTTAAAGGATATGAAAATGAGAAAAAACCCTAGATACTTTCATACTTTCATCAAATATAGCAGTTTTAATAATGATTTATAAATCCTATTCTAAAAATGATCTTCAAAGAAATAGAAAAAGATGAGGGTTTAGAGAGTTATCCTAATCTAAAACCTAAGGTAAATCATAAAAATAATAGAGCATTCAAGGTGGATCAATATTCCAAAACCAATTCTTGCTTAACCAAGATTAAGTCTACAGTATCACAAGAACAATGCAATCTCCAAAGGTATTAAATATTTTTAGATTGTAAACATTCAAACATTCCCCAAAAGTATGAAATGCATAAATATTCACAATTGAACTTGAGAGCAACAAAGAGTAGGCCCAAGCTAACTTTACACAGTAACTTAGTATCAACAAATTTCTAAAAGTATGGATCGAAGATTCTTCAACACCTTAAACACTTTATCATAAACATGAATGAACTACAACTAGCTCTAAGTATAACCTTAAAATAACTTACTCAAAACAACTTATAACAGATTTGAAACCTAGGAACCATGCATAGATGAAACAACACAAGGAAGAGCACCAAAAGACAATGTATTAAATTGTATTCAGTTCACAAAAATTTACAACAATTCCAGTATCTCATGTCCAACAACAACAACAACCTTACAAAAGAGGGGAGAGACTAAATATATAGAACAACACCAACATGTTAGCCTAAGGAAGAAATTAAATTAGGTTTACAATTAGGTCAGCCAAAATAGGTTGGCCTTGGTGGTTTTAATCACCTAATTTAATTTTACAATACAACATTACAAAGGTCGGCCTTAAAAGATATTTCAAAATTAAATAAAAGGCCTTTGGCACAAAGATCTAGACACAACCGACTTGTAACTCCAACAAACTTGATGTAGTTTGCACATTGTTTGATGAAGTCAAGCTGGGTCATCCTCATCATTTTCTTCACTTTTGGAAAGTTCTTTAACCTTTGAAAGTATACTATATAGGTCGACCTGGTCTAGAATTGGAATAAACTTTATTCTTAACTTAATAGATTTAATTTCTTCTTCATATTTATCTAAAGTTTTATCCCAATCCCCTTGAAGCCCTTGATACTTATCCAAATTAGAAACATAAACATCTACATCTTCTAGTTGATCTAATGTTACAGGTCCACCTTCACTAGGAGATTATAATTCATGGCACCATTTCTGCAACTGATCAACCTTCAAATTCTTCTTTCCAAATTTCTTTCTCCCTGTAACAATCTCTAAAAATGTAATATAGGTATTTGATATTTATTTTACTTTACTTTAGATCTTGGATGCCTTCTTCATATCTTTCATCATTAATTCCTTTTTGAAACGAAATGCCTCTATCCACTTAACTGGTTTTTTTACATTCGCAGTTGTAAAGACATTTTCCTTGACCAACACTTCCTCTAGAATTTCTATTATCTTCTCTAATGTAGTGATGGTTGTGTCATCTATTACTTGACACTCTGATGTAAGTTGAGTTATCTCTTCTAGAAAGGATGAAGCCTTTTCATGTGTATGCAAAACTTTTTCAATCATGACATCTCCCTTTTTACAGACATTTCCAATCCATTGTTGAGTAACCTACAAAGAAGTTCTCATCCTTTCAATTTCATTGATGGCATCATAGGATAATAAACCTTCTGAAAATGAGGCACTTTCATTAGTTTCTATTTGTAAAGGTTTGAATAAATGTTTGATATATTTTTTCAGTTCTCCCATATGTTGTTGTAGCTTTTACTTAGCTTGAGTTTCATTATCCAATCTCCTTAGAATGGTTTGCACAAATTCTTGAAGATCTTCTTTCTCTTGTGCTTTGGTGGAAGGACCCAATTAATGGTTTCAATCTCGTAGTCAAATGGATTGACCTCAACCTTATGATTATCATTCGACGATGTGGAAACATGGAGAACTCTATTGTTAGATGCATCTCTTTTCATTCTCGATACCACCCTTGATTTCTTTCTTTCTTTTGATTTTCCCAAATTTTCTAGAAACTTACTCCAATCTGGAGTCTCTTCTTCTACAATGATTGGTTTGGGCTTCAACCATTCTTTCAACCAATCATGAGTAGTTCTTTGTTCTATGTCTATATCATCCTAAGAAACATTTTTCTTCTCCTAATATTTAGACTGATTGTCTTCAAAGCTCTTGTTCCTTCTCAGGAGATTTGGAATGCATTTCTTCTACTTTCTCTAGCTCTTTTTCCTCTGCCTTATCACTTTGAACCTCAGGAACCTTTTTTTCTAGCTAGATCTCAAAACCACTAATATCTCCACTCTTTGGTGTTTGAACCTCTACTTCCTCTTCTTCTTCTTACTATTTAGGCTCATCATTTGCAACCACTCCCTCTCCTGTATTAGTTTCAATTTGTGCATTTTTGGAAGGAGATTTGGGAGGAGTATTATTTCCTATAGCTTCCTCTTCTATGTTCTTGACATCTTAAACTAATGGCTCCTTAACATTCTCCTCAGACTCATTCACCACCTTTTCTATGTTCTCTGTGTTCAAAGGAGACACTTTTTTCTTTGGAGAGTTCTTTCTTGTATACACTTGTGTTCTCTCTCCATAGCTCTCTACTTCAATCACCTTGGCTTGATTTTCACTAGCCTTGGTTTTCTTTGACTCTGATATCTTTCTCCTTCTATGATAATCCTTCTTTTCTTGGAGGAATGGGCTTCTGCATTTCCCTCTTTAGTGATCTCCTTTGTAGGCTTTCTTCTCTTTGACACTAGTTGTCTCTTAAGCTGTTTGTCTTTGGTTTGGATTCTTGTTTTTATTTCTATTACAATAGGTACCTCTTCTATATCCTCCTCCTCATGAGGAACTATAGTGTCATCTTGTGTGTTCTCAGTTTCTTCCTCTGAATGGGAGTCCAAGTATCCTAGAAAATCATAGGTAAACTTTGTTCCTATTGCTTCCACCTCTAATACCTTATGCATGACCCACTGCTTAGAATACCTCAATACTGGAGCAATGATCTAATCCAAGTCAACTACCTCATCTTCTGACCAATTAATGGTAGGAAGTGGCTTATCCTGAAATTACATGTAATCATGATACTAAATAGGGTCCTCTTCATCATCAACTTGATTTGGCACATTTTCCACTCTATGAAGTCTTATCAATTTCAAACACAACCTTTAATATTTTCTCTTTATTAGTTCAAACTTATCTCTAGAATTTTCCCAGTAATCCCCAATGTGGTCTTTGTTTCTGCATTCCCTATTTTCCATCCTTTGTGCCTCTCCATAGGGATCAAAACTACCTCTGTCAGAATGAGAATACAAATGAAGATGATCCATCTCAATTTCAAAATGATGTGCACTTTGAATAGAAGGAAAAGCCTCCAAACTACCAATCCTCAAGGGGAAATCAACACCTACCCCTTTTTTATGCATGTCCTTAAAAATAGCATCAAATATAGCTAGTTGCCTTGTCAATTCCAATAATATGAGCTTGTTTGTAGGGTATTTAGGGATCCTGTATAGAACCTTTGGAGATCCATGCACTCTGATATATGTGAACTTTGGGAATTGAATAATCCAAAAGCCATACTTCTTGATCAAGTCCATTGCTTATGTTGAAATTCTTACATGAAGATCATCTCGCAAAGTCCTTGTTATATACATGGTGAAGGAATCATTGACCCTTCCGAAATTGGAAATGTTGAAATTTAGCTGAGGGTAAACATCATAGGCCCTATCCTAGCTATTTTTTCCTTTACAACTCATACCCTTATACTTGAAATTCCTAGCTAGCATATACACAACATATGAATTCATGGTAAATGTTTTAGTGTCTTGCACTATCCTCAATTGAAAATCCAAATTATCACTTATAGTGCCTACCCAATGATAGTGAATTCCTTTCTTAGTTTAAGAAATGACATAAAACATCCACTCTTCAAAGATAAAATCCTTTTCTAAACCTACTACTCTACCAAGGAGAGTGATCATGTCATTATATTCACATTTAAAGTCACTTCTATACAATTTTTTGGGAAAATTAGAATAGTGTGACTTTAGTTTTTCAATCCATGAGCTATTCATAATCTCCAATTCCTTAGTTGGATCAGAGTCATAGAATTCTTGTGCAACCTTTAACTGCACCTTCACCAACTTTTGATGTGACCCAATATTGAAGGCCTAAACTATTGACTCAGTCAAATTTTCCATTATTATTCCTTGAGGACCTACAATCGACCTTTTATTTGAATCATTATTTTTTGCACACTCCATGATTAGCTCAAGACACTGCACTGAAGGTGGGAACCCAATAGATTGTGCCAACCCTTTATGTACTAATATCTGGGCGAGAGGAGTGGGTGCATTGTAGTATATTCTTTATTTGAAATCCTCATAATCTACATGACCCATATTAGTATCTCCAACTTTTTCCCATGTTGAAATGATCTTGGACTCTTGCCTCATACCTGTTGATGGGTGTTTTTGCACTTCTCAACACATATAGGCCACAAGTGTGCCATCTCTCTTGAAAGGTAATTTTTTGCAACAAAGTTTAGGAAATCAGCCCAAGGTCTCTCGGGTGTTAGGTCATGAAAATGCAAGAACAACTTAGTTGTTTGATGTGATTTTCTATTAATCACAAGGGGAATTTATGGTTCACAAAGAATGGAAGTTTCAGGTTTTCAAATGGAGTTTCTAAGTTTTGGAAATGATAAACAGTTGTTGCAAGTTCATGACAATATCTTGAAACTCCTTGTGTTCATCAGATTTAGCATTGTGGCGATGCTTGGAATCGTAAACTAACATAGATTTAAAAGAAATGGAAAAAGAGTAAAGGGTTGAGAGGATTTTTCTAAATCCTAAGCTATGAATGAATAATAACAATGGGGGATGCTACAATAGACAGACTCCCATAAAACTAAATTTTTCTTGACCAAGAGAAACCTACAACTCCACAAAACTAGTGCAATCTTCAAGGGGTCTTTGAAAATTTTTAGACTATGTCATTCAACCATTTGGCATGAACAAACAGTTGAAATAAGAAGCAACAAATAAACATGCTCATATTAACTTTACACAACTTTTCATCAACAAATTACTAAAAGTATGAGCTAGAAGTTCATCAAATACTATAACAACAACCACCATAAGAAACTAACAAACAAAAAATCAACATGGAGGCTGAATCATGCATGCAAAATGAGAAAACTCAAAGAAAACACCCAACTTCAAGGAAATACTTCCTTCTATTGCTGCAAAATGCCTCTTACAACAATTCACCACCCACATACAAATGAGGAGCAAGCCCCTATTTATAGTTTTCCAAAAGTGAAATGAATGGCCAGGATTATTTTGTAATGAATGACCCAAATTTATTCTAGTTTAGGGTTTCACCTACCCCAAATATCTCACAATATAAAAATAGAGTTTTTGGTCTTTTTCCTATTTTGTCTTTTAGTCTATTTTTCCCTTTACTTGGCTCTTGTTGTAGCTGAAAACTATTGAAATCTACCCTTTGTTGATACATTTGCAACATCTTCTCATTCAATCGAGTGAATCTCATTGTTGCTTTGTAAGAATATCTTTTTTGGTCCTAAGGGATAGCCTCTTGATATAATGGCAATCATCATTGTTTGGTACAGACATTGATCTTGGCTGAAATGTATTGCAGAAAACAAGAGTGCAAACACCACCAAGTATCATGCTGTGTAGAAAGTGAGTAGGCGAATGTTGGGTGCATAGGTGCCAAAAATGACATATTGTGAGTGGAATTCTGCACCATAATCCCTACAACCAACATAATACCCATTAATATTCTTGGATCTAAATTCAGACTCCCCTCATTTGAAATATCTATCATCCTTGGTTAATGTCAGTAGGATTTCACAAGTAGGCTCCTTTAGCAATGCAAAGCCTCAACTCACATCTATGAACACGTCTATCTTAACCATTTGAATATCCATTGGGTGTATTCAAATCTCACTGTGGTATGGTTCCATTTGCAGACCCCTTGGTGAAAAATCCTTCCTTTGCAAGCTTGATGTGATTACTAAGAGGTGGCTTTAAACACAAATCAAGAATATGTCCTTGTCATGTTTTTAAGTCCAAATTTGCTTTTCAATCTTCATACCTGCAACCCCCACTAAATTAAATTACTCCGAGAGAAATTAAAATGCATGTTAATACCCATTATAATGATTTGAAAAAAATCACTCATAATAATAGTAATTGAATAAAATTCAATAAAAGGGCAATTTAAATCACTTTAAGTCACATCTTAGAATATTCTTTTCCCTTTTATGAGTCTTAATAATCCATCGAAGGGTAGGATGTGATAGTCTCTAAACCCTTCCACATAAATTATCGACATCATTAGATAAATCTGAGATATGATGTGAGTTTAGAATGTGGAGATGTTGAGGTCATGAGAAATATGTGTTTAGAGGCCAAGTGGGAACATCATGTAGAGGAGTTGTGTAAGAATTCTGCTAGGTTGGCAAGAAAGACATCGGTATACATAACAAGAATCTTCGTGGGAGCAGTTGCAGAGAATGTAATACAAGTGGGAGTGTGTTTAATGCCATAGAAGAAACGTCATCGGGGAGTGGAAGTCCACATAAGGATTTATGCCACCTTTACAACTAGCTCTTTTCCATCAATTCACGTGAAGTTTGCTTGATCACATCCCCTTTCATTTTCTCTAGTTATCCTTCCATGGGTAATTTTGTCATTCATATACCATCTCAATTGATAAATTGATGGTTTGTATTATGTCATACACCTTAGTGGGAAACCAAAGTAGTTAGTCCGTCGTTTAAATTATCCATACTAGTAATGGCTTGTGCCATTTCCCCTTCAACTGTTATTACCATTGCAACCCAGAATATTTCCACCTTGAATATTGAGTACCTTACACATCTTTTGCTACAACGATGAGAGTTTCAATCCTACAACAGCCACAAAGCATCCTTACGTCTAAGAGTACCAGGAAATAATGTCATCGTGATGTATGGTTGTGAAGGAAACCTCGATGCTTGATCACAAAGTGATCCTGCATGCGATACCTATCCTTTTTCTATGAACAGAGGCCCTTGACACCACCAACTTGTAATGACCTCGACCTCGCTTCGACCCGCAACCTCATTAATATGACTCAGTGATAATTATCATGAATTCAATGAGAAATAAAATTCCACACAACCTTTATTTAGTTTCATGACTAAGAATTAGCTTTTCAGTTGCTTCGTGAAGCTTGAATATCCCCATGAGCCTGGGAGTGTGGGAATCCTACACGTATCCTATCAAATAGGTGGTCCCTTTTCATTCATTTGATCACAAGCTACCATGGGAATCTCCTTCACATACTTGTCAAATGATCAAACATTGTGGCCCGCCCACTTGTGGAGAATGGGCAACATGATCATTGCAATGGTAAATGATAACAAATACTTGGGTTGCCACCTGCTGACTACACTTGGTCTTTGAATTTTATAACTTTTTATTACTATTGCAACCCCAACATTTCACCTTGAGTTCCTCATGCAAATGATTTATACTCCAACTTTATTTATGCCAAATTGATCTCAACACCTTTCACACCACCCTTAAATGTTTTCCAACCAATTCATAGTGCCATGCACATATAATATGCTCGAGACTGCCCAATGTCCCTTTTGGATCTTGCAAAGGTTCAATGGTTTAAAAGGATCCTCATGAAGAAAAGCATGAGCTAGCATCCCATCCTTACAGGGATGTTGATTACGGAGGCATTCTTCCTCTTCATCGTTGTCACTACAGATTACCCTTGGCGTTTTTCCACATGACATTGCTTGCACAAGGAGGAACAAAATCCTCACTCGGTTTTTTTGCCAAGATTTTCATGCACTTTGCAAATTTGATAGGGGTAGGCATAGGAATCATGAAGCTAGTATTCTTTGTTCTATGAATGCTTCCTTTGTAAGCTACTTATAAGAGGTTGAGCACAACACATTATGAAACAACTAATTACTTGGATTGCCTGTGTTTGATAATTGTTGTATTTGTTAAAGCATTCCAGAATGCCACATACTTTTTGGGTCTTGGTTGGCTCCCATGTGTATTCAAATTGTTATAATACAAGTGCAAAGTACTTGCTAGAAAAAAGACGTATTAGTGGGATCTCGTAGCTAAGATGCGATGTGATGAATGAATCTGTAAACTCTTGGTGTTTGAACATGCCAAGTAGTTAAACATATTGCTTCAAGAAAATGAAGATGCCAACGAAATGATTTTCTCACATCCTATTTATTAGATCAAAATGCGCTAACCACCAACCTTGCTTGAACTCATAATCTTTTCTACTAATAGTCATTTCCTTTCAATCATTCATCACTACTTTCAATTGAGTTGACCTGAATCTCCCCGCACATATACATACTCTGTAAAGACTTGGAAGGCTGCGGATGACTGATGCTCTATAGGAGAGATGTGTGGGAAAACATCACGGGACAGCCGTGTGAAGAAGCTGTTAGGATGACGGGATAGAGTGCAATGTCCATGAAGCGACAGACCCCCATCTGCTTCTCATGATAGAACCCGATATGCATATATTGGTTCGATATTTACCATAGAGCTAGTCCAATGGCTTTATATTTACATCAATCCCCACCATCTCCCCATGTTTGATGCCCACACAAGATGGCTTTAAATCACATGCTTTCATTAATGCATGACCACTATGAATGATCAAATAGCTAGCCAATAGGTCAAACAGAGTGATCATTGTGCTTTACTAAGTGGCTTGCAGGGAAATGAGGTGGCACAACAACTGCATGAAGAAACTCATTTTTCCCTCTTAAATCGATGATAAAACCTAAAGTGCCTTTGATCCTCAACTCTAATGCCTAATGTGAATTCAACGTTCATAAAACAATCAATCATGCCTAAATCAAGCAAAAGTTTGTGGAGGGACTGGCATGGAGGATGAATGCAAAAAATTCATGATAGCATTCCGCTTAAAGGGAGAGACTAGTGACGACTTTTGCAAAGAACCTATCTACAAAAATAAGAGTGCGAAAAACTCAATGCAGGAAGAAGTTTTGGGAATGCCGCATGATCGAGTCGTAATGAAACAACAAAGTAACCCAAGGCTTCCGCAGTCCATAATTGTTGAGAGAAAGAATCTCTCGATAAGAACTTAGTCACTAGCAATCTAGTCGATATCTTGATTATAAAACTTCAAGTGTGCCATTAGAGGTAATATTCCATTAATTATTCAAAGCGAGCATGATCATCTTCCCACTTTCTCTAGCTTAAACTGATAGACGCCAGAAACACACATATATAAGTTTATCATGGAAGAACCAAATAAGATGTATTCTAACATTTCCCTCATATCTGATGCTTGAGATTGCATAGGGCTTCAGGAATCAATATTAATCTTTTCCAACCATCTTGCAACACTATGTTACCATAAATAGAGTTCCAAAAACCAATAGAGAGCGATCATCTGGGAAAGATGTCTCAAAACTTCATAAAGGCCGCCAAAGAGATGCACAATTATCGATTATAGATTTTCTGCAAGAATCTAGTCCATGATATCGTAATGAGCCTGTTATCAACAGAAACATGATGTGGGAAAAATATGAGGAACTGATGTCCATGCCCGCCATCGTGAAGAGGTCTAGAGCCCACAAGCGATATTTCCACCTGCATGAAAGAGATGGCGTCGACAAGCATGATGCTTGTGAACTGTGAAGTCTTCAATCTGATCCCGTTGATGAATAGTTCCACAAACATCCCCTCACTCCAGCTATAATATATGCCATAGATTCATCTGGATGCACATAAACTGCCTTGATTTCATGTTATTCTTTTACTATTGCGGGTATGAGGTGGGATGATGCTACTGTGGGGGATATATGCGAGGATGATACTAACAGATGCTATAAGGAATGACATTGGAAACAACGACCCCCGCCCCATGAAAACTCGCAAGCAACAATGTGCGAAGAAAAGGATAAGGGATGTTTTCATTAGAATGTAAAAAATGGGTAGCAATAGATGAATGAAAGCCCACACAAGGAACTCCACCAACACAAAGGAGGGAGGCATTCGCACACTGAAGGATCACAAATGGAAGATGCAGGAATGATGTTAAATGCAAGGATGAGACAAGTCTGTGGTGGTATGAGTAAAATATCTATAGTAGAAAGATTTGCATACTGTCATGAATAAATCAAACTGTGATGCACAAATTAATCTCTTTACAAGGAATTTCTAGAACCATATTTACCTCGATTGATGTCGAGTCTCATCGCATGTTAGTTTTTATTGCTATTACCCTCAAATACGTCAAAGCCAATTTTCTTTCAAAGTTGGAATGTCATTCATAGGAATCACAACAAGGATTTCAGTTTATATGCCTTCATTATGAGTCGAGTGGATGCGGGGGAAGCCAGTGGGACCATCGTTAGTGTTTTGTTGTTAGAGAATGTCATCATAGTTAAAATAACAGCCAAAGGTGAACAACATTCTGATGGTGGCAGCTTGCATGGGCGGACCCACTGAAGAGTCCTGACTCAAGATTTTGTTAGAAAACTTAGGATTTTGTTTTGAGGAAATTATATAGGCGAAGTCTGCAGGGTGGAGTGATGCAAGGGCCTCACTACTTTTACAACATCACAAGGGTGGACCCGCCCAATCATTTTGACTTGGTAGCTTTGTCACCTTAGACTCCAAGGTTGGGGTCACGAGAAATATTTGTGGAATCCACAATGCTGGATAGTGTGAAGAATCCACCGTTGAGCGATGATGACCGGGTGGCGGTGGCCTATATGAGGTGTCTCGAAGGGCAAGTAGGACTTAATCGATTTCACAATGCATTAGGTCTAGTTCATTCACGATGATGACAAAGGCGGATTTCACAAAGTGGGAGGATGCTAAGGTTTCTCCATTGGTGTAATGACCATGTAGGGACAAGCTTCCATAGAGAAAAATCCCACAAAAGATTCTCCATAAAAGTTTGAAACTTCATAGAATTTGGCCAATGTCTTGGGTACATTTGACTTTGTAGTTTAGGGTACATAATCATCTCAAGTTCAGAATAGGTTTCCAACGGCCAAGGAAAATGTCAACCAATATGAACAAGGAAAAAATGAATGGAAAAAAAGGGAGTCCTTGCCTTTGACGGGGCGTGTGTGTGCAGATTATGCACAACAATACCCTTGAAGTCATACTTCATCCTTTCAGCTCTGGTTGTAGGCTCCTCTTTAATTGGTTCGGTAGATTTTTCTTTGGAACCCTTTCCTTTACTAGATTCTTCCTGCATCTAGTTAGAAAGGACCATAATTACTGAAATTCCAAGCATAACTAACCATTATAACACAATTGCATCATTAAAGCATATATACAATATGTAATCGACTTTAAATCATCATTAAAATCATAAATACCAAGTTGCAAACCTTTAAAATCAAGCTTTAAGAAAACCTCAGGTTTTTAACAAGTTCACGGATTTGGACCTTCAAGGATTTTTGGGGAATCCAGTCCCTCACGGACTCTGCGAAGAATGAATCCTCTAACATTACACGAGTAGGCAGATTCCGTAAACAAAAATACTTAGTCAAAATTTCTATCACAAGACATATTTTGAAGTCATGGAAATCATCTCACATACTCCCTAAGGCCAAACCTTAAACATGCATCGTGCATTTTGCAATCTCAAGGATTTTAGGCTCAAATGGATTTCAAGAAATCTGGGACATCATAGATTTTTCAAAAGGATAAGTCTTTAGTGTTCCATGCCCATGTGGATTTCATGAAGAATGGGAATTGGGTTTTCCAGCAATAAGTGGATTTAGCGAAGGAATCACCTTCACTTATTCCACTCATCAAAGGATTTAACGAAAGTAAGGAAAAAGCTCAAACCTATCAACTCCTAATGGACGATCATACAAAAACCACTTATACATGCCAAGATTTGATTTAAAGTTCATAACATCACCGATCAAAATGAAAATCCAAACTAAATCAAAGCCCTAGGCTTGAACCAAGATTTCAAAATCTTAATCCTCACATCTATAATAATCGATATAGAATAAACTAGGGTTTATCTAACTCGAATCAGGGTTTGCACTTATCGATTCTTAAAACCCAAAGGGACATTGGAAAATTGGTTATTTCAGTTTAAACACATGCCCTAATTCATTTTTTCCACACTCAAATGTATAATTGAAAGATTGAAAACCTAAAAACCTTATTTCACTACAGTATACACATTGATGCCCTACTTTCAATTAATCACTTCAAAAAAACATGTAAAGTCATTTCAATTAGATTCAAACTAAAATTTGAGATATACCATTCCAATTAGATTGAAAACAGGAGTTGAAATAGACCTCAAACCCTCAAGCATGTGAGAGCGAAAATCATTCAAATTCATGCCCTCAACACCAAGATGCAAACCAAGATTAATGAACCACAAGTGCCCTTGTATATAGAAAATCCTAATCAAGCAATCAACAAAATTCGTAAGCAAGAAACACCCAAATCTTCAATTTCACCCAAGCACTCGAATGCACCTCAAAACATGAAATATTAAAATGAAAAATGAATAATAGCATTGAAATACATTTAAATCGTACCACAAATTTGTATTAAAATTGAACACCGACATGACTACAAAGGCTCATAAATGCATTGACAAGATGTCTAAAAAGCTCGGGAAATTCATAATACCAAGGAATTTGGGGAATCCGCGATGAGGAGGATTTCACGAAAAGGAAAACCTCATGGATTATGGAAATTCAAGGATTATGTGAAGGATAGCTTCAGGGAATCCGTCTAAGGACAAATTTAGCAAAAATCTAGACTTTCGACAATCCATGTAGGAGCGGATCTAGCGAACCACCAAACCTCAAGGAATTTGGCATTAGGCAAATTTCTCAAAACTCCCCCAAACTTTTCCAACTTGATACAAAAGTAAAATTTGCTTGAACCCAATGAATCAAAGCATCAATCAAGATCAAAATGTTGCACAAAAAAAACACCTAAAGTGCAATTAAAAGCATTAAAGCCCAAAAGGTGAAGTGAATCAAAATTTCAAGGAGCCTATCCCTTAAGGGGAAAAGGTGAAACCTAGAGCAAAGAAAAGAAGGAAAAAAGAAAGAAAGAGGGTCCCTGCCTTTGGTGGGGTGTGTGTGTGTGAAAATTGCACAAAAAATGGTGACTCTGCTAGGGAAATTCTCTAGAGCATTTAGATGACAAACTGGAATCAAGAACTCAGAATGTCTAGTTTTGATCCTCACAGCAAGTCAACCAACAAACTAAAGGCTCAAAACCAATGAAAAAGATAGCCCTTCATGTACTAGAAATCCAAGTGTGTGCAAATGTATTAATTTCCCTCCTTAAGCTACTATAGAAACCAATTTTAGTCAAGTTAAGGTACATGAATGATTCTAACTCCAAAAGCAACCTGGATAAATCCTTGCTACCAGTTAGGAATTCATAGCCTCGATGAGGTTATTGTTGTGATTCTGCCAAATATAGCTCTACTACCAACCAAGCATCCATAGCCCCGGTAAACATATTCAGATCCTCTTGAAAAGTTGAATTTTCTTTTGATTTTCAATATTTTCTTTTCTTTCTCTTTTCTGATTTTTTTTCTTTCCCTTTTCACTTCTTTCCACTTCAACCTGTAAGCAATGAAGCTCACACTTAGGGCTAATAATCATAGTGGTGCTTAAGCAAAAATATAAGATTTTTCACTTAACAAGTCCTCAAAAGGAACCTATAGCAACCTTAGGATTCTTAAGATATGTGCAAAATGTAAGATTTGAGCACATTCAGGAATTAACTCAATCCAATGACTTATCCCCTTTATACATTTAGACCATGTGACACTAATGGGGGACTTACACAATCCCTTCCAAAAAAAATGATTAGAGTTTTTCAAAGAAATACTTAAAGCAATCCCATATAAATCAAATTGGTTGTTGCGCAAATAAAACACCCCCCCAACTAGAAAACAAGGAGCACACAAAAATCAAAAGCAAAGGAAACCAAACCAACCTACGCTAACCCAAAACATAGAAAACCAAAACAAACCAAATACCTAAGCTAACTATTTCCAAGGGTGAGCTGAAACAACTCAGGCAAGGAAGTAATGCTTTAGATACTACCCATTGAATGGCAATGGGACGTCCTCTCCAGTGAGAGTCTTTAAACAGAAAGCATTATCTCCCAAGATTTTAGAAATTTGAAAGGGGCCAAGCCAAAGCTTATCAAACTTCCCATGCTCCCCTTTCTTTTCATGTGCCTTATCCCAATATAGAACCAGATCAGAAATTCTAAAGGCCTTAACCTTAGCTTTTTTATTGAACCACCTCTTGAATATACTCTAGTGTTTGGTAAAATTTTCTAATGCCTCATCTATCTTTTCTTCTAACTACAACAGTTTAACTAGACAGGCTTCTAGATGTTCCCCTCCTCATAATATTCATTGATGAATTGGAGGGTAGGAATTCTCAATTGGATTAAAAAAACATGCTTAAAACCATAAACCAGGTGATATAGAGATGTCTCTAATGAGGCCTTTTGATGTGTGTGATCTACCCAAAGAGAAAATCTTAACTGGGCATGCCAGTCCTTTGGATTTCTATCAATTAGCTTACGAATAATAGTCAAAAAGTTCTTATTGGTAGATTTAGCTAGGCCATTTCCTTGGGGATAATAATTGGAGGAAAACTTAATAATAATTCCATGGTCAAATGCCCACCCCAAAATTTTTAAAGAAGGAAAAGTTGAACCGTTATCACAAACTAATGCAAATGGACACCGAAAATGATTAATAATCCATGCTTCAAGAAAGTTTATTGCTACCTCTGTGGTGCATTTCCTGCAAGCAATGGCCTTAGTCCACCTAGTAAAATAATCAGTAGCAGTCGAAATATACTTGTTTTTTCCAGAAGATGGTGGGTTAATCGAACCAATGAAGTCTAGTCCCCACTGAGCGAACGGTCTTACCTCAATCACCAATTGCAATGGAACTACAACATTTTTCTCTCTAGTAGAAGTTTGGAAAAAATGAAATGTCCTTACATGATTGTGTGCATCCTTGAACAAGGTGGGGCAATAATATCCTGCTCATAAGATTTGACATGCAGTGGTAGGACCAAACCCATGACCTGTACCATACCTATCATGAAGTTCTTCCATAACTTGAGTTGCTTCTTCCTTACCTAAACAATGAATGTAAATGCCTTCATAATTTTTCTTGTACAAGATTGCTCCTTCCAACATATAGATGGAACTTTTCAACCACAAAACTCTACACTATGTTGTGTTCAAATGAATAGGGAACTTCTGATTAAGCAAGTAATAAACCAAATCATCATACCACTCATCGGGTGAAACACCTTGAAGACATGATATTGTTGGGTTGTAATTTTAGGACCAATTTCAACCATTGACATGTTAATGCCTGAACCCTCACTAATTTCATAGGTTGTATTTCAATATCATTTTCTTGCAACATAGTTACCCATTTTTCTCTTCACTCTCCCAACTCACTATGCATAAACATGAGTTTTCTTGTTGGATCAAGCACAATTGCAAACACTTTATTCCTTAAAATATAGTGCCTAAATTTCTTTACTCCTCTAACCAAGGCATAGGCCTACTTTTCCACATTGGGGTATTTCAATTTTGTATCCTTCAATGGGGCACTCATGAATGCACTTGGATGCTCATCTCCTTTATTTGAATTTTTTTGCAACATATTAGCACAAGAGTGTTTTGATGCAGATGATTATATATAAAATGGTTTAGCATAGTTTGAACTCGCCAAAATAGGAGCATCGGCTATAGCTCTCTTTATCTCCTCAAAATCCTGTTTTGCTTCAGAATTCCATTCCACCTTTGCATCCTGTATCAACATTGCATTTAAGGGCTTGACTATCTCTGTGAAACCAATGATAAAATTTCTAACATAGTTAATCTTTCCAAAGAATGATTTCATCATTTTCTTACTAGCCAAAGGCTGGATTTTCAATATTGCTTGTATACACTCAGGGTCAATTAAAATACCATTTTTTTAAATGACATGACCCAGTAGCTTGCCCTCATTCACCCTAAAAATACACTTCTTTGGATTCAAAGAGATACCAAACTCCCTACACCTTTGAAATACGTTGCATAAATATGAGATATGGTCTCCCCTCTTTTTAGAAAAGATAGTCAATTCATCCATGTAAATGATAATACACTTACCAATTATGTCTTTAAAAGCAATGTCCATCGATCACTAAAAAGTGGCTCCTACATTAATTAGCCCAAATGGAATCCTCCTATACAAAAATTTCCTCGACTTTGTCATGAAGGTTGTCTTGTGCATGTCCTCGTATTGAACCATTACTTGATTATAACTTGAATAACCATCCAAGAAGGACATCATTTGAGAACCATTCATAATTTGCAAGACTTTATCCAAGGATGGGACTAGATAGTTGTCCTTTTTTGAGGCATGGTTCAAATTCCTGAAGTCCACACATAGCCTGATCTCACCATTCTTCTTTCGTACTGGCACCAAATTTTCCACCCAAGTTGACTATCTGACAAGAGATATAATGCGGGAAGATAGCATTTTTTGAAATTATCTTTGAATAACAAGCTCTAGTAAGGCATTGATTGGACTTTGTCTTTGTCTAAAAGACTTAGCATTTGGCTTGAGAGGAATGGTATGTGTGATGATTGAAGTTTCATAGGTCTTGATATCTTCATAACTCTAAGCTATGACATCCTAATAAACATTTAGTGCATCTATTATCCCTTTCTTTTGCTCAGGAGTATAAACCTTACTAATGAAAACATTCTTCACTTCTTTTGGAGTACCCATGTTATAAGTATCACATTGAATATCTATTGAGTCCTTTCTAGCTTGTTGATCTTGATCTCTTATCTTGTCCAAATCAAATATTCTTTCTGATTGCACCATTCCTCTAGGAATTTTATTTGTCTTGAGATTGATCACTCCCTCCATATCTAACTTTGATTCTTGTGGTTCTATCTCATCAAAAATCTGAGAAGCAAAGACATAAAAACTAGTAATGAAATCCAATATGTGTTTATCATCTTCAAATATCTGGAAGTTAGTCATGTTTCCTGGTACTGAGGGGACTAGAGTAAGCTCAATAGTAAATCTCTTCAATCCCTATAAATATAGTGGCTCTAGAGTACTTGCTGCCTAGGCCAAAGCATTAGCAGTTTGGTTCTTGCTTCGGGGAATCAATTAAATATTAAAGGCATCAAATCCTTCTATCAAGTCCCATACTATATGCCTATAGGTTTTCATTCTCCTATCATGGCATATTATTGTCTTCTAACCTATTTGACCACTAATTCTGAATCCCCAAAACTTGTAAAGCTTTAACCTTCTTCCTTACTTGGCCATTAACAATCCATGTATCAAAGCCTCATATTCTGTAACATTATTCGTGCAATGAAACTATAACCTATGTGCAACAAAGGAAGTTTTACCTATTGGACTTATCAGCTCAAAGCCTGTACCAGCTCCTTGCTTTGATTTAGAACCATCAAATTGTAATGTCCAAAACTTAACAAAAAATATTCTTCTTTAATTTTCTGCACATATGTTCTTCCTTGAAAAAAGTTCTTATTTTTGAATTTATTGTTTTCCCTTTTGTTCAATCTGGATTTCCTAAATATTAATCTTGGCAGTAGGTGCGGGATTAATATACCTCATGATTTTCTCAACTATTGTTTGGCAAAGACAACATTCATGCCTGGAATGTGATGCATCATGAACCCTACACCAATTGGGAAATATTAGCTCCTCAAAATCCATTTTTTTTCCAATATTGATCTGATATTTGATACACTTGTGAATGAATTCTTAGAAACTATCAAGAAAACTGAGCTTGTTATCATCTTTTTCACCCTCTTCATCTGGTTCTATAACTACTTCTGTACTATTGGAAAATTGAATGAGATCCCTCAGCATATATTGCATCATCAAGACTTCTTCCATACATTTTGTTTCTTCTAAGGCCACAACTAGGACATAATTTCCCAAGCTAGTCTTAGAAACCAACACCTCATTCATTATGTCTTGGGACTCTATGGTCAAGTACTTCAATATAGGCTCTCATTCAATCTTGATATAATTAGGAATCCCATTCCATGGGAGCCACATATGAGAGTGTTTAGTAGAGATATAGCCATTGAGTTCTCTCATGAAATCCCTACCTAAAATCAGCCCATAAGCATCTGGTATATCAACTACTTGAATATTGATTGTCTATTGCACCCTTGGGTTAGATGCAATCTACATAGGGATCATGTTCAATTCACCTACCAAACTCACCTTTGTCTTGTCTAATTGAGTAACCTTTCATTGGGAGGCAGCGAGAGTAATACCCAATGCCTTACAAACTAAAAATGGTATAACGTTTGTGGAAGCCCCAAAATCTAGCAGACAATTATGTAGGTTTTTACCAAATATATGAATTGAGATCAAGAAAGGAGGGGTCTCATGATTTCCTTGAAAAATTCTTACCGAAGTATCAGCTTGGGATACTTGAGTTTTATCCTTCTCTTTACTCCTATCCTTTGATTGAACTTGAGTTTGATCTTTGGCTAGTTGATTAGCTTGGTCCCTTAATGGCTATGAATTTTGTGCTTTTCCAATCACTTCTTTGAACACTGGTTCACTAAAACCAACTTTCTTTACAACAATATCTTGTGATGGATTATAAGGTGTAGTGTCATTCAAAGATCCAATCAAAATATGAGAGGCTAAATTTTATCTTCTTGAGCTCTTCAACAACATATTCACCCATTTGTGCTACACTCATTTCAAACTAATTACTTCTAAGCTACTCTAATTGCTTTTCCTTACCAGCATCACTGTGTTTCACTTTTGAAGAATCAGAAGGTCCTTCTGGAAAAATATTGCATTGGTACTTTTGGATAAGAAGGATTGTCAAGCTTGCATTCAGATCAAGGGGTGTACTAAAATTATTTGGAGGAGTAGAGGTGGTGAAAGGACCTCCAACTTTCCTATTTCTTAGATCATAAGGCCTCGTACTTTGATGAAACATTTGAACTTCCTCTATCCCAAATTCTTCTCCATCCAAAGGACCATTATCAACAACATCATTATTTTCAAACAATTGAGATATAGACTCTTCGTTACATACCTATTCCAATCTAGTATCATGCTTAATTGATTCCTCTTTAGGTCTATTTTCTTCTCCTTGTGGAAAAGGAGCATGATTTAACACCAAAAAAAGTGAATCATATGGATTAGAGGGTACAATTTATTGTGCATTTGGATTATTACCAGTAGCCTACTGAACCTCCATCTAGAATATGGTAGCTATAGTTTGGAATTCAAGATAGTCCAATTTAGAATGTCAATTTGTCTTGTGAAGCCTGCACCTCCTGACAAAGCAGCCTCTGCTAGATAAAATGCACTTGATGATTTCTCTTGATTGTTGCGCTAGTCCAATGGTGTTGGAACCCCTCCATTGTTAGGCCTAGTATTCCATGTAATATTCTATCTTGGAGGTTTCCTCCTATCAAAATTCTACCCTAATGATTGTCCTCTCTCAAAATCATATCCAAATCCTTGTGCAAAATCCCTATTATCTCAATTGTAATTGGATTGAATACCTCTTTGTGCTGCTTTCAATTGACTGTTTTGATTTCTTAGATAAGTAACTTATGTGGAAAACTTCTTCACTTGTTCTACTAACTCATCTAACCTCTCCTTGTCTAAATTTCTTTATGTTGGGATAGAACTAGAAATTTTTTGTAGATAGACAGGATGTGAGCTTGAATTTTGTGGATGATTTAACACTTCAAAATTTTACAAGTAGGATGGGATATTGGCCTGTTGTTGAGGGTACGCTGAGTGGATTGAATTTGGAAAGCATCTAGGAATGGATTGAGCCTAAATCTATGGTGGACCTAGGCGTGGAACCAGGGGTAACTAAGGAAATGGATTCATTATGGGTTTGATTAGCCAAAGCTTGATTTAATCCCTGAATCTGTCTTGGGTGAGCAACAAGTCCTAATGATGGAAAAGGTCCTACTAGGTGCTGCCTTAAATTGGTACTAGCCTTGACTTCCTTTGCATATGTATCTATCAATGTAGCTGGAGGTTGATGCATCCTTTTAATAAATGCAAAAGACTATCTAAGGCCTCATAATAGACCTCCTTAGCTGATGCCTCATCAATAACATATGGGGGCTATAGTTGGGAATAAGCACGATGGAACCTATTGTTAAATGAACCTATGGGATCATTGATTTTCATTTTCACCTACATAAACTACATATACAATTCATTGGGACTAATAGGAATTTTGAAATTTTCTAGGAAAGAAATTTCCATTTGAGCCCAACTAGTAATAGAACCAATGGGTAAGTGATTATACCAATAAAATGCTTCCTTACCCAATGAATATGGAAAAAGCTTGCATGCCACATCCTCATGGAGAATACACCTATCTTGAAGAGTTGTTTGAAAGATCCTAATGTTTTCCTCAGCTGTTCTATTGGGATCATTGGAATGGAACCTAGAGAAAAAGTGCTAAGGATTCTTAGGCATGTCATGGTAATTGCTAAATAACAGAGGTGAAGGGTTATTTTCTAGAAAATCCATTGGTGGAGGTGGAGGTGGTAGTGGCTGATTTATGGCTACTTGGGGCTACTGAATGGCAATGGGAGAAGGTTCAAAATCTAAAGATGAAGAACTGGATGATGGAGAAGGTGGAGAGGATGGTTGGATGGGTGTAGATGATGAAGCTTCCCCTTTCTTGATTCTTCTTGACCTAGTAGGGGCCTTTAACTCCTACAAGTCTCCTTTATCTACTGTAGACCTAGTCTCTCTTTAGAACCTTTGAGGAGATAATGATGAAAAAAATGCTCCAGCTTTGTTTAATCAAGCCCTCCTAGCAAAAATCTATTGATGGTGTTTTTAGAACTATAATAAAACAGAAAAAATACAAGTATTTTATCTCTCTTGAAAGGTAAATTTCTATCAGCAAGCCTCAAGAAACAACCCTAAGGTCTCTAATTTCAAGTCTTGTTAATGCATAAATAACTCAGTGATAATGTGATTTGTTGGTAATCACAAGGGGAATTTATGGTCAAACAAAAAATAAAGCTCTTGAATCAACAATGAGGGTTTTAAAGGATATGAAAATGAGAAAAAACCCTAGATACTTTCAAAATTTCATCAAATATAGCAATTTTAATGATGCTTTATAAATCCTATTATAATAATGATCTTCCAAGAAATAGCAAAAGATGAGGGTTTAGAGAGATATCCTACTATAAAACCTAAGGTCAATCATGAAAATAATAGAGAATTCAAGGTGGACCAATCTTCCAAATCCAATTCTTCCTTAACCAAGATTAATTCTATAGTATCACAAGAACAGTGCAATCTCCAAAGGTATTAAATATTTTTAGATTGTAAACACTCAAACATTCCCCAAAAGTATGAAATGAATAAAAATTCACAATTGAACTTGAGTGCAACAAAGAGTAGGCCCATGATAACTTTACACAAAAACTTACAATTAGCAAATTGCCAAAAGAATGGACAGAAGATTCCTCAACACCTTAAACACTTTATCATAAACATGAACGAACTACAACTAGCTCTAAGTATAACCTTAAAATCACTTACTCAAAAGAACTTATAACAAATTTGAAACATAGGAACCATGCATAGATGAAACAAAACAAGGAAGAGCACCAAAAGAGAATGTCTTCAATTGTATTCACTTCACCAAAATTTGTAACAATTTGACTATCTCATTTCCAGCAACAACAAAAACCTTACAAATGAGGGGAGAGCCTCAATATATAGAACAACACCAACATGTTGGACTAAGGAAGAAATTAAATTAGATTTACAATCAAGTCGGCCAAAATAGGTCGACCTTGGTAGTTTTAATCACTTAATTTAATTTTACAATACAACATTATAAAGGTCAGCCTTAAAAGATATTTCAAAATTAAATAAAAGGCCTGTGGCACAAAGATCTAGGCACATCTGATTTGTAACTCCAACAAGCTTTGTGTAGTATGTACATTGTTCGATGAAGTCAAGCTGTGTCATCCTCCTTATCCTTTTCTTTACTTCTGGAAACTTCTTTAACCTTTGAAAGTATACTATCTAGGTCAGCCTAGTATGGAATTGGAATAAACTTTATTCTTAATAAATTTAATTTCTTCTTCATATTTATCCAAAGTTTTCTCCCAATCCCCTTGAAGCCCTTGATTCTTATCCAAATTAGAAAAATAAACAATTGCATCTTCTAGTTGATCTAATGTTACTAGTCCATCTTTAGTAGGAGAGTATACTTCATGCCACCATTTCTGCAACTGATCAACCTTCAAATTCTTCTTTCCAAATTTCTTTCTCCCTCTAGCAATCTCTAAAAATGCAATGCAACTATTTGATATTTCTTTTACTTTACTTTGGATCTTGGATTCCTTCTTCAGAGCTTTCATCATTAATTCCTTTTTGAAACCAAATGCCTCTATCCACAACTATTTTGTTTACATTCTTAGCTATAAAGACATTTTCCTTTACCAACACTTCCTCTGGAATTTTTATTATCTTCTTCAATCCAGTGATGGTTGTGTCATCTGTTACTTGGCACTCTGATGTAAGTTGAGTTACCTCTTCTAGAAAGGATGAAGCCTTTTCATGTGTATGCAACACCTTTTCAATCATGGCATCTCCCTTTTTATAGACATTTCCAATCCATTGTTGAGTAACCTGCAAAGAAGTTCTCATCCTTTCAATTTCACTGATGCCATCCTTGGATAATAAACCTTCTAAAAATGAGACACTTTCACTAGTTTGTGTTTGTAAAGGTTTGACTAAATGCTAGATATATTTTTTTAGTTCTCCCATTTGTTGTTGTAGCTTTTCCTTAGCTTGAGTTTCATTATCCAGTCTCTTTAGAATGGCCTGCGCAAATTCTTGAAGATCTTCTTTCTCTTGTGCTTTGGTGGAAGGACCCAAGTTAATGGTTTCAATCTTGTAGTCAGATGGACTAACCTCATCCTTATACTTATCATTCAACGATGTGGAAACATGGAGAACTCTATTGTTAGATGCATCTGTTGTAATTCTTGAAACCACCCTTGATTTCTTTCTTTCTTTTTATTTTCCCAAATTTGCTAGAAACTTACTCCAATCTAGAATCTCTTCTTCTACAATGATTGGTTTGGGCTTCAAGCATTCTTTCAACCAATCAAGAGTAGTTTTTTTTTCTATGTCTATATCATCCTAAGAAACATTTTTCTCCTCGTGATATTTAGACTGATTGTCTTCAAAGTTCTTGTTCCTTCTCAGGAGATTTGGAAGGCATTTCTTCTACTTTCTCTAGCTCTTTTTCCTCTGCCTTATCACTTTGAACCTCATGAACCTTTTTTTCTAGATGGATCCCAAAATCACTAATCTCTCCACTCTTTGGTGTTTGAACCTCTACTTCCTCTTCTTCTTCTTATTTCTTAGGCTCATCATTTGCAACCACTCCCTCTCCTTTATCAGTTTCAATTTGTGCATTTTTGGAAGGAGATTTGGGAGGAGTATTATTTCCTATAGCTTCCTCTTCTTTGTTCTTGACATATTAAACTAATGGCTCCTTAACATTCTCCTCAGACTCATTCACCACCTTTTCTATGTTCTATGTGTTAAGAGGAGACACTTTTTTCTTTGGAGAGTTCTTTCTTGTATACACTTGTGTTCTCTCTCCAGAGCTCTCTACTTCAATCACCTTGGCTTGATTTTCACCAGCCTTGGTTTTCTTTGACTTTGATATCTTTTCTCCTTTTGCGATAATCCCTCTTTAGTTGGAGGTATGGGATTCTGAATTTACCTCTCTAGTGATCTCCTTTGTAGGTTTTCTTCTTTTTGACACTGGTTGTCTCTTAAGCTCTTTGTCCTTTGTCTGGAATCTAGTTTTTCTTTTGATTACAATAGCTACCTCTTTTGTATCCTCCTCCTCATGAGGAACTGCAGTGTCATCTTTTGTGTTCTTAATTTCTTCATCTGAATGGGAGTCCATGTCTCCTAGCAAATCATAGGTGTAATTTGTTCCTATTGCTTCTAGCTCCAATACCTTATGCTTGACCCACTACTTGGAATACCTCAATATTGGAGCAGTGATCTGATCCAAGTCAACTACCTCATCTTCTGACCAATTAATGGCAGGAAGTGGCTTATCCTAAAATTGCATGTAATCATGATACTAAATAGGGTCCTCTTCATCATCAACTTGATTTGGCACATTTTCCACTCTATGAAGTCTTATCAATTTCAAATACAACCTTGAATATCTTCTCTTTATTACTTCGAACTCATCTCTACAATTCACTCAATAATTCTCAATGTGGTCGTTGTGTTTGTATTTCATATTTCCCATCCGTTGTGCCACTCCATAGGGATCAAAACTACCTCTATTTGAATGAGAATACAAAAAAAATGAGCCATCTCAATTTTAGAATGATGTGCACTTTGTATAGAAGGAAAAGCCTCCAAGCTACCAATCCTCAAGGGGAAATTAGCACCAATCCTTGTTTTATGCATCTCCTTCAAAATAGCATCAAATGCAGCTAGTTGCCTTGTCAATTCTAGCAATATGAGCTTGTTTGTAGGGTATCTGGGGATCCTGTATGGAACCTTTGGAGATCCATTCACTCTAATATATGTGAACTTTAGGAATTGAATAGATCAAGTACATTGCTTCTATTGAAATACTTACATGAAGAGAATATTGTAGAGTCCTTGTTATATTCATGGTGAAGGAATCATTGACCCTTTTGAAATTGGAAGTGTTGAAATGTAGTTGAGGGTAAACATCATAGACCCTATCCTAACCAATTGTTCCTTTACAACTTAGACCCTTGTAATTGAAATTCCTGGCTAGTATATACACAATATATGAATTCATGGTAAATGTTTTAGTGTCTTGAATTTTCCTCAATTTTAGATCCAAATTATCACTTATAGTGCCTTCCCAGTGATAGTGAATTCCTTTCTTAATTTGGGAAATGACATAAAAAATACACTCTTCAAAGATAAAAGCATTTTCAAAACCTACTACTCTGCCAAGGGGAGTGATCATGTCATTATATTCCAATTTAAAGTCACTTCTATGCAATTGTTTGGGCAACTTAGAATAGTGCGACTGTGGTTTGTCAAACCATGAGCTATTCATAATCTCCAATGCCTCAACTAGATCAAAGTCATAGAATTCTTGTGCAACCTTTAATTGCACCTTCACCAACTTTTTATGTGACCCAATATTGAAGGCCCCAACTATTGGCTCCTTAATCAAATTTTCCATTATTCTTCCTTGAGGACCTACAATCAACCTTTTATTTGAAACATAATGTTTTGCATACTCCATGATCAGCTCAAGACAGTACACTATAGGTGGGAACTCAACAGCTTGTGCCAACCAGGGCTGTATGTACTAATATATTGGCCAGAGGACTGGGTGCATTGTAGTACATTCTTTGTTTGAAATCCTCATAATATACATGACCCATATTGGTATCTCTAACTTTTTCCCATGTTAAAATGATATTGGAATCCGACCTCATACCCTTGAAGTTGTACTTCATCCTTTCAGCTCTAGTTGTAGGCTCCTCTTTAATTGGTTTAGTAGATCTTGCTTTGGAACCCTTTCCTTTGTTGGATTTTGCCTGCATCTGGTTATAAAGGACCATAATTATTGAAATTACAAGCATAACTAACCATTATAACATAATTACATCATTAAATTAATCATTAAAGCATATATGCAATTTATAATCAACTTCAAATCATCATTAAAATCATAAATACCAAGTTGAAAATTGTTAAAATCAAGCTTTAACCAAACCTCAGGTTTTTAACAAGTTCATGGATTTTGACCTTCAAAGGATTTTTGGGGAATCCAGCCCCTCACGGATTCCACGAAGAATGAATCCTCGGGCATTCCACGAGTAGGAGGATTCTGTTGACAACAATACTTAGTCAAATTTTATATCACAAGACATATTTTGAAGTCATGGAAATCATCTCACATACTCCCAAAGACCAAACCTTAAACATGCATCGTGCATTTTGCAATCTCGAGGATTTTAGGCTCAGATGGATTTCGAGAAATCTGGGACATTACGGATTATGTGAAAGGATAAGTCCTCAGGTATATCGTTCCCACATGGATTTTGCAAAGAATGGGAATTTAGGTTTTCTAGCAAGAAGCAGATTTAGCGAAGGAATAACCTTTGCTTATTCCACTCATCAAAGGATTTAATGAAAGTCAGGAAAAAGCTCAAACCTATCAACTCCTAATGGGCGATCATACAAAAATCACTTATCCATTCCAAGATTTGATTTAAATTTCATAACATCACCAATCAAATTCAAACTCCAAACCAAATCAAAGCCCTAGTCTTGAACCAAGATTTCAAAATATTAATCCTCACATTCATAATAATCGATATAGAATAAACTAGGGTTTATCTAACATGAATCAGGGTTTGCACTTGTTGATTCTTAAAACCTAAAGCGGCACTGGAAAACTAGTTATTTCAGTTTAAACACATGCCCTAATTCATGTCGTCCACACTCAAATGAATCATCAAAAGATCGAAAACCTAGAAACCCTATTGCACTACGGTATACACATTGAGGCCCTAGTCAATCACTTCAAACAAACATGTAAAGGAATTTCAATCAAATTCAAAGAAAATTTTGAGATATACCATTCCAATCATATTAAAAATAGGAGTTGAAATAGACCTCAAACCCTCAAGCATGTGAAAGAAAAAATCATTCAAATTCATGCCCTTAACACCAAGACGTAAACCAAGATTAAAATCCATTCTACATTCATTCTCAAATCATAATGAAATGGTTAGAAGGGAATACCTCATGATTTAGATAATTCATAATGCAACACAAGTTCCCACGCAGAAAACCCTAATCAAGCAATCAATGAAATACACAAGCAAGAAACATCCAAATCTTCAATTTTACCCAAGCACTAGAATGCACCTCAAAACATGAAATCTCAAAATGACAAATAAATAATAGCATTGAAATGCATTTAAATTGCACCTCAAATTTGTGTTAAAATCGACATTAATCTCATAAATACATTGAAAAGACATCCAAAAAAGCTTGGGAAATTCAAAATGCCAAGGAATTTGAGGAATTCACGATGAGGAGGATTTCACGAAAAGGCACACCTCGTAAACTCTAGCAAGTCAAGGATTCCACGAAGGATAGAGCTTCGGGGAATTTGTCTAAGGACAAATTTAGCAAAAATCTTGACTTTCGAGTAATATGTGTAGGAACAGATTTAACGAACCACCAAACCTCAGGGAATCTAGCACCATGCGAATTTCTTGAAACTCCCCAAAACTTATCCAACTTGATGGAAAAGTAAAATTTGTTTGAATCCACTGACTCAAAGCATCAATCAAGATCAAAATGTTGCAAAAAAAACACCTAAAGTGCAAATAAAAGAATTAAATCCTAAAAGGTGAAGCGATTCAAAATTTCAAGGAACCTATCCCTTAAGGGGAAAAGGTGAAACCTAAAGCAAAGACAAGAAGGAAAAAAGAAAGAAAGAGGTTCCCCACCTCTAGTGGGGCATGTGTTCAAAAAGTGCACAACAATTAACTCCTTCAACCATTGATTCTTGAGTTCTTGATGATAAAATTCTTCCAATTTCCCATGAATGTAAGTTCTAGTATCCTTGATGGGCGAGGCATTATTTGGAATTTGTGAAAACACACTGACAGGGTCAATATCAAAAAATTTCAAGGAAAACCTTTTGAATTTAGGTCTAGGTCTCTCAGAAGTCTCAACCACTTTTTATGTGGCCATTTCTCCCTGAATTCGTTTATAGATTCTTATGAAAATTAATTCTAATGCAAACCCACAAAGTATAGATAGCTCTAAGTACCTTTTTCACACTTCAACAGGAAACTAGGGTTTGACGCCAAATACTTTGAATCACCTTCAAATTCCTTAAACTCACTCTTCTTTCTTCCAAATGTGCAAAAGTGATTATACACAACTTAAATTTTCACTTTATCCCTTATTGATCTACCCTAATTTTGCATTTATTGTATTCAATCTCCAAAAAGCTGATAAACACCTTATGAATAGACTGTAAACCCTAAAATGCTCCACAAATCCTCAAATTTGCATATTTTCTATCGAAATCATTTTCAACATCTTCAAAAAGTCATTTTACATCACATATCTTTGTGTCACTGCTTGACACCTCAAGTATTAGGGGTTTATTTGATATCACTGTAATTGCTCCCCCTAAACCTAATATTGGATTTAGTTTTTAGAAGAATTATCTACACCAAATGGAGGTATAGATGTGTCAAGATCATCCTTTTTCTCAGGTTCCTCTTTCTTCTTCCAAATTATTTCCATTTCCTTCTTTACTTTAGTAGCATCAAAAAATTTCACAGGTTTATTCCTTTGTACCAGATTAGATTTCCTCCCATTTTTGCTTTTGCATCTAATCTTGAAATATGTCCTGGTTTGTTACAAGTGTAGCACACAACATTTTTCTGACCAAACTGATTTTCATTTATCCTTGATCTACACCAGTTAGCCTTATTTCCAAATGCATTGCATGTATAACAATAGCCATTGAATTATTCAAACATTCTTCCAGTATTGAATCTATTCATCATTATTTGACTTCTACACTTAGTAGCTCTATGTCCAAATTTCTTGCATACAAAGCATTGTCCAAAGAAGAATCCAACATTTTGATTCATCCTACTTCTACATTTTGTTGCTCTATGACCAAATTTATTACATGAAAAAAAAAATCCATTAAAAGATGAGTACCTTTGAGCATTAGGTTGTCTAATAGGAGTCCTTTTGGTATTGCTTCTTTGGTTCTTGATTTGTCTACCATTTCCTTGAGTCTTCCTTTGATTGTCAACCTTATTAGGGGATTGATTTGTCTTTGAGCTTGTCCTTCTTCAAGTCCTAAACCACCTTTATCCTTAGAAGGTTTCTAAGTTGCAATCAACTCATAAAGCATTGTAGTACTTGTTTTGAATTTGTCCTCATGGGCTCTTGCTTTCTCCAAATTTGATCTTAGGGTCACCACTTCTTGTTCAAGCTTGATGCATTCATAAATCTTGCTTTGAATCTTAGCTTTCTGATAATCCTCAATTTTCTTCTTTTCTTCCACTTGCACTTTTAGTCTAGTAATGTCCTCATTTTATTTCTTCAACTAATCACTGAATTCTCTATGCCTTTCTTTGAACTTCTTGATTTTCTCTCTAATTTTTTGATGCATTCATTTACTTCTTTTAGTTTCTCCTTGAGAATTTCTTTCTCACTTTCAACTCTGTCTAGATCTTCAAGAGTAGCATTGATTTCTTCTTTGTCAATTGTGCAGTCACCTTCTATGCATTCAGTTGCAGAGATTTCTTTTGGAGGAATAGGACATCTTTTTTCATCCATGTGTTCAAACTCCAAGATCTTCCTCAAGCTGTTAGGATTTTCTAAAGGAACCAATCTCTAATACTAATTCTTGAACACCCAGAATACTGAGAGGGTGGGTGAATCAGTATTTTATTAAACAATTCAGCTATAAACCATCCAAACATTAAAGCACATCTAACTGTAACTGTAAAAAAGAGACATGAAATAAATCATAACACCACATGACACATAAACACCAAGATTTTTAGGTGGAAAACCCAAAATGGGAAAAACCACGATGACAATTAGCTCACAATATATTATAACCAATTATAAGATATTATAGGGGAACACTGCTAGGACACACTATCCTTGAAAGGCTCACAACCTGAAATGATTACAAAATGGAGTGTGGCTCACTACTAAAAAGTGAACTGATAGAGTACACCTTTCATGTGCTGAATTCAGTTCCAATTAAACTCTGAAAGAAAAATCCTTCTCTACCTTGTTGTCACTCAACATACACAAAAATTCCAACTTTATACTGATCTCATACATTCAAATTTACTAATTTGCATAGTATCACTCTATCATGCATCTTCTATCATGATCAAATTACCTCTACAAAACAAAAATGTTCCATATATATGCTATTACATCTTCTTACATCAATTAGGTTGACCTAATTGGATGTACATATAGTTAATTCAAAGATAGCTTGTCGGCTCAAAACTTGAAAAAAAAATCATTTTGCGCTCAAAGAAAAATGTACAAGGAATAAATTAGGTCATCTCAAACCTAAAAAGGATCTCTTTGACATCCACACAACATATTAATCTTCATATCACTTATCCAATTATAAGGTCAACCAGAAGAGGACTTAATAAAAAAAGTAGGCCAAGTTGACTAAGACCAATCAACCATATGATCATATGAGCATGTGCCATTGGAATACATGTAGAATTGACACCTGTAAATCATCTCCCAAAGTTTTAATGATTGGATCAAAGTACCAAAGGAATCTAGACCAAATAACTCATACCACTATGTACAACCTTGAGAAAAAAAACTATATGTCAATCTTCTGTCATTTGTACCTTTCAACCCATTCAACCAAAATTTTTGAAAACTTGTTCATAGATGCATTTAAAAGTCTTGAATAACATACTAAAACCACATAGGTTGGTCATCTAAAATAAGAAATTCTAGACCAAATTACTAGATCAATGTAGCACAAACACTATTTATCGGATAGACAAAAACTATCAAAAAACAATGTTGGCATCAATGATAACACACTAGAGGGATTCTTCTTCATTCTTCCAACAATATGAACTTCTTTGTGTTCATAAATAGTTAAAGAGTCTACAACATTCATCAAAGTTTCTACCTTAACTAGCTTCACCCTGCCATCCTTGACCATATCTCTAAAAAATGATATTATACATAAATGTGCTTGGTCCTAGCATGAAATTCCAGGTTCTTAGCTAAGAAGATCTCACTTTGACTGTTACAATAAACTGCCACCGCACCTTGTTTTATTTTTACATTTGAATATGATTTCTTAATCCAAAAGGATTATTTGCAAGTGAGAAGTTACCATATACACATATTTAGTGGTGGAAAAAGAAACCACAACCTATCATTTACTCATCCAACTAATTATACCACCAAATAAAGTAAAAATGTAAGGGTGGATTGTCTACTATCAACATCACTTGCCTATTCCGAATTCACATAATCATGGATATCAAGGGAATTCCCATCTCCTATAAAATTACTATGATAACATAAGGAATACTTTGAGGTGCCTTGCAAGTATCTAAAGATTCTTTTTATTGAATCCCAATGAATTATATCAGGATTAAACATATATCTAGAAATAACTCCCACTACTTGGGCAATGTTTGATCAAATGAAGATCATAACATACATCAAACTTCCAACCACATGCTGGTAAGATACTTTGTGCATGTCTTCCATCTCTGGTGGGGATGTTGGACAATCTGAAGTAGATAACTTCATTTCAAATATAAGAGGAACACAATGGTCTAAATCCTACATGTAAACCTATGAAAAACTGAATTGACATACTTAGACCAAGCCATAACTTTCTATTCACTTTATCTCTTATGATTTCCATCCCAATAAAGTGTTTAGTTGCACCAAGATATTTCATTTTAAATTTAACTACAATTTGAGACTTTAGTTTTGAAATCATATCTCTCCCTTTACCAATAAATAACATATCATCAACATATAATGCAATAAATAGGAAATGATTATCATCAATTTTTATAATAAATATAGTGATTTGATTTAGAATGCTCAAATCCAAAACCCAACACATGCATCAAATTTTTGGTACCACATCCTAGGACTCTGTTTGAGTCCATACAAATTTTTCTTTAATTTACAAACCAAATTACTTTTACCTTTTACCATGTAGTACTTTGACTATGTCATATAAATATCCTCCTCTGAATCACCATGAAGGAAATTCATTTTCACATCCATTCGCTCAACTTCTAAATCATAAGAAATAACAATAGAAATCAAGAATCTAATGGATGTCATTTTTACAATAGGAGAACATATCTCACTGTAATCAACACCCTCAACCTAAGAGTAACCTTTTACAACCAACCATTTTTTGTACTTCTCAATACCTCCATTTGAATCAATCTTTCTATTGAACACCCATTTGTAGCCAATATGTTTCGTCCTTTAGGAAATAATACTAGATCCCATGTATCAGTTTTTAAAAGTTTCCATTTCTTCATCCATAGAAATATTTTTAGGATTCTACATCATTCATACCTAATGCATGTTCTATAGGTCTAGGTTCATCCATTTTAGTATTCAAAGAAAAAATACATATCTAGTCATCAAGTGAATACCTTTCAAGTGGTTGTTTATGCCTTGTAGACCTTTGAAAAAGTTGAGTTGGAGGTTCTTACTCCTCTTTTAAATATTAAAAGATGGATGAGCTCTCCTCGGCTTCTTGTCTAACTAAGGGCTTTGATTCAAATTTCTCAGGCATTGAAGGAAGTTGAATCACATCTTTATGTTCACTTTGTTCTAGCTGTAATGTAACAGAAGAAGGCTTAGTTTTTCTAAAAATCACACTTCTACTATAGATTACATTTTGTGCAATAGGATCCAAAATATTGTATCCTTTCACACCATAAATTTACTCGATGAAGATACATTTCATAACCTTATTCTCTAACTTTGTTCTCTTCTCCTTTGGCATATGTGCATATGCCTCATAACCAAAAATTGTAAGATATCTTAGTGAAGGATTTTGACAAGACTATGCATCCATAGGTGTTTTATCAAAAAGAGATGATGTAGGAGATCTATTAATTAGGTAACAAGCAATGGAAACACCTTCAACCCAAAATATTTGTTCTAGACCAACACCACTAAGCATACTCCTAGCCTTTCCATCAATTTCTTATTCATTGTTTTTGAAAATCCATTCTATTGTGGAGAATATGGAGTTGTATTTTGTCTATGAATGCCAAAATATTTACAAAATCTATCAAAATAATTAGAGAAAATTTGTTGCCATTGTCAATCCTTAAAAAAATTATTTTATTTCCAGTTTGCAACTCAACCATTACTTTAAATTATTTAAACCAATTGAAAAATTTAGATTTAGTTTTTAAAAAATATATACCCATATCCTTTTGTTATAATCATCAATAAATGAAACATAATATGTGGATTTTCCAATGGAAGGAATATCTATAGGACCAAATACATCATAATGGATAAGATCCAAAATGCCACAAAATTTATGAGAATTTGAATAAAAATAAATGCAATTTTATTTACCATAAATGTAATTCTCACACAAATCAAAATCAAGGTTACAATCAGTCAACCATTCAACATGGTTCTTACTTTTCAAGGTCCTTAAACCCTTTTCTCCAATGTGGCCAAGTATCTAGTGCCATAACATAGTTTTTCTGCAGGTAATTTTGATTCAAAAGAAAGAGCACCCTTGGGTACCCAGAAGCCATGAACATCTACTGAAGATGAAACCATCACCTTTTCCAATGAATTAGCCACAAACTCACTTTTCACAAAATTACTATTGCACTCAATAGTGTATACATCAAGCTTATACAATGTGCCAAATATGACACCTCTAATGATCAACATAATACCTCTAACCATCTTGCATCTTGCATCATAAAAAAATACTTGCACATCCAAATCTATTAGTTTTCTTAGAGATAATAAATTTCATGCTAATCTAGGGGTATGAAACACACCATTTTAATCCTTTTTATTCTACCATCATGAAAATTGATTCTAACTTTACCACAACCAATAATGTTTAAATATGAATCATCATCCAACTACACCTTACCTTTATCAAATTTTTCATATTAAAAAAGCCATTCTCTATTAGAGGTCATATGGAAAGATGCACCTAAGTCAATTGACCATGCATCATTACTTGGAAAAATGGCCAAAGCTACAATGAACACATCACTATCTTCCTTCTTAGACTCAAAATCATAATCAATATTTCTTATTTTTCTTCTTTTAACTCCCTACAAAAGTGTCCAAACTTATCATGGTTCCAACAAATAGCTTTGGAATTTCTAGAATATTTGGATCTCCCCTTGGACTTGGATTTATCATGCTTCTCATTCTTCTTGCCTTTTTTCTTAAGTCTTCCATGAACATTTAGGGTTTCTTTGGCATTGATGGATACCTGCCTCATTTCTGTAAAAATTAAAGAACTCACAACATCTTCAACTTTCAAGACAACATAGGTACTCCCAATAGCCATGATGAGAGAGCCTTGTGAATTAAGAACAAAACAAAGCAAGATCTAACATCTCTCCTCCTTATCCATTTTCACACCGATTGACACAATTGAGTCACAAACATATTGAATTCTTCTATGTGGTTTGAAATTCATCCACCCTCTTCCATTCTCAAGGAATACAATTTATTCCTCAATAAATTTTATTCACTAAATATTTGGCTTGATATATCTCACTATGTTTTTTCCATAATTTATTTGCAAATAAATCTTCATGAAAATTTATTAAAATAGGGTTTGCTAGGCATAGTCTGATTAGACCCTTGGCTTTATGATCCATAACATCATATTGAGCAACCAAAGTAGCATCTATAGGTCCTGAAACATTATTATCAACAACATCCCATTGATCTTAACAAATTAACAGATCCCCCATCTTCAACTTCCACATGTCAAAATTGTTACCTGTAAACTTCTATACCTATATTCTCCTTGATGTGTTTTCCATCTGAAAATTCCTACAACAAGATCACAAAGAATATTCTTCACAAGCTCTCACTCAAAATTGGATTAGTTCAAAAAATCTATCCACCACAATTGAAAGCAAAGGTTATCAAGACTTGATACCACTTGTAAGGAAGCTAAGGTAGCAAAAAAAACTTCCTATACTAATCTTGAAAGGAGTGTTATGCAATTTTTTTCAAATATTTATAACTACATAAAATAAACATAAAAAAATATAAACATCATGCATACAACAACATGCTATTTTATGTGGGGAAAACCTTTTTGAGAGGAAAAATCACACTTCAAAACTACCACCCAATATATTATTATGAAATCAACAAGATTACAATATAGTTATAGAGCAATATTTTCACAAGAATATCACCAACCAAAGATTTGAGGAAACTCAACATCTATAAGTATCTCACACTCAACCTCCATCTCGATCATCTAATAAATAGGAGATATAATACATGAAATCATCAAATGATGTTTATAAAATCATGAGCTAAAACCACCCAAAAAGTTATGCATAACTTATCTCCAATCAAAGATTCCCTGTGATGTGTCGAAAAACACACCAATATATGTAACTCCCTCTTACATCTATTTTTTGTGTCCAATGCATTTTCACATTTCCTAATTCAACAGACCTAACTTTTGGAGGCTAGAAATTTTTATCTGAATGTTCAATTAACAAACCGTTTGAATCATTGGAAAGATTGTGAAGTGATTTATCAAGCTATAACCTACTTCACCAAGTACAACCACTTTTAGGCCAAAAAAAAACCTCTAAGGGCCGCAAAATTGACTTTCAAACTTTTGAAAATAAAAAAATTATACCTTCAAACCTAGACATGATCTTGTGATGCAATTTTACTTGCACGTTGATTTAACCATTTCATAGCTTTGGGGAAAATTTTGGACCAATCCATGCTCAAATATAAACTTACTATAAATAGTAACCTTTTGTAGTTGGAAGGTTGAGACACATTTTTCCAAACATATAATATTTTTCAATTTCTTTGATATTACTTAGTTTATATATATTAGTGAATATTACTTATTATTTATGATTATATTGTATAAACATGATTGATTTTATTCTTATGGAGTATAAATTATTGATCTTTTTCTATAAGTGACTATAAATTTATATTGGTAGTGGTATCTCATATAGAGTAAATTGATGTAATGAATAATAAATTTAAGTATATAGTAATAAGTTATAAGGATTGTTTAAGTGGTAAAATATTGTGGATTTGTAATGACTATGAATTCTTTCAAGTCACTTCCAATCAACAATAATTTGTATAGCATTGTCATGGAATTTTAATTGCAATTGGATAATTATAGTTATAAATTATTATTTTATCAAACATGTATCTAATTTGATTAATTTAATTAGTCTATAGTTAGTTGTGATAAGGATGAAATTCTTGTGATATTTTTATAGAGGAAATATATGCAATTGAAAGAAATAGGATATGGGGTTAATTGATTTACCTACTAGGAAACAAGTGTTTGGAGTGAAGTTGGTCTATAAGATCAAGATCACTATTGATGAGAAGATTGAGAGGCCTAAAGAAAGGCTATTTTTTAAGAGATACAAATAGAAACCTAGAACAAATTATGATGAAACATATACTCTAGTAGTAAAAATAGAAACTATGTATGTAGTCTTAGCAATAATAGCTCAACACAAGTGGGTGGTGTAATAAATGGATGTGAAGTCTCCCTTACTAAATAAAGAGCTTAATGGAGAAGTGTATGTTGAATATCCACCTAGCTATGAATTCCTAGGACAAGAAGAAAAATTATATAGGCTAAAGAAAAAACTCTACAAGTTGAAGCAAGCATCTCAGGTATTGAAAAATAGAACTAACTTATTTGTTGAGTAATGGATTTAGCAAATGTAGAGGTGATCCCACACTCTACATCAAGGAAGATCATGGTAAGATTTAAATTGTTGTCTTGTATGTATATGATTTAATTTTTTAAGGGGAGTAATGATTTTCTCATTGTAGAGTTCAAAATATCAATGAAAAGAGAGTTTGAAATGATAAAATTAGGTCTACTATAATATTTTCGTAGCATTGAGGTTAAAAAAAATGGATCATAGAATTTTTATTTTTCAAATGAAGCATGCCATAGAAATTTTGAAGAGGTTTAAAGTGTTAAACAACAAACATACACCAACACTAATAGTCACAAGTCTCAAATTAAGTAAGGAATATTGCATCAATAATATAAATCTAGTTTTATACAAGAGTATGGTTGTATGTAACAAAAACTAGGATTGATATGATGCATATATTAAGCCTAATTTATAAGAGACACTAAAGGATACACATTGTAGTGTCATAAAATTACACCCTGTGGTAATTTTACACTTAAACATTTAGGCCCGCCTTATTTATGGAAAAAACCTATAAGTTGGAATTTTACGATTTTGAATTTATAAGTGACAATGATGAAATGCTAGTAGCCTATGTGATTAATTCTTGTAAATTTTTGATTGGACACTAGTGTGACACTAGACATCTCCGCAATGCGCTAGTGTCTCCATACTTTTTGAGATGCAAATGTGAATATTATGTGTTCTTTACCCATGACACGTGTCATAGCGGAAATAATGCATGTATAATGGATCCTCCCACCCATGCAACTTGAAAAAATCCCTTTCACTCTCATAAATGAAAGGGGGACTCCAAGAATGAAAGGCTCTCTCTTGCTCTCACACTTTCACAATGAAGTTTTGTTGAAATTCTCTCTCAAGCAACAATCATGACTCCTCTTGTTCACAAGATTATCATGACTATCAATCCAAGAGGGGATCCATAGGTTATTGGTAATGATCTCTTTTCATTCTATCCTACATGATATCGTCTACATGATCTCATCTTTATCTATTTATTTATATTTGTGATAAGGGTTCTCCTCCCTTGCGAGGTTTTTTTCTATTACACATCTTTGCTTTATGCATTTTGTCTATCTCAATCCTATTTGGCTATCCATAGAGGTGGAAACATTGAAATGGGGGTGTGATTGAAGAAAACCCTAAACAACCACCAACATTTTTCTTGTTCTATTTGTGTGTAGATGGATAGATTCAGTGGATTGGGTATTTTGGATTCTAGACCCTTATTATCTATTTCATAAAAGATGGAAACGTAGTACAGAGACGTCTGCACAATGCACTAGCGTCTGTGGCCAAGAGGTAATCCTCTTAAAGGTACAATTTTGTGGTTTTTATAATTTCTATTTTTGTATACCAGAGAATTTTGTTATGTCATTCACTCTTGTAATTAAGTGATTTTTATAGTCTCATTATTTAAAACTTACTATCAATTCGGTTAAATTACGTAAACATTCTTCATCATTTATCTTGTCACATGAGTAGTTTCTTTTGAGGTAATTGAGGGTTATTTGATTATTAGGACCCAACATGAATGAAATTATGTCATATTTTTCTTCAAAATTTTAAGGCTTCTGATAATGTATTTTTTGAGTAGGATTTTGATATGTTGGGTGATGCCTTGGATGATTTCTTAGAGACATCTCCTTCTACTCAAAATTTTGTTAAGAAAACTTCTCCATTAAAACCACCTTCTTCATAAATTGAGAAGTTTGTAAATGTAATCATAGTCTCTTTCACCCCTCAAAGGCCTAAGAGATTGATCATTTATGTGAATCTGACTAGTCCTCCCAAAAGGATTCATTCTATTCATGGGGTTCTTGTCAAAAGTGATACACTAGACCTTTACATAAGATTCATGCAATCTAAGGCTCCCTCTTATAGAGTGCTAGCCCATACTTATAATACTATAAGGAATCAACAAAATGTTAACCTACTTCTTTACCACCTTCTCTGAAACCAATCCTTCCTCAAGCACCTACACCTACAACTAAGCAACTAGGTGAGTATAATCTCATTGAGCAACTTTGTGTTACTCCCACCAAGATCTTACTTTGGGATTTGCTTCAAACTGCTTCAGTTTACCAAGGTATACTTCAAGAAGCCTTGAAAAAAAAATTCCTTCTTCCACTAGGCGAATAGATGTTAATGTGTTGATAGATCATATTCATATATATTCATCAAATATTAGGTTCCATCCACATGAACTCCCACCTCGAAAAGTGAAAAATCAAGTAGATACTTTGATGATAATAATTTATATTAATAATATCAACATTAGACATGCTCTTGTTGATATTGATTTGAAACTCAACACATGTAGCATTGATTTATTGCATAAAATTAAAGTTTATTTAACCTCCCTTGTTTCTTCTTCCTTATATATTTGTGGGTTTGATAATGTTGGTCAACAAGCCTTAGGCATGATAATCTTTCCTTTAAGTTTGTGACCTGTTATTGTACCCACCCTGGTATATGTTATGCTAGGATGATTACCGTATAATATTCTCTTGGGAAGGCCATGGATTCATGGTTTTGGAGTTGTTACATCTACTCTAATTTTTTTTATGAATTTTGTTTCTAACAATGAGGTGATCACAATCAAGGTTGACCCTAATATTATACACTTATGTGAGATGACAGCTCCTAGTCAAAATTTGATTGCACCTACTCATAGGAATTTTATCCCTTCATTATATTCTAATGCATTTACATCTACTCCAAAAAAATTCCATCACAAAGGATACTCTTGAGATATGATGTCCTTAAAGAAGATCCTCCTAAAGCAGAAATTTTTGAACCCACTCCTACTTCTCCTAAATTGTATGCATGTCTAGGTGACAATTGGGGATCTTTGAACTTCATCGAATCTTATATCATAGAATACAAAGTAGATCTGATCCACTTAGACATTCCAAAAGTTTCATTTTCCTCTACTAAGAAGGATGATTATTATTTTGTAAATAAAGGTTATACTTATAGTATAGAGTATGCTCTTTACACTAATCCTCCTTAAAAATTGTAATCACGTATGAACCGAGATTTAGTATCTTCTCTAAGTTTGATTATGGACGTAAAGGTTTTGGGAATAATGAATAAGGTATTAAAGTCACTTTAGAGGCTGATCCATGTGACTCTAAGGTTGGACTTGGATACTACCCCACAACGTCTAAGGAAAAGTCGTGGTTAAATATCAACATGATTTTTACCAAAATTTTTCCTCCTAAACTGGTTCATCCTAAATACATTAAAAGCAAGGTAGAATCTAATGAAGTTCCTCTAGATGTTTTCTCCTTAGATGAAGCACTAGAAGAATTCTTAGGTGTCTATTATAACCTACCTTCTTATCATCCTAATCAATTATTCCTATATTGCTTAAATAGATAGGAATATTTTGAAGAGTCTGTTATGAATTTTGATGAGAAGGCTTCTTTATCTAACATGGATGATAGTGTTTCTATGCCTCATCCCAAAGAATGTAGTACTCTCCTCAAAGGATATACCTCTGACATCTTCATGGATCCTAAATATTCTGACAAGGTAAGATCAAAAAATGTCTTTTTTCAAAAGAATCTAAACACCACACTAATTTATTGTATTCTCATCTTGATATCTTTTCTTGGTCATACAAGGACATGCCTAATATTGATGAATCTATGGTATTTCATAATATCATTTTATGTCTCTATTCCAATCCATTTAAGTAGAAGATCAATAAAATGAACCCCAAGGTCACTTTATTAGTCAAAATTGAGATAGAAAACCTTTTAAAAGTTGGTTTTATCTATCCTGTTGACTATTCACCTTGGATATCAAATATTGTCACAATTAGTAAACCTAATGGCCATATTCATGCTTGTATTGAATTTTGTGATCTTATTGAGGATTTTCTTAAGAATATTTTTTGTTGCTTGATATTGATATGATTGTAGACTCGACTGCAGGCCATGCCTTGTTATCTTTCATGGATGGTTTCTTAGACTCTAATCAAATCCATATTAACCTAAAAGATTAGTATAAAACAAACTTCACTACCCCTTCAGGTACTTTCTATTATGTATTCATGTCATTTGAATTAAAGAATGTTGGAGAAACTTACCAACAATCAATGCCTCTTATCTATCATGATTTTATTCATAAGATCTTAGAGGATTGCGTCGATGAAATCTTGGCTAAGTCCATAAATTTCCAAGATCAAATTGGGAATCTTTTTCTTATTTTGAAAGGCTTCGACTCTATAAAATAAGACTAAATCCTCTTAAGTGTGTCTTTGGTGTGGATTCTAACAAAATTTTAGGGTTTATTATTTCTCATCACAAAATCAAAGTTGATATCGATGTGATTATTAACATGCCTCCACCTAAAACAAATCTCTCAACTATGTAGTTTGCAAGGGAAGATTCAAGTAATTCATAGATTCATATCTCAATTAGCTGATTGTACTATTTTATTCAAACAATTGTTGAAAAAGGATGTTGTTTTCGATGGAATGATAAATGCCACAAGGATTTTGAATCTATTAAGAGTTATTTGGCTATTCCTCCCATCTTGGTGCTGACTATGCAAGATAGACCCTTTTTTATTTATATTTCTGCATCACCTCATGCTTTAGTGTATTTTTTAGGTCAACATGATGATGATGGTAAAGAAAGAGCGGTCTACTACATCAATTATATTTTGGTCGATTATGAAACTCAATACTCTTCTATAGAAAAATAATGTCTTGCTCTCATTTTTCAATGCAAAATTTGTGATATTATCTTCTCCATGCAAAGACTCATGTGATTGTAAAATGTGATCTTCCTATTTATTTACTATAATTGCTCTTTTTGGAATATTAGAAAAATGGGTGATGTTGCTCTCTGAGTTTGATATTAAGTTCATGTCTCAGAAAGCAATTAAAGGACAAGCTATCTTTGATCAATTGGTATAATCTCTCTCACCTCAATCCTTTCCCAACTTGGACTTGTTCTTGGATGAATTTATTTTTGCATTGGATCATGAACATATGTGGGAAATGTATTTTGATGGATCGAGATGTCAAACTAGCTCTTTTCATTTCAATTATTGTATAATAATATCACTGAGTACGAAGCCCTTATTATTGGCTTATGTGCCATGTTAGCATTAAATATTAAACATATCCACATTCATGGTGATTTTGAGCTTATTGTAAATCAGATCATGAGAACATATGAAGCTAAGCTGAAAAAGATATCTCAGTATTGAGATTTGGGTTTATCCTTTATTGATTAGTTATCTTCTTTTACAATAGAAAATGTTCCTTGGAGATAAAATTGTCATGTAGATGCAAGGGAAAGTACAACTTCCCTTGTACCTTTGGATGATGGTGTAGATGAGTACTAATTTTTGGTTTAGATTCTTCACTCTCTTACTATATCAGATAAACCTAAACTTGATAGTCTTGTGTGTGCTCACATAGACTCAAGGGAATGGTATTCTCATATCTAGAAATTACCTAAAAACTGGAAAATTTCTCGATGATGCAAGTAAGAATACTTGTGTCTGGATATGAAAGCTTTCAAATTGATGCATTGTTCTATCTAATGTTCTTTGTAAAAAATATTACAATGGTATTCTTCTTTGATGTCTCACTAAGGCTAAAATACCCCTTGCCCTTCAAGAAGCTCATTCAAGCTCTGGGGGTGGACATTTTAGTGGTAAATCCTTAGTGTATAAAACAATTCACATGGGATATTATTGGAAACCAATAGAGCAAGACTCCTTTTCCTTTTTCAAGAAGTGTCCTCAATGTCAACAACACAATAATATTATTCAAGCTCCTACATAAAAAATTCATAGTCAAACCTCTCCGTGGCCATTTACAAAATGGGGGTTGGATAAATTATTGGGAAAATATCTCCTTCTTATTCTAAAGGGCATACCTTCATCATTACAACTATCAATTACTTTATGAAGTGGGTCAAAGCTATTCCACACCGATCCACTAATGCTAAAGCAATCTATAGCTTTCTTCTAAATAACATTATTGCTCACTTTGGATTACCTTCTACCCTTGTTTCTGACAATGACACTTCATATAAGAACACGAAGGTAAAGAAGTTCTTAGAGAGGTTTCATATTAAACATCAATTCTCTACACCTTACTATCCTCAATCTAATGGCCAAGCAGAAGCATCTAATAAAACTCTTGAACTAATTCCTTAGAAATAGTGAATAAACACAGTAAAGATTGACATAATCAATTGACTTATGCATTATGGGCCTATCACACAAGAATTTATATGGCTACTAGTATTGTTGAGGCTATTATTCCTTTAGAATTATATTTTTTTCTTTGTGAGTTTCCCTTAAAAAGTTAATTGATGATGCCACTTATTGTGCTAAACATCTAAATCAGCTTGAGTTGCTCGGTGAGCCCCAGTTAGAAGCCCTCAATCATCTTCAAGCTTATCAAAAGTATATTTCTAAGCATTACAATCAAGGTGTTCTTTCTTACACATTTAAATTTTGTGATCTTGTTCTCTATGAGAACTAGAGAAATGAATGTGCCACCTAATCAAAAAGGGGAAATTTAGCCCTAATTGGTTAGGTCCTTACATAATCACCTCTTTGTATGGTTTTTGTGCCTATGGATGGTACTCCTATGTAAGGAAGCTAAGGTAGCAAAATAACTTCCTACATTAATCTTGAGAGGAGGATAATGCAAAAAATTATAGATATTTTTCAATAGTTACAAAAAATTAAATAGAAATAAACATAAATATCAAGCATAACAAAACACAATGATTTACATGGGAAAAACCCTTTCAAGAGAAAAAACCCACACTCTAAAATCTTCCCAATATGTTATTCAAAAACATGAAGATTACAATATACTTGCAAAGCAAGCTTCTCTTAGGAGTATCAAAAACCAAAAATCCAAAGGCAACACAAACACTATCAGACTCTCAGAATGCATTATAATACACAATTGTAATACAAAACCCTCATAAAATAGGGGTTCCTTTTGGGGAAAGACAAGAAAATTAAATATTTACCATGAGATATAAGACCTAATGATTATAAGGAAGCTAAGGTAGCACAATAACTTCCTACACTAATATTGAGAAGAGGATAATGAATATTTTAACAGATATTTACAAAAAGTTACAAAAACTTTAACAAAAATAAACATAAATATCATGCATACCACAAAAAAATGATTTACGTTGGGAAAATCTTTACAAGAGAAAAACCCCATACTCCAAAATCCATCCAATATATTATTCAGAAATCACAAAGATTACAATATACTTGTAGAGAAAGCTTCTCACAAGAGTATCACCAACCAAAGATCCAAAGGCAACATGACCACTATCAAACTCTTAGAATATATTTCAATACATAGTCATAATATAATGCCCTCATAAAATAGGTTTTCCTGCTAGGGCAAGTTAAGCCAAAAAAATATCAACTATATGATCTGATACCTAGTGATGAATAGTATAGATTTATAATAATACAATTTACATACAATTTGGCTTCAGTGCATGACCCCTAGAACCCTCATGGGGGGTACCCCTGTGCTCCCCTACGCTTATGTATCAACATTACCTTATGTAATTGCAAGGTTGAGCAAATTTTCCTAACAAATCTCTCACTTGTCAAACACCTTGCAAGAATAATGAGAGGGTGTATAAACATCATCTCTTAATTGCTAGTGGCCCCCATAGGCTCTGAGCACAATCTAACCTTCTTTGTGCTCACAGGCTTAGTTAAAAAATCAACAAAATTCATTAAATTTTCTACCTTAACCAAATTCACCCTACCATCTTCAACCATATATCTAACAAAATGATTTTGTACATCAATGTGCTTGGTCCTGGCATGAAATGTCAGCTTCTTAGCTAGACATATCACACTTTGACAGTTGCCATAAATTGTCACTACACCTTGTTTTATTCTAATTTTTGAACATAGTATCTTAAGAAAATGGCTTCTATACAAGCATGAGTATTTTTCATAGACTCATCTTTAGTAGTGGACAAAGAGACCACATCATGTCACTTATTCATCCAACTAGTTACACCACCAAATAAAGTAAACACATAAACACTGGTGGATTATCTGCTATCAACATCACCTGCCCAGTTTGAATCCACATAACCATGAATATCAAGGGAAATATTGTCTCCAATAAAATTAATATGATAACAAAAGGAATAATCTAAGGTACCACACAAATATCTGAAAACTCTTTTAAATGCATCCCAATGAACTCTACTAAGATTAGACATATATCTCGAAAGAACTCCCACTGCTTGGAAAATGTCTAGTCTAGTACAAACTATAACATACATAAAAATTCCAACTACACTCTAGTAAGGCACTCTACTCATGTCTTCTATATCTAATGGGGATGTTGGACAACATGAAATAGATTACTTTGCTCTAGATGAAAAAGGAACACACAATGATCTACAATCATACATATCAAACCTCTATAAAATTTAATTGACATACTTACTTTGGCTAGGACATAGATTTATGCTCACTCTATCTCTCCTAATTTCCATCCCAAGAATGTGTCTAGTTGCACCAAGGTCTTTCATTTCAAATTAGCAGCAAGTTGAAATTTTAGTTTTGAAATAATGCCTTTCCCTTTACCAATAAATAACATATCATAAACATATAATGTAATAAATAGAAAATGATCACCATCAATTTTATAATAAACACAATGATTTGATTTAGAATGCTCAAATCCCAAACTCAACACATATGTATCAAATTTATAGTACCACATCCTATGACTCTATTTTAGGCCATACAAAGATTTCTTCAATTTGCAAACCAATTTAAATTTACCTTTCACCATGTAGTGCTCTAGTTGTGTCATATAAATATCCTCCTCCAATTCACCATGAAGGAAAGAATTTTTTACATTCATTTGATCAATCTCTAAATCATAAGCAATATAAATATAAAGCAAAAATCTAATGGATGTCATTTTTGCAATAGGAGAAAATATCTCACTATAATTTCAACACCCTTAAATTGAGAGTAACCTTTTGCAATCAACCTTGCTTTACACTTCTCAATACCTCCATATGAACCAATCTTTTTCTTGAACACCCATTTGCAACCAACAGGTTTCCTTCCCTCAAGAAATGGTACAAGATCCAATGTATCATTCTTTTTCAAAGCTACCATTTCTTCATCCATAGCAATCATCTAGGATTTTGCATCATTCATACCTAATTCCTTTTCTACTGATCTAGGTTTATCCATGTTAGTATTAAAAGGTGAATACCTTTTAGGTGGTTGTATGTGCTTTTTAGACCTATAAAAAACCTAAGTTGGAGGTTCTTCCTCCTCTTTTGAAGATTCAGAGCTAGATGAGCTCTCCTCAACTTCTTATCTATCCATGGGCCTTGATTCAAATTTCTCAGGTGTAGAAGGAAATTGAATCACATATTCTTGTTTACTTTGTTTTGGTTGTAATGTAACAAAAGAAGTCCTAGTTTCTCTAAAAATAACACTTCTACAATATAGTACCTTTTATGAAACAAGTTCCCATAGCTTGTATCCTTTCACACCATAACTATATCTGATGAAGATAAATTTCACAGCCTTGTTGTCCAAATTTGTTTGCTTCTCCTTTGGCACATGTGCATATTCCTTGCAACCAAAAACTCTAAGATTTCTTAATGAAGGCTTGTGATTTGACCATGCCTCTATAGGAATCTTATCAACAAGAGCTGAAGTAGGAGACCTGCTAATCGGGTAACAAGAATTGACAATAGCTTCAACCACTCAACATATGCCTAGCCTCCATCATCAGTGTCCTATTCATTCTTTTTGCAACTCCATTCTACTATGGAGAATACAAATTTTTCTTTTATCTTTGAATACCACAATCTTTATAGAATCTATCAAAATCATTATAGAAAATTCATTGCCATTATTAGTCCTCAAACTTTTTATTTTCTTTCCACTCTACAATTCAACCATTGCTTTAAATTATTTAACTTCATATTTAATCTTTAAAAAATATACCCATGTCCTACTATACTCATCAATAAATAAAACATAATATGTGGATTTTCCAATTGAAGGAACATCCACAAGACCAAACACATCATAATGAGTAAGATCCAATACACCACAAGATTTATGAGAACTTGAGTAAAACTAGATACGATTTTATTTTCCATAAATGTAATTCTCACAAAAATCAAATTCAAGATTACAATCAGATAACCCTTCAATAAGGTTTTTATTTTTCAAGGTCCTTAGACTCTTTTCTCCAATGTGACCAAGTCTTTGGTGCCATAACATATTTTTTTTTGTAGGTAACTTTGATTCAGAAGAAAGAGCACCCTTGGGTACCCAGAAGTGATGACTATCTACTAAATATGAAACCCCCACCTCTTCCACATACTTGGTTTTCACAGAAGTACTATTGCACTCAAAAATGCATGCATCAAGCTTATACAATCTACCATATCTGACACCTCTATCAATCACCATAGAACCTCTAACCATCTTACATCATGCATCAGAAAATACTACCTACACACCTCATAGATAAAAAAATTTGTGCTAATCCATGGATATGCAACACACCATTAATCATCTTTATTCTACCATCAGGAAACTTGATTCTAAATTTATGATGACCAAAAATATTTAAATAAGAATCATCACCCAAGTACACCTTACCTCCATCAAATTCTTCATATTCAAAAAACCAATCTCTATTAAAGGTCATATGGAAAGATGCACCTGAGTCAATTAACCATGCATCATTACTTGCACAAGTTGCTAAAGCTACAATGAATGCATCACCATCTTCCTTCTCAGACTCATAATCAAAATAAAATTTCTTCCTTTTCTTCTTCTTTTCTTCATTCCAGTCCTTATGAATATGTCTAGGATTACCACATTTCCAACAAATAACTTTGGAATTTCGAGGAGATTTGGATCTCCCTTTGGACTTGGATTTATCACACTTTTAATTCTTCTTTCTTTCTTCCTTAGGTCTTCCATGAAAATTTAGGGCTGCCTTGGAATTGATGGATACCTTCCTCCTCATCTCTTTAGAAAGAAAAGAACCCATCACATATTTAATCTTCAATATAATAAAAGTACTCCCAATAGCCATGATGAGAGAATCCCAAGAATCAGGTAAAGAAAAAAGCAAGATCTGACATTTCTCCTCCTCATCCATTTTGACACCAAATGATTCCTATCAAATGATGCCAATTGAGCCACCAAAATATTGGATGCTTCCAAGTAGTTTGTAATTCATCCACTCTCTTCCATTCTCAAGGAATACAATTTCTTCCTAAAGAAAATATTGCTCACTAAATATTTGGCTTGATACATCTCACCAAGTTTCTTCCCTAGTTTTTGTGTAGAGGTCTCTTCATGGAAATTGATTAAAATAGTCTTCCAAGCACAATTTGATTAGACCCTTGGATTTACGGTCCATAACATCATATTAAGAAACCAAAGCAGTATCTACAAGCATTGAAACATTCTCATCAATAGCATCTCATAAATATCAATCTATCAATAGATCCTCCATCTTTAGCCTCCACATTTTAAAATTATTTCTAGAAAATTTATGCACCTCTATTCTCCCTGATGACATTTCCATCTAAAAATTCTTGCAACAAGATCACAAAGTATCTTATGCACTAGCACCCACTCAAATCTAAATTAGTTCAAAAAACCCAACAACCCACAATTGAAACCAAAGTTGATCAGGCTCTGATACCACTTGTAAGGAAGCTAAGGTAGTGGAACAACTTCCTACCCTAATCTTGACAAGAGGATAAAGCAAAAATTTGTAGATATTTACAACAATTACAAAACCTTAAACATAAATATCATGCATACCACAACATAGTGATTTATGTGGGGAAAATCCTTATGGGATAAAAACCCCCACACTCCCAAAGCTACCCAATAAATTATTCAAAAATCACAAAGATTACAATATACTTACAAAGAAAGCTTCTCACAAGAGTATCACAAACCAAAGATCCAGAGGCAATAGGACCACTATCAGACTCTTATAATACATCACAATACACATCCATAATACAACACCCTCATAAAATAGGGTTTCCTTCTAGGATAAGTGAGGCTAACAAAATATCATCCATAAGATCTTAGACCTAATGATAAACGGTCTAGATTTACAATAATACAATATACATAAAATTTGACTTCGATGCATGACCCCTAGATCCCGTTGGTGGGATGATCCCCCTGGACCCCTCACAAGGGGGTACCCCTATGCGCTCTCATGCTTAAGCATCAAAAATACCTTATGTAATTGAAATGTTGAGACACATTTTCCCAACAATGACGAACAATCCAAATTTTCAATAATAAAATATACATAAAATATGGTTTTGGGGGCACTACCCCTAAACCCCCGCCAAGGTGTGTGGCCCTTAGATCCCACATCAGGGGGATGATCTTCCATTGGGGGGATGATACCCTTCGACCCCTCATAGGGGTACCTCTTGCACCCCCTCCCGCTCTTACCTATCAACAATGAACCTTATGTAATTGTAAGGTTGAGATACATTTTCCCAACATCCTCTAAAAGAACTGGTCAATATAATGCACCTTCACAAATACTATGCACAATGTATATGTGGCATAGGCATGATGCTTGTCCCCATTTTAGGGATCATGGTTTGTTATGCTATGGAATTCCTTCATTAACACTTACTCTTTAATTTGTGTTATGATGTAAACATGTGTTGTAGGTATGAGTAGTTGGTGTTGCCATTGATGTCAACAAGTTTGGGGGAGATTGTTGTAGGCTTATGTTTGTGTTGTCATTGATGATGGTTGAAAAGTTTTGTTGATGCTTTGAATAGTTGCATTGTGTTGTAATTAGTAAGTGCTACTAGTGTCAACCTCTAGTGATTCTTTGATAAGCTTCTATTGGTGGATGTTGTTGGTTTAGTAATGATGAGGAAATATTGAAGATGATGAGTATGTGTCTCTTGTGCTTTATTTCCAAGTGTTTTTGAGAAAATTTGAAGAAAAGAGGAAAAAAGTGTGTGGCAAAGGTGTTCTGGTGTACAGTGTGGGGATCTAGTTTTGCTCCACATTTCTTCTGTGTTGAAGATATGCATGTATGATTCAGATATGTTGGTCAGAGGTGTTCAGAGGTTCTCTATCCAAAATCTCTTGGTTTGGATTGGTGTGTAGAGAGAGTTTTGTTCACCAGTGTGTGAACTATACGTTGCAGTGGTGTCTAGGAGAAATTGTTTTGCTCCATAGTACTCTGCAGTTTTTTTAATGGTCTTGTGGTTCTACAAGCACATGTTGATTATGATTACATCTACCTATAATCAATTTTTTTCATGGTTTGGTGCTTCGGAAGTTGATTTCTTGAGTTACAAAGTATGAAAAGCTTTCTGAGTGTATTGGGTGTGTACATTCTTCAAGTGATTTTTTTTGTGAAGGAATTTGTTGGATTTCAGGGTGTTTGTGGAATATTCCAATTTGTGTTCAACTGTTGTGTGTGGTTTTCAAGTCGTCTTTGATTTGAGGAAGCATGTACTTAAATGTTAATGGTGTTTACATAGGTTCGTTCAACATTGGGTGTTTACTATAATTGTGGATTTAATTTGGTAATTGTGGAAGCATGGTGTGGTGCATATGTTTTATTTGGGTTTGAGTTAAGATGTGGTGTGATCAGCTTTCATTCCTTTCCACCATGGGAAAGCTTAGTTCTTACCTAATTTGAATTTTTATGGTTGAGAAGTATAGTTGACCTTGGAGAATTTTTTCAAGGTTGTAGATGGTATAAATAAGTGTTGAGTTAATGGAGAATTATCTGGTGAAGTGTATGATGTGAATTGTAGATTTGTGAAGTGCAATACGAGCTTAATGAGTTAGAACACTAGAAGTAGTGAGCAAAAGGTTTCTACAATATTTAGAAGGAATGTGAATGTGTTGGTGATGTTGTGGTGGAATCTTCTATTGTATTGAGATGGTTTTCTCACTATAACATTCTTATTTCTTCTTTTCTATAATTTGGTAATTAGCCTTTGGCAATGATCCCTTTGACAGTGATCCCTTTTGTATTTAGTGTTGAAATTACTTTATATTGTGAGCTAATCCTCACCATGGTTTTTCCCTTCTTGGGTTTTCCACGTAAAAATAATATTCTAATGTGCATGGTGTTGTTGTGGTTCAGTTTTATGTTATTTGATTTCATGCTAAATCATTCTAATAGATTAAGGGTTAATTTAGTTGATGTGGATCTGAATGCTTATGAGGGTTTGAAGTTTTAATATACAATTGATTCAACCCCCCTCCCAGTTGTCTTGTGTGCATTCAACAATTGGTATCAGAGTAAGGTTCTTTGGAAGAAAGATTAACCGCTTGAGGTAGATCTGGTATGGCACACAAGAGGGATTCTCCTTTGTTTGATGGATCAGACTATGGTTTTTAGAAGACAAGGATGGAAGGTTTCCTAATATCTCTTATATTTGGAGTTTGAAAGTCTATTGAGATTGGATATACTATGCTTACTAATGGTATGAAGAATGATGATGAGATCGAGGCCTATGAGACCAATGGTAAAGAAAGGTATGCTCTTTTAAGTGGTCTTTCTAATACTAAACTTGTGAAAGTTATGAGTTTGAAGTATGCTAGAAATATCTAGAAAAAGTTTGAAAGTATTTATGAAGGAGATGATAAGGTCAAGCAAGCTAAGATGCAGAATCTAAAGATCACATTTGAGAACCTATGGATGTTTGAAGATGAAAATATTGCAAGCTACATGTAGAAGGTGGACGAAGTTGTCAATTCCATCAGAGGTCTTGTTGGAAATCTTAAAGAAGAAGTGGTAAAGAAGGTACTGAGAAATCTTCCTAAATCTTATAACCATAAATTTTATGCTATTGAGGAGGTTCAATATTTAAGAAGATACTCTAGAGATCAGTTGTATGGTGCTCTAGTCGTGTCATATAAATATCCTCCTCCAAGTCACCATGAAGGAAAGTATTTTTCACATCCATTTGATCAATCTCTAAATCATAAGCAATAGAAATATAAAGCAAAAATCTAATGGATGTCATTTTTGCAATAGGAGAAAATATCTCACTATAATTTCAACACCCTTAAATTGAGAGTAACCTTTTGCAATCAACCTTGCTTTGCACTTCTCAATACCTCCATATGAACCAATCTTTTTCTTGAACACCCATTTGCAACCAACAGGTTTTCTTCCCTCAAGAAATGGTACAAGATCCCATGTATCATTCTTTTTCAAATATACCATTTCTTCATCCATAGCAATCATCTAGGATTCTGCATCATTCATACCTAATGCCTTTTCTACTGATCTAGGTTTAGCCATGTTAGTATTAAAAGATGAATACCTTTTAGGTGGTTGTATATTTCTTTTAGACCTATAAAAAAGCTAAGTTGGAGGGTCTTCCTCCTCTTTTGAAGATTCGAAGCTAGATGAGCTCTCCTCAACTTCTTATCTATCCATGAGCCTTTATTCAAATTTCTCAGGTGTAGAAGGAAATTGAATCACATATTCTTGTTTACTTTGTTTTGGTTGTAATGTAACAGAAGAAGTCCTAGTTTCTCTAAAAATAACACTTCTACAATATAGTACCTTTTATGAAACAAGTTCCCATAGCTTGTATCCTTTCACACCATAACTGTATCTGATGAAGATAAATTTCACAGCCTTGTTCTCCAAATTTGTTTGCTTCTCCTTTGGCACATGTGCATATGCCTCGCAACCAAAACCTCTAAGATTTCTTAATGAAGGCTTGTGACTTGACCATGCCTCTATAGGCATCTTATCAACAAGAGTTGAAGTAGGAGACCTGTTAATCAGGTAACTAGCATTGGCAATAGCTTCAACCACTCAACATATACCTAGCCTTCATCATCAGTGTCTTGTTCATTCTTTTTGCAACTCCATTCCACTGTCGAGAATACAAATTTGTCTTTTATCTTTGAATACCACAATCTTTATAGAATCTATCAAAATCATTATAGAAAATTCATTGCCATTATTAGTCCTCAAGCTTTTTATTTTCTTTCCACTCTACAATTCAACCATTGCTTTAAATTATTTAACTTCATATTTAATCTTTTAAAAATATACCCATGTCCTACTATAATCATCAATAAATAAAACATAATATGTGGATTTTCCAATTGAAGGAACATCCACAAGACCAAACACGTCATAATGAGTAAGATCCAATACACCACAAGATTTATGAGAACTTGAGTAAAACTAGATACGATTTTATTTTCCATAAATGTAATTCTCACAAAAATCAAATTCAAGATTACAATCAGATAACCCTTCAATAAGGTTTTTATTTTTCAAGGTCCTTAGACTATTTTCTCCAATGTGACCAAGTCTTTGGTGTCATAACATAGTTTTTTTTGTAGGTAACTTTGATTCAAAAGAAAGAGCACCCTTGGGTACCCAGAAGTGATGACTATCTACTAAAGATGAAACCCCCACCTCTTCCACATACTTGGTTTTCACAGAAGTACTATTGCACTCAAAAATGCATGCATCAAGCTTATACAATCCACCATATCTGACACCTCTAGAAATCACCATAGAACCTCTAACCATCTTACATCATGCATCAGAAAATACTACCTACACACCTCATAGATAAAAAAATTTGTGCTAATCCATGGATATGCAACACACCATTAATCATTTTTATTCTACCATCAGGAAACTTGATTCTAAATTTATGATGACCAAAAATATTTAAATAAGAATCATCACCCAAGTACACCTTACCTCCATCAAATTCTTCATATTCAAAAAACCAATCTCTATTAAAGGTCATATGGAAATATACACTTGATTCAATTAACCATGCATCATTACTTGCACAAGTTGCTAAAGCTACAACGAATGCATCACCATCTTCCTTCTCGAACTCAGAATAAAAATCAAATTTCTTCCTTTTCTTCTTCTTTTCTTCATTCCAGTCCTTATGAATATGTCCAGGATTACCACAATTCCAACAAATAACTTTGGAATTTTGAGGAGATTTGGATCTCCCCTTGGACTTGGATTTATCACACTTTTAATTATTATGTCTTTCTTCCTTAGGTCTTCCATGAAAATTTAGGGCTGCCTTGGAATTGATGGATACCTTCCTCCTCAGCTCTTCAAAAAGAAAAGAACCCACCACATATTTAGTCTTCAATTTAATAAAATTCCTCCCAATAGCCATGATGAGAGAATCCCAAAAATCAAGTAAAGAACAAAGCAAGATCTGGCATTTCTCCTCCTCATCCATTTTGACACCAAATGATGCCTATCAAATGATGCCAATTGAGCCACCAAAATATTGGATGCTTCCAAGTAGTTTGTAATTCATCCACCCTCTTCCATTCTCAAGGAATACAATTTCTTCCTAAAGAAAATATTACTCACTAAATATTTGGCTTGATACATCTCACCAAGTTTCTTCCATAGTTTTTGTGTAGAGGTCTCTTCATGGAATTGATTAAAATAGAGTTTGCCAAGCATAATCTAATTAGACCCTTGGATTTACGGTCCATAACATCATATTGAGAAACCAAAGTAGCATCTACAAGCATTGAAACATTCTCATCAATAGCATCTCATAAATCTCGATCTATCAATAGATCCTCCATCTTTAGCTTCCATTTTAAAATTATTTCTAGAAAATTTATCCACCTCTATTCTCCCTAATGAAATTTCCATCTAAAAATTCTTGCAACAAGATCACAAAGTATCTTATGCACAAGCACCCACTCAAATCTAAATTAGTTAAAAAAACCCAACAACCCACAATTGAAACCAAAGTTGATCAGGCTCTGATACCACTTGTAAGGAAGCTAAGGTAGTGGAACAACTTCCTACACTAATTTTGACAGGAGGATAATGCAAAACTTTGTAGATATTTACAACAATTACAAAAACTTAACCATAAATATCATGCATACCACAACATAGTGATTTATGTGGGGAAAATCATTATGGGATAAAAACCCCCACACTCCCAAAGCTACCCAATAAATTATTCAAAAATCACAAAGATTACAATATACTTACAAAGCAAGCTTCTCACAAGAGTATCACCAACCAAAGATCCAGAGGCAATAGGACCACTATCAGACTCTTATAATACATCACAATACACATCCATAATACAACACCCTCATAAAATAGGGTTTCCTTCTAGGATAAGTGAGGTTAACAAAATATCATCCATAAGATCTGAGACCTAATGATAAATGGTCTAGATTTACAATAATACAATATACATAAAATTTGGCTTCAATGCATGACCCCTCTATCCCGTTGGTGGGATGATCCCCCTGGACCCCTCATGAGGGGGTACCCCTATGCATCCTCATGCTTAAGCATCAACAATACCTTATGTAATTGAAAGGTTGAGACACATTTTCCCAACAATGACAAACAATCCAAATTTTCAATAATAAAATATACATAAAATATGGTTTTGGGGGCACTTCCCCTAAACCCCCGCCAAGGTGTGTGGCCCTCAGATCCCACATCAAGGGATGATCTTCCATTGGGGGGATGATACCCTTCGACCCCTCATAGGGGTACCTCCTGTACCCCCTCCCACTCTTACCTATCAATAATAAACCTTATGTAATTGTAAGGTTGAGACACATTTTCCCAACATCCTCTAAAAGAACTGGTCAATATAATGCACCTTCAAAAATACTATGCACAATGTATATGTGACATAGGCATGATGCTTGTCCCCATTTTAGGGATCATGGTTTGTTTTGCTATAGCATTCCTTCATTAACACTTACTCTTTAATTTGTGTTATGATGTAAACATGTGTTGTAGGTATGAGTAGTTGGTGTTGCCATTGATGTCAACAAGTTTGGGAGAGATTGTTGTAGGCTTATGTTTGTTTTGTAATTGATGATGGTTGAAATTTTTTTTTGATGCTTTGAATAGTTGCATTGTGTTGTCATTAGTAAGTGCTACTAGTGTCAACCTCTAGTGTTTCTTTGATAAGCTTCTATTGGTGGATGTTGTTGGTTTAGTAATGATGAGGAAATATTGAAGATGATGAGTATGTGTCTCTTGTGCTTTATTTCCAAGTGTTTTTGAGAAAATTTGAAGAAAAGAGGAAAAAAGTGTGTGGCAAAGGTGTTTTGGTGTACAGTGTGGTGATCTAGTTTTGCTCCACATTTCTTCTGTGTTGAAGACATGCTTGTATGATTCAAATATGTTGGTCAGAGGTGTTTAGAGGTTCTTTATCCAAAATCTCTTGGTTTGGATCGTTGTGTAGAGAGAGTTGTGTTCACTAGTGTGTGAACTATATGTTGCAGTGGTGTCTAGGAGAAATTGTTTTGCTCCATAGTACTCTGCATTTTTTTTATGGTCTTGTGGTTTTGCAAGTGTGTTGATTATGATTACATCTACTTATAGTCAAATTTGTTCATGGTTTGGTGCTTCGAAAGTTGATTTCTTGAGTTACAAAGTATGAAAAGATTTTTGAGTGTATTGGGTGTGTACATTCTTCAAGTGAATTTTTTTGTGAAGGAATTTGTTGGATTTCAGGGTGTTTGTGGAATATTCCAATTTGTGTTCAAGTTTTGTGTGTGGTTTTCAAGTCGTCTTTGATTTGAGGAAGCATGTCCTTAAATTTTAATGATGTTTACATAAGCTTGTTTGAACTTGGGTGTTGACAATAATTGTGGATTTAATTTGGTAATTTTGGAAGCACATGGTGTGGTGCATATGTTTTATTTGGGTCTGAGTTAAGATGTGGTGTGGTCATCTTTCATTCCTTTCCACCACGGGAAAGCTTAGTTCTTACCTAATTTGAATTTTCATGGTTGAGATGTATAGTTGACCTTGGAGAATGCTTTCAAGGTTGTAGATGGTATAAATAAGTGTTGAGTTGATGGAGAATTATGTGGTGAAGTGTATGATGCGAATTGTAGATTTGTGAAGTGCAATACAAGCTTAATGAGTTAGAACACTAGAAGTAGTGAGCAGAAGGTGTCTACAATCTTTAGAAGGAATGTGAATGTGTTGGTGATGTTGTGGTAGAATATTCTATTGTATTGAGATGGTTTTCTCACTATAACATTCTTATTTCTTTTCTATAATCTGGCAATTAGCCTTTGGCAATGATCCCTTTGATAGTGAGCCCTTTTGTATTTAGTGTTGAAATTACTTTATATTGTGAGCTAATCCTCACCATGGTTTTTCCCTTCTTGGGTTTTCCATGTAAAACTAATATTCTAATGTGCATGGTGTTGTTGTGTTTCAGTTTTCTGTTATTTGATTTCATGCTAAATCATTCTAATAGATTAAGGGTTAATTTAGTTGATGTGGATCTGAATGCTTATGAGGGTTTGAAGTTTTAATATACAACTGATTCAACCCCCCTCTTAGTTGTCTTGTGTGCATTCAACAATTGGTATCAAAGTAAGGTTCTTTGGAAGAAAGATTAACTGCTTGAGGTAGATCTGGTATGGCACACAAGAGGGATTCTCCTTTGTTTAATGGATCAAACTATGGTTTTTGGAAGACAAGGATGAAAGGTTTCCTAATATCTCTTATATTTGGAGTTTGGAAGTCTATTGAGATTGGATATACTATGCTTACTAATGGTATGAAGAATGATGATGAGATCAAGGCCTATGAGACCAATGGTAGAGAAAGTATGCTCTTTTAAGTGGTCTTTCTAATACTGAACTTGTGAAAGTTATGAGTTTGAAGTATGCTAGAAAGATCTAGACAAAGTTTGAAAGTATATATGAAGGAGATGATAAGGTCAAGCAAGCTAAGATGCAAAATATAAAGATCACATTTGAGAACCTATGGATGTATGAAGATGAAAATATTGCAAGCTACATGTAGAAGGTGGACAGTTGTCAATTCCATCAGAGGTCTTGTTGGAAATCTTAAAGAAGAAGAAATGGTAAAGAAGGTACTAAGAAATCTTCCTAAATTTCTTATAGTCATAATTTTTATGGTATTAAGGAGGTTCAATATTTAAGAAGATACTCTAGAGATCAATTGTATGGTGCTTTTTTTTTTTGAAATGAGAGAATTTGGTACAAGTAATGCAAAAGTTGAGACTACTTTTAAGGTTGGTAAGTCAAAAAAGACTGAGGAATTAGATCAAGAGGATCTTGATGATGCAGAAGAAAATTTTGTGAGGAAAATGAAAAAGGGTACTAGTAAATATAGAGGTAAGTTTCCTTTCAAATATTCCAGTTATGGTAAGATAGTTCATCATGCTTTAAGGTGTCCAAACAAAGCTTTTAATGACAAGAACAAAGAAAACAAAGGTAAAGCAATTAAGAAAATTTATTGTGTTACAAAAGATGCCAGTATATCTGATGATGAATCTGACTATGGGGATGATAAAGATAGTGAATACTTGTTTATGGATGGGTGCTGTCATAATAGTGGTTTACAATTCCTGAGAGGAATGAATTTTAGCTGAAATCACATATTTTTAGAAAATATAATGATTTAAGGCTTAAAAAGTTCCATTTTAAGGATTCCAATTGAAGAGGGTTTGATCAAATCACCTTAGATCAAAACCCCTTCGATAGAACCTCGCTAGTTTTAAACCATACCTATAAATGCGTCTCCTTTACACCTATCAAAATGCTGATAAAAAATCACTTTTGATTTAGCTTTTTGGGGATCAAATGAATTCATTTAAAATTGATTTCAAATGATTATGGTATTCCTTAGAACAAGCTATCCAATGAATATAATTTTAATATGTTTTGGTTTTGTTATGTATTTGTTTTTTAAGTTTTATTAAACATAGGTTTTTCATCCAAAATGAATTTCTTTGTTCTTCACATGTGGAAAAATAGAGAATTATCAAAAAAAAATTAAAAATGTAAGGTGCACTAGATATTGAAAATTACTTGATCCCTTAAAAAATTAAATTAAATTAGAAACATATACAAAAAGTTCGTGTTATCTGATTACATTAATACGAATTGTAATTAGATTTGACTTTGAAACTATATTAGGGAAAAACAATTCAATAAAAACTATCTAACCAGAAATTGGAAGCACTAGATATCAGAGTTACAAATCTAAATTTGAAAAGAATTAGAATTTTATCCTTCATGGAAAAAAAGTTATGTACATTATCACAGTGTATGCGTCACTTTTTTTAAAAATGTTTATTTTTTGAAAAATCATGCAATTTTCTACTTGGGAGATGGAAAAGAAGTGAAATTTGATTCCAAAAATTTTGAAAAAAATATTTTTAGAATCTAGAGACAAAATTTGATGAGACTCTAGTTTGCACCATCTTCAAATTCCTCACAATTTAGCCGCTATAGGTGCCCGAATGTGAAGATTTAGTTAAAAATAATAATTTCAGTGTACAGTTTGGCCAAAAATTGTAAACCACTATTATGGGATCACCTGGATATTGTAATGCCCCACCACAGAACCCTAGAGGACAACACGCTACAACACTTAAAAATGGAACAATTATTATTATTATTGAAGTGCAACATACTAAAGATTTTAGATTATACAATAAATTGTATTCTAAACCCAAGCCCTCTAAGGTTCCATGACTACACTACTAGAATCCCATTAACCAAACTAACAAGAATTATAAATCATCTCATTAAACCAAATTTTATCTAGCAATATAAAGTGCATTTAATCCATCACATTTAAATGATCTACCAATAAGAATCATCCATATCAATTTAACAATATAGCAACATTCATGATCATTACAATTAACTAACATATGCAAGATACAACATTTGCATTATCCATTACAAGAGAGAGAGTTCAAAAATTAATTACAACATTACATCATTACAATAATGTTTCTCGAGATCAATAGGGATGAATATACATCTGAGTACAATGCATGATACAACTGATTTCAATCAATACAAGTACATTAAAGATAGTCCACACAAACTAGAACAAGTGCAGAAGTCCACAAAACCAAGAATATTTGCTATACAAACGATCAACAACAAGGAAAACCAATGGATGAATAAGTACAATCCACCTGACCATGTGGAACCCAAAGGTCCACCCCCCATGCTAGGAGATAGAAATAAGGTCTCACCACAACAATACACATACAAGAAGACTATAAGCTGACATAACAAGATGATTCAGGACTCCAACATACAAAGTACAATGTAACATCACATAATAGTGACACCACTTCCAAAGGCATTCAAGAAACAAGGGAACACAAGCCAAGGGAATGCTAGGTTGTAGCAGGGGAGAGTGTCATCGCATGGTCATGGCATGGGTTGTCATGACAATTTCTCACTAGACACCGACCCCCATCTATAGTTGTCCTAACAGTCTCACACTAGATGCTTACCCCATAGGGTGACACATGCGGAACCAACTTTCCTTTCGTGAGGACAAGGAAGTTGATCTTTCCAACCAAGCCTTCTCAACCCATCCTTAACCTGAACGAGCACTACAGGCATGGGTGAGGCATCCAATTATATTAATTAGACTAAAATTCTACCCAACCCCCTAATTTATTGATTAGGTTATCACTTAGTTAAGAAACTCCCACATGGTCTATCCTGGTCGCCACTTTGTGCATCAGTCCCCATTGAGAGCCACTCCCCCTACTAGCAAGTAGAAGAACAAACCATCAAACAGGGTAAAGCTATCTTGCACAAAATTATAGAAACCACAAAACCAAACACATAGAGAGAGGCATGGACCATCTTGCACACAAATTCCAATCCCAAGGAAGTAAAAGTAGTGCAAGGTTAAGACTCTCATATACACAATGCAAACATAAAATCAATCACTTTCAAAATGACATAATCATGAAACCAATACTCAAGCTATTTTCCCCAAGCCTCTAGAAGTCTCTCAATAACCATATAGCACAAAAACTCCCTCCATAAAATAATAACAAAAAATCTACTCAATATCAAAATAACCACTGTGATCACTAGTAAAATCAACCAACGGTGCACCAAAGGAGACATAATATGCATATTTTCTAAATTCATTACAAACCACTTCCAAAATGAAACAATTATAAAATCATACATGCAAATACTCCCACCTAACCTTTGGAAGCCAACCTTAATCCATTTAACCATTTATCAATAAAACAATTTTTATCTTATTAATCCCCAACTCATTTATCTAACACAATCATTTAATTGTAAAGACAAAGTATTCTTTTCCTTTCAAGATAAAAAGGGAAAGTAAATAAATCTTCAGAAATAAAACCAATTTCCTATGCAAGAATATTAATGACCCTTCATTTTCTTTGAAAACTAAAATATTATAAAAGAAATTTTATGAACAAGATCAATTCGAAGGAAAGGATAATTTCCTAAGATTTCATGAATTGAATAAACCTTAAAATGTATATTGACAAAGTGATAATAACATCATCTAATTGAAACATTTAAGGAAAAACATTATAAGACAATCTTTATTTAACAAGATTCATTTGCTTAAGATTTCAATTATTAAATATACCACAAACTATATATTGATAATATTATATATCTATAATTTTACAAGTGCAAAACATATTACCCATTAAACAAACAATCAAAATATAATATTGTAAATGCATGTACATATATGTATATCAATAATATTACTGGCATACTGCTTACTCTATTATACAATATACCAAATTATAGTGGGCCAACATATACATATATATATATATATATATATATATATATATATATATATATATATATACATACATACATACATACATACATACATAAATATTTTAATTCAACTGGAAAACATTAAATACATCACTCAAACATAATCATCGAAGATCAAACTTTGAAAATAAGTATATATAGTGAATGTCATTCCTAACATCTTTTTAGATTGATCAAATTGATTATATTCGAATACCAATATATTATATATATATATTCATTCAGTAGAAAATATTAGTATACCATCAAATTTACCGAGCAAACAACACATTCGAATTACATACACTTCAAATGCCCAAACAAATATCAATACATTGACTTACATACATGATAGACTCTTCAGAATAAAATTCAATACAAAACATAAGACAAATGATAAATTGCATGCCCAACAAATATAAGCCATAGTATGAGGAATGAAGTCGCCATACAAAGCACCAAATGATGCAAGCAACAGGGTTCATCGGTGGTCTAAACTGAGCTTTGGGCTGCGAAGCAAGTAGAAACCAACAACAAAACTAACACGGCTCAACAAAAGAATATACATGATTCATTGAGGACTAAACCAATTAAAGATACCATCCAAGAAAGATGGGATAACGCACATAAAAGTCTCAAGGGACAATTTAAATAAAATGAGATATCAAATATAGAACACTAAATCACCATCAATTGGAAGTAAAGAAAGCTGGGTGCACCAAAATAAGAAGGGGAGAAGAGACTTAAAACACACAATATCAAATATCAACCATGTACTTCACATTACAAAGCATTGGACACCATAAAAATATATCTATCCAATGAAATCGAAATGACAAGTATGAAATACAACAATTTATAACTGAAACGATGGAGACAATTACGCATTACCATGCAAATGCTTTGCGCGACGTTTAGCATATATGTAAAGCGACAGAAACAAATGCATTATCTAGAAAAATGTGAGACTCCACCTCCGCAATAGGTGTTAAACTCATTGATAGTTTGAGGTGGCTAAATGAAGAAGGTAAGTCACACATGCAACATCAAAACAAATAAAAGGAAAATACATCATCGAATGAAGTGATTAGAAATGTATTACAACGCATCGGAATACAAAGCAAACAATACAAAGCATTGCTATGGGAGAAATACAGTCTATAGCCAGAAATCGGCCTTCAAGAAATAATGAATGAGCATAATACAAACATAGTCCATCAAATTGTAAAGCACACCACATAGTGTTAAGTTTATACAGACAAACAATGATGGCACCACCCTTGCAGAGATCAATGATCCAGAGGATACAGATGTGCGACCTGGTGATTGTTACGACCCCAAAAATGCATGATGGAAATGTCCCTATCGAACAGAGTTCTAATATGAAGATTATTCTTGAGGCTATCTTATTTTTGACCTGGAATATCGTTGTTCACCAAGCGTTCCTTGATAAAAGATTAACTATACAAAATTTTAGTCTCATCCAAATCTGTAAGGAAATGTTTTGAGTTAAAAACTTGTTATGGGTTCAAGTCTTTATTTAATGTGCTAAAGTGGTTGTCAAGAGCCTTCGAGAATGCTCTGAGATGTGATACTTTTCCATCATTTATACAGGGATAATGTTTGGAGGTGATGCCTGATGAAACAATTTTGAAAACGAAAGCTTGCACCCATCGATGCTTCACCATAATAGTATTATATTTAGTTATGAATGGTCCATCAAATTTCACATACAAAGTTTGGTGTAACATCTATTTGTTGCACAGACGGTGGTTCATCAAAGCAACTAGAAATACAAGAAGGTAGGTTGAGATTGAATACATAGAGCTCATGAATAATGCATACCCACTGCCAGTCCAGTGGATTCGATGGGAATACGAAAGAAGCTATTTAGACAAATTTGAGGGATACTTTTCTTTTGCATAAATCGATTGACTGGTTCTCACAAATCTTTAGAAGAATAAAAGTGTGTTTCAAGAATATGATATAATATTCGACAATAAAACATTTTCAGGAAATTGTGTAATGGCAGAGCTATTGAGAAATACAAGCTAGTTATAAGACAAAATGAGTGACGTTTCTACCCACTACATTCTAGTCAGTTCTAAGTATAAAGGGTTCATATATTAAGGTTACACAATTGGTTCAACGTCCTTTTCCATTATCAATGACTTGTAGGATTTTGACAAGACAGGACTTACACAGCATGGCTCGTTCTTCCTGTCGAATGTGTGGCACAATTGCTCAGCAAGGCAATCATGCAGGTCGAACCAAAAATAAATTGAATCATGCACAGTACCCAAATTTTGAATAGCATTACACGTAGCTTGCTTTCCATTTGCATGCCAATATACAACTGATAGAAGGATAGAGAGAGACAGAATCATTCACAAGCACACATGGAATATGTGGCTACGCTGAGCAAAAGAAATAAAGGTTAGGGAAACGATCCTATTTTTGGGCATCATGAACTTTTTCGAAACCTTTATTCTAGCCCATGAAAGTTGTAAAAGAAATTATTCAAAAGGTAAAGTTCAATTTTGGCTCGATTCAAACTGGTATCATTTTGGAAACAATACCTTTACGCAACTGATTCGAATCAATCAAAGAAAGAGGCAACAAGATAAGAAGAAATCAGAACGATGGGCATAACCAAGAACTATTCGTCACAAGCATACTTTAATGCTTAAACCAAAGCTGGATCACAAAATTTAAAGTTAAATAGAATCATCTATCGATCATCCATCCCTCCTTGATAAAGTTCACTTGAAATAGTTGACATGATTAAAACCCACATACCAAGTCCGCGGAATTCAACATCTTGAGGGAAGTTTCCGATTATCCATTGGTGCCCTCTGTAACTTGACATAAGCCATGTATATATTATTGAGGACTTGAGCGATCAATTATGGAACGAGAGTTCGCTGGCAAGAGACTTCTCGAAGGGATCATGGTATCAAGAAGAAGTATTTGATCTTTCGAGCCTCCCATAAATTCTTGTATGAAGAGGGCTTAGAATCCAAAACGATGGAAGAGAACCCGCCCTTCAAGCCTGACTTCACCCCAAAAATAATAGTAATTTCCTCCATGCGGAGCGGTTACAAAACTGTACATGCAATAATCTATAATTAGATATTTCTTAAAACTGACATAATAATGCATTGCATTTTAATTTATTTATCATACTATTATTTATTACTTCCACTCTAATTTTTATTTTATTTTATTTTAATATTCATTTCATATTTAATTTATTATATTATTTCATTAAATTCTTAATTTATCATAAACCATAGTGTTTTAATAAATGTATTTATATTAATTGACAAAGTATCCTTTTGGCCTAATAATTTAGTTTGATGTAACAAATAATCCCCAATCATCAATCAAACGATTTTAAATTAAATAAACCAAATACCAAACAACAAATGATCATGAAGCACGGTCGAAAGAAAGATCAACTGACAACACTAACAAGGTGAATCATGGAGGCGCACTACATATATTAAAGATGAAACCATTTTTGCTAACTTTGAGAGATGTGTGAAGGAAAGTGCTCCGAAAATAGGTCACAATGCTATGGTGACTATTCTTCATGCTAGAAAGGAGAAGAATCACTGGATTATTGATAGTGGATGCTCAAATCATATGACTGATGACAAAATAATTTTGTTAAATTTGAGAAATATGAAGGAGGTGTAGTTAAGGTTGGTGATGATACATCTACTAAGACATGTGGAAAATTTTCTTTCAGTTTTGATGGAAAGCATAATATAGATGATGTTCTTTATGTTAAGGGTTTGAGATGTAACCTCTTGAGTGTTGGAAAAATGTGTAGCAAAGGATATAATCTTATGTTTTAGGATGATGGATGTGAGATCAAAAAAATCTCTAGAATTGTGGTTGTTGTTGGAAGAAGGACAAATGGAAATTTTTATCAACTCAATGGTGATGATGGTAACTACAGTTTATGACTCAGATTAATGAAAGTTGGCTATGGAATAATAGGATGTATCATATTAATTTTGATAGCCTAGTGAGGATCAGTTCAGTTCAAGTTGTAAGAGATCAGTCAAGGATTACAAAGCCCATTAATGCTATTTGTAAGGAATTCCAAATTGGGAAGCAAGCAAGAAGAAGTTTCAAAGTCAAAGACCAATCCACTATTAGATTGTTGGAGTTGGTGCATACAAACCTTTGTGGTCCTACCAAATTAAGAAGTCTTGAAGGTGACAGGTATTTCATGCTATTGATTGATGATTATTCTAGAAAGACATGGGTTACTTTTCTCAAAGAAAAATAAGAAGCTCTAGATAAGTTTAAAGCATTCAAAGTTATGGTTGAGAATGAAATGGATATGAAATTCAAGTGTTTGAGGTATGAAAGAGGTGGAGAGTTCACCTCTAATGAGTTTAATAGATTTTGTGAGAATTAAGGGATAAAGAGGAACTTATCTACCCCTAGGACTCTACAGCAGAATAGAGTGGTTGGAAGAAAGAATATGACTATTCAAGAAGCTACAAGAATAATGATGAAAGAGGCAAACCTACCGAAAGTCTACTGGAGAGAAGTAATTCATACCGTTGTCTACATTCTTAATAGATGTAACGCCCCGCCACACAACCCTAGGGGAAGTTGCAATTTACTACACAAATGAACTAATTTTTTTTTAAAAAAGGAACATTTAACATGCAAGTTCACTAACCAATTGCCAACAACCCCTAAGGTTACAAGATTGAGTTACATAAACCCAACCAAGGAACAAGAATTAACCAAAACATTTAATTACTTAGCAATTAAGTTCACAAACATTCCATTCATAAAAATTTACATCAAAGAATAGAAGATACCACTTGATTCCAATAACCATAATATACAACATGATTACAACACTCATTCCCCGAATGAGATAATTCCAATAAGCATGATTACATATTACAACTTCCACCTTAATAACAAATGAGGGGTAATAAAATACAATATCAACAGAAAGAATAAAGCATGACATGAAACTGGATCCCACGAGCTCTCCAATTGGAACTCTCATCCACACGAACAAGAAGAAAACCAACGGAATAAGGTGCACGTTCCACCCAACCGTGTGATACCCAAAGGCTCACCTCCGTGCTAGGAGATAGTAACTAGGAATCCAACCCAAGACCATCTACCACAAGAAACAGGCTACAACATAAATTGAACTGAAAAGGATATAAGAACAACCTCACTTAACACAACGATACAATGCTTCCAGAGTACAAGGTTCATTACGTAGTACAACAAACTGACATCAGGTTGACATAGTGAGAGTGTCACACGAAATTTGCTTTGAGTTACCCTGGCTCAACTGTCTAAGGCAACCGAACCCACATCTTGGGCTATCCAGGCTCAACTCTACCAGCCGTCAGACCCTCATACCAACTGCACTTCTCGTCTCATCTCAAACCTTAAAAGTGAATGAGCTATGAGAGAGGCATTAATTATCTTAATTAATCTGAGATTTTTTCATTAATTCTTTTTAAGTTATCACTTACTTAAACCCTAAGTGAGTTACCTTGGCGCCCCTTTGTGTGTCGGACCCCCACATAGAGCCACTCTCCTATCAACAACGCATACGATACAAAGACCACAACCAATGGGTAACTGGAAAAGATGACCTCTCCAAACCAAGGAGGCAACAAAAGTACAAAATCCTCTCCAAACACCGGAGGCTACAAGGTCTAAACCCTCTCCAAACACTGGAGGCAACAAAGGTCAAACCCTCTCCAGCACTGGAGGCAACTATACACATACTCCACTCCTAATCCAAAGGAGACACAAACTCATACTCACTCCTATTCCAAAGGAGGCACCATCTGTCCCCATTCGTGAAAACCAGGTAAGACAACAAAATACCACTATACACACTTCCCAAGGAAAAATAGAGGTTAACGACATAACGACAACTCATACCCATAAACGAACCCCTATCTGGAAGACCTTAAAACATCTACTCCATTGCACAACATCGAGAAGGTTAAACATAGCTAGCAACCACTTCAGACAATTTAAACAAGCTAACGTTCGGGTTTCCTAAACCAAAGTCAAGCAATGACATAGTACAAGAATTCAATTTAAATAATTAGCATTATTCGTTCTTACACAAAATAAAACAAATCACTTGATGCCATTGAGAACTTTAAATTTAATATTTTAATTCTAATCACTCAATTAGATAAGGATTAAACAATATTTATAATTAAAGTCATTTACTTAATCATACCAATTAATTAAAATCAATATTTTCTTAAATAAGACAACGTTTACTCATACATCAATTTTGTTTCAACTATAATAATGAAAACATCATTTTAACATTCCTATAATGGATATCTAAATTATCATTTAAATATGTGCCACTAAAGTCCATTCTAAAACTCAACATTTTCCGATTATATAAAATTGTCAAAAAAAACAAATCTTTGAATAAAACAGTTATATTTTCCAACTATTATAATTAAATAATCTTTTAATGATTATTTTACAACTCACAATAACCCATATTATTTAAATTATATAAATAATATGTATATTTAAAAAGTAAAAACACAATATTCATTTTAAACTCAAATTATATAATATTGAATATTATATATATGCAATATTTTATTATATAAATAATATTAAATATTATATATACATATAATATTACATTATATATATAATAATATATATATTACATATATTATATTAAATATAATATAGTGAGAAATAGCAATTTAAAAAAAAATAAAATAAAATAAAATAAAGTTTATAGGGTGAACCCTAATTGGCACGCAGGCCCTACCTCCCCATGGGTGGCGGCACCTGTGTGCTTGGCACATAGTGCCCGCCTCCCATGGGTGGCGATGCCTGTGTGCTCGGCACACAGTGCCCGCCTCCCACGGGCGGCGGTGCCTATGTGCTCAGCACACAGTCCGCCTCCTCAGGGCGGCAACCTGTGTGCATTGCACACAGTCCGCCTCCCTGCAAGCTGCAGCCCGTGTGCCCTGCACACGACTCACCTCCTGGCGGGCGGCGGTGGCGGCGGTGGTGGGGGTTGGCTTCCCCACCCCACAAAACCAATAAAATTCAATTTTTTTTTTATAAATAAAAATTTCAAAAAACAAAAACACAGTCCCTGTGTATTTCCAGAATACAAAATATTCAAAACAGGGACAAAATAAATACATATATTTTTAAAAGATGAACTCCATGGCTTTACAAGCCAAAATATATATATATTTATAAAAACTACAATCCATTTCTCAATTCAAATTGGGCAAATTAACAACAGAAAAAGGAAACAGAACAACATGGTTTAAAATTCCAGTTTGAAATGTCCATTCTTTTGGTTTCATTCTATTTTCCATTGTTTGATTCTAGTTTGGTTTTCATTTCCAAATTTCAACAAGTTTGCAAGCTTCCAAAACAATTTCTCATGGACTTCATTAGATTTGATCAACATTTCAAAGATTTCCAAATAGCATAATGAGGATTTAATCTATTTTCAAAATGAAACAAAGCAAGAACAAAAGGGGAACCTAATTTTTTCTCCAAGCTTGAAGCCTTCAACAATGGTGCTTTCAACTCCTCCTTTTGGATTTAGCTCAAGGAAGGGTCTCCAATTCTTCTACCAATCCAAGCCAAGCCACAGCCAAGAAATCTTTTCCCCAAATTGAAAGTTAAAAATTATATGAATTTTCATTTCCTAAAATAGAGGTTTTCCCCAAATTGGTCAAACCCCTAAAATATCCCCACCCACTAAATTTATTGCACAATTTGGAGGATATTTTCTATTTCTTTTAAATTTAAAACAAGTTTCTATTTTCTAATTCCAATCACATGCATTTTCAAAATTCTTTAAAACAAAAGAATACATTCTTTGCAAATAATTTCCTTTCTCAATAATTTCCAAGGAGTGAAATTAAAACACATTTTCATTTATTTTATTTATTTATTTTAATTTATCTCCAACTATCCAAATATGATTTACATTTATATTTTGATTAAATCTTAATATCCAATAATTTCCCAAAACAACTATCACATTTAATAAAACACCATTAATATAATTACTCAATAAATTCAATCTAATTTTATTAATTAATTCAAATCAATCAATCAAATAAATGACACTTCAACATTGCAAATAAATACACATAAACATCAATTTAACTACGCAAGCCACTTGATAACCTCTATAATTTGCAATTAGATAAATACTCAAGATGCAAGGGACCGAATTAAAACAACCAACCCAACAACTCGATGACATGCTATGACTAGGGTGACGACTTGGCACGAAAAACCTAGCTACTATCTCCCAATCAATTTCTGTTGGTCAATGGACACGCTCAAACCTATGAACCAGGTGGAGTCGATGTCATATACCTGTCAACCTGCAACAAAGAGTACATCGAACATGCATATATATATAATATGATCAAACACACCATGAAGAGGAAATCTCATAATCGTAGGGCACTCGCATGCGAGTGATACAATACTATCCCCTTCACCAATACAATATCACTAACTGATGCATCTAACATCAATGATATGATCACAAGCATAAAACATCATTAAATCAATTATTTGCTAAATTAATCCAAAACATGCCATAAAGATAACATCAGAATAAAATAACATCACATCAAAATATAATGTTTACATCGCTTAACAGATAACGGTCAAAAGTAACCAAGTTCCAAAGTCAAAGCATACACAGAACAAATCATTACAAAGAAAACACTGTCGATCCAAAGAGCCAAAACGAAGGGGTGTTACAACAAAGTTCAAGAAAGATCAAATAGTGAAAAGAATCCCTATGAGTTGTGGTATGGAAGGATCCCTACTGTCAAATACTTCCGAGTGTTTGGAAGCAAGTGCTATATCAGAAGAGATGAAGAGAACTTAGGAAAGTTGATACAAGATCTGATGAAAGTATCTTCCTTGGATATTCTACAAGAAGCAAAGCTTACCGATACTACAACAAGAGATTGAAGAATATTATAGAATTATTATATTAATTAAAATATATATTAATAATAATATAATATTATCATATGATATATAAATTAATTTATATTTATATTTATATATTAAATCTAATATAATTAAACATTAGGTCCTCATATAATATTTGAAGTGGAAGCACTTAATTTTTTCATTAGTTACTTATGTTTTTAAAGTAAAAAAATAAAATAAATTAAAGATATATATGCTAGTAATATATACTTAGAAAATTAAAATTAATGTATAAAAAATTATATTCTGTCAAGCCATCGTAGTTTTGTAACATGTGGAATTATGTGTCAAATAACTATTGTGTTGTGTAGCCCCTTCACATCACAACTTTGAAATAATGGGACCACCACAAGAATGCTCTCACGTGCTACGACGAAACATGTATCTTAGAGCGACTGAAGTTAGCTCCACGTAACGTCATATCGCAAGCCCTCTACATATCACGGGTTCATAAAAAAAAAACTCAGACAAAGATGTGCCATGTGATCATTAATTTGAAATTTTTAATAATATAATTTAATAACAAATACAATAATATAATGCTAATATTAATATTAATATAAAAATAATAAAAATATTACAATATTATAATAATAATATTTAAAATTACAATAATAAAATAGTAATATTAAATATATTAATAATAATACATTCATATTAATATAATAGAAATATTAATATAATGTACTAATATTTAATATATTATAATTATTATATTTAATATTAATATATAAATAGAAAATATAATGTCATTATTAGTATTTTCAATGTATAATTATAATATGCAAATATATAAATAATATAATATTCATAAGATAATATTATTAACATATGATTTATAGTTACACAATATTTATTATATTTGTATTATATAATATAATATTTGTATCTCTTATATTATTTATAATTATATATTATTTCTATTAATATTCGATTAATATTATTATTTATTACATCTTTATTCTATGTTATTTAATGTAACAATTCTATATATATATATATTAAGCAAAAGGTATTAAGCCTATATATTATAATATATTATATAATTAAAATATTACAATAGTATCATAATAGAATAGCTATCACTAATTGATTACAAAATTTGACAAGACCAAGGAACAAGTTGGTTCATATGAGAAGCTTAGCATGACAACTTATAAAGGATCAACCAAAGATGTTGCATAATTATAATCATCTACAAGAAGCTTCATCAAAATTCTACCATATATTTTCAAACCACATTTCACTTTGCCATAAAATTTTCATCCCAATTCAATAAAAATATTGTGTTTAATTTAATGGCTTTTAATACTAAACTTCTTGATAAAGCTTGAGATTAGAGTTATGATTGGTGTTCAAACTTAGTTAGTGTCAGGGTTAGAGTTAGGAAATAGTTATCATAATAATATAATATAATAATAAAAAAAATATAATAAACACATAATAATAATAAAATAATAATATAATAACATAAATAATATAATAATAATAATATAATATAATATAATATAAATATAAATAATATAGTAATTATAATATACTAATGTAATAATATAATAATAATATATAATAATTTAACTTTATTAATATAATAATAAGAATAATTTAATAATTTAAATATTATTAATATAATAATTATTATATATATTATTTATTTATATAAATTAATTAAGATAGATAAGCTAGTGTATAATTACTATAATAATATACTGTTCTACTTTTATTTTGGGATGAGTTTTTCACGCAGCCAAATTCTTATATAAAGTCTCCAAAATGGATCTACAAATGTCAACATATTTCAATGTTAAACTTGTTTGATCCATAAAATTTTCTTAAGTTGTGATAGAAATTTTTTATATTATTTGATTAACTGACCCCTTTTCCTAGTGACCATTTTTGAATGTTAACACATGTGCTTTTAAAATCACTTAAGTTTCCTTTGTTATGTACTCATATGGTGGTCCTCGATAACCACTTAAATCCTTTCTGGTGCCCAATGTCATGTTCCAATTGTATCACACTCTTTTAGTTCATTGCATGTTCTTGTTTATTACAAAGTCTTCAAGCTATGATGGTGTGATATGATGATATGTTGCTTGTTGGTGCTAAAGTGTTATGTTGTGTTGAATACACACAAGAAAAATGAGAGGGCGAATGAATCAGTTGTACATTAAAACATTAAAACCCTCATAAAAATTTAGATCCACATCAACTTAATCAACCCTTAATCTGTTAGAATGATTTAGCATAAAAACAAATAGTTGAAACTAAAACATATCAACCCCATGCACATAGAACACTAGATCTATGTGGAAAACCCAAGAAGGGAAAACCACAATGAGGATTAGCTCACAATACAAAGTAATTGCAAAAATAAATATAAAGGGGCTCACTACCCAAAAGAAAGAAGGGCTCATTATCAAAGGCTCACTGACAACACAAACATAAGCCTATTGACATCAATGACAACCCCAACTTCTGATAATTGCAATAATCTCCCCCTTTGTTATTGATGACAACACATGATGTGAAAAACCATCAACAACAAACATAACAGCTCTAATCACCAACATAGTGCTTCATACCAACTATCTTTTCCCCTTTCCTAACTAATCCTTTTTCACATTAATTTCTCTCTCCCTTTGACATCAATGGAAAAGGGCAACACATATACATCTCTTTCCCCCTTTGGCATACATACTTTCTCTCTACTACTTTGTATACACCCCCTTAGGAGCACACACCAAACTGTACCAAACAGCAATAAAGGACAACATCAACTTGTACCAACATTAACTCCCCCTTATTGCAATAACCAAAAAAGCACTACCTACTCCCCCTAAGAGATAGCCTCCAACCTCATTCCAAAATAAGGAATGAATCTTGATATCCACTAGACTTATGCATTTCGTTATGCATCTAGTTTAAAGGAGGAGTAATAACCCCTAACTTCTCTCAGAGATACTCAAAAGTATCCTTAGGAAGAGCCTTCATGAATATATCAACAAACTGGTCCTTTGTAGGCACATACTCAAGTTTCACTCCATTCTTTACAACTTTCTCTCTCAAAAAGTGATATTGAATTGGGGTATGTGCAGGATCATGGTATGCCAAAAAGTGGCAATGGAGAAAAAATTATGTGTTTCATCGACTCAAAAACACGAAAATGCCGAGTTGACTTTATGTGGCTTGGGTGTTAGTACATGTTGATGTATTTTTTATGCACTTTTCAACACAGGTAGTGTGTAGGTGCACTACCTCTCTTGAAAGACAATCTTCCACAATCAGATTGCAGAACACTATCCCAAGGTCTCTAATGTCAGGTCTTGACAGTGCTTGGAATATCTCAGTTGTTTTATGTGATTTGATGGAATCACAAGGTGGTCTTACGGATGAGTTACAAAGCATGGAAGTTGGGTTTGTAAACGTAGTTTCAAAGTGCTGAAAGTGAATGAACAATGGTTGTCCACTCAAAACAACAAGTTGAAACTCATCAAGTTCATCTGATTTAGCTTCATGATAATGCTTTGGGTCCTACTCTAACTAAGGATTAAAAGAAACAAAAAAAGGAGAAGGGTTAAGAAAGCTATTCTAATCCTAAGCTACGAATGAACAGTAACAATGGTGGCTATTAAAGTAGACAGACTTCCTAAACTGGGTTTTGCTTGGCTAAGAGAAACCCACAGTTGCACAAAACCAGTGCAATCTTCTAAGGACTACAGATTTTCAAATTGCACATGCACATCATGCACATGTAATTGAACTAAGTTGTAGCAATGAAGTAATGAGCTCAGACTAGATTTGCAAAGTGACTCATCATCAATAAACCGCAAAAAGCATAAGCTGGAAATCTATCAAATACTAAAATAGCAAACACCATCACCACTTCCATTCAAGAAACTAACACTAAAACTAATATGGAAGGTGAACCATGCATACATAAAGAGAAAACTCAAAAGGAACACCCATAAATCATGCAATGTTGCTTTCTATTACTGCAGAATGTCTTTACATCAATTCTCCAACCCTTACAAATGAGGGGCAAGCCCCTATTTATAGTTTTCCAAAGCCCAAATGAATGGCCAGGATTCAATTACATCGAATGGCCCAGATTTGATTTACAATAGGGTTTCACCTACCCTCCATTATCTAGCAATTTAAAATACATTCCTTGTCTTTTCTCTGTTTTGTCATCTAGTGTCAGTCACTATAGCAATTTCGTCATTTAGCTGATTTCCCTTTTCACTGTGAAGAGACTATTTGAAGGCTCCTCACCATCTGGTGGACTTGCAACATTTTTGATTGGATCAAACAGGTCGGTCGATGACTTGCATCAATGGATTGGTGGCCCCTGATTTGGGCAGAAAGATCCTTATAAATCATCATCATCTGGAAAAAGGTAGGACAACTCCCGCAATGGGCCTCTTCGATAGACCTACAGAAGGCTTCTTGACTCCTGCAAACATGAGAGGTGTAAATGGCTGCATTGCTCCACATGAGTTAAAAATGTCAGTCAAACCTAAAAGAATTCCACATTGGAATTTATCCATGCATCATCAAAAGATCTTGATATTAAATATTTAGAGCTCATTTAGGTAAAGTAAAATTATCGCGTGCTTCAAAGTCTTTTGGCGCTTGAATGTGAGAAAAGCTAGAAAGCGAACTGTGGTGGAAGCCAAAATGCTTGAGGAAGAAGAGGCTCCCAAATGTTCAAAAGCGGTCGGGAAGAAGCGGACTCTAAGATGTTCAAAGCGAAGCGGGGAAGAAAGGGGAGGCTCCGGATGTTCAACAGCCGGAGAAAAGGCCGAGGTCTGGATATTCGCAACCAGCGAGAGGAAAAGAAGGAAAACTCGAGATGTTAAGCAGTCAGGGAAGAAAACGAGGCTCCGGAAAGCAGCCATGGAGACCGGGCTCGAGGTCGAAGTGGAAGCTGTCGGATATTCAAATGGCAGAGACGGACTTCAGCGGCCCGCGGAGGGCGGGGATCGGAAAACCGGGAGCTTGAAATTGTATCGGATGTTCCAGCGGCCGGAAGGTGGAACCAGCGGCCGCGGAGGCAGAACTTCTAGGCCGGGAAGGAGGTGGCGACCGGATGTTCAAAAATAGCAAAAGGGGATGAAGCTCAAAACCGCTCGAAACTTAGCAAACTTTGGCCGAAACCTTAGCGGTTCATTTAAGCACATCAAGGCATCGGATCAAAAAGGGTGACTGAAATTAAAATAAAGAGAGCAGGAAGCGGCGAAGTCGCGGATCATTTCGAAACAACGAGGAGGAAGAGAGTGGAGGCAGGTCGAAACCGCTGAAACTTTCGCTTGAAACGTTGGTAAAACATGGCGATTCATTTAGGCGCTCAAACATATGCGATCAAAAAGGTTGCTCCCAAAGTCAAAAATCTGGAAACGGGAGCGATGGGGGTCCACGGATGTTTCCAAACAGCCAAGGAGGAAGGGAATTCCGGAGAGAAAGTTCTGAAACCATTGAAACTTAGTGGAATGTTGACAAAACCTTGGCAGTTCATTCGCGCTTCAAACATATCCGTCGAAAGGTGACCACGAGAATCAAAAAATGAGAAATGATCAAAAGCGACAAGGAATTCGCGGATGTTTCAACGACCATGGAAGAAATTGGGAGAGAGTTCTGAAAACCTCGAAACTTAAGCGAGCGTTGATGAAACCTTAGTAGTTCATTTAGAACTTCAAACACATCGAATCCAAAAAGAGTTGCTCCCAAAGAGTCAAAATTGAGGAAGCAGGGAGTGATGAGGGCATGAATGTTTCGAAGCGATAAGAAATTACGGAGGCAGCAAAGTTAAAGAAACCATGAAACTTAGGCGTTGATGAAACTAGCCGGAGTTCATTATGCACTTCAAGCACATCCCGAGATCAAAAAGGTTGCTCCCCAAAGTCAAAAGTGAGGAAGCGGGAGAGCGGGGCGAATGGGCAAAACAACTGGGAGGAAATTGGAGGCAAAGGATTCTAAAACCGTGAAACTTAGCGAAATGTTGGCGAAACCTTTGCAGTTCATTGAAAACACCCCAAACACATCCAAAATCCCGCAAAAGTTGTCCCCAAAGCCAAAATGAGGAAGCGAGTGACAGGGGTCCACGGATGTTTCTGAAACAGCCAAAGCAAGACAAAAGGCAGAAAAGGGATGGGGGACTTTATTTCTCCACAGATTTGAATACCACAAGCAGGTGAATTTGGGTAGGGGATTTGATAATTTGAAGGCACATGACCAATTTGGGCTTGGAAATGGGGCACACAAAATAAGACAGGAGCAAAGCAGCCTGTCGGGAGCAAAAAAAAGGGGGTCCCTTCCTACGGCGGGTCGTGTGTGCAAAACATGCACAACAAATGGTGACTCGCTGGAGAAATGGTCCAGAGCATTTTGATGACAAACTGGAATCATGAACCCAGAATCTCTGGTTTCAACCTTCATGCCAGGGCAAACAAACCAGACGCCTAACCAAAGGATCAAAACCATTAGCCAACCCAACCTTCAGTATGCTAAAAATCCAAGTGTGTGCAATTGCGTTAATTCTCATTCTTCAGTTGCTACAGGAACCCAAGCTCCGTTCAGTTAAGCTATGTAGTTTATTCTAACTCCAAAAGCATCCGAGACATTGCCTCGCTGCCAGTCAGGCGTCCATAGCCCCGACGAAGTTATCGCTGTGATTCTCCCGAACATTGCTCTACTGCCAGCCGGGCATCCATAGCCCCGGTAGAGTTGCTCGAATATCCTTGAAAAGTTGAATTTTCCTTTCTTTTCATTTTCAATGTTTTCTTTATTTCTTTATTTTCTCTTTTCAGCTCTTTTATTTCAACCCGCAAGCATTGAATCTCGCGCTCAGGGCTAAGAATCACAGTGGCGCTAGAGCAGAATTTTAGATTTTTCACTTAACTAGACTTCACAAAAAGCCCTATAGTGACTGTCGAATTCTTAAGATGTGTAAGAGCTATAAGATTTTAGAATACGTCAAAGTCAGACTAAACCAACAACTTATCCTCTTTGAATTAAACAACCAGATCGCTTGACACTAACAGAAGACCTTCACCATCCACTCTGAAGACTTGATTAGAGTTTGACAAAGAAATACATAGAACAACCCCAGGTGATAAGTATGGTTGTTGTGCACACAGATGTGCCCAGCTAAAAGCAAAGGGACCCTAAGCAAAGCAGCAACAAAGCGAAAGAAAACAACCTACACAAAGCAAGCAACCTACACCAAACCAACTAACCCAAGGAAAGCAGGAAAGCAGAGTATTTATAGGAAACCTATACTACTCAAAAATGAGCTATGTACAAAGATATTTACAAAGCACTATGTTCAGGCAGGGCAAGCCAACATTAACGCTCACTGGATTTTGTAATGCATGCACAAGCAAACAAGCAATCGTTATCGTTCTTAACCATGCAAACTTGCCTTTATATTCTGAAAAAAGAAATTCAATCTTGCAACAGTCAAGTTCAACCACGTTATCATGAAAAATCAGCAATTGATTAGGCTCGTTGAACCCATGGTTAATCCATAAATATGTTCGTTTTCCCTCGTTCCCATAATCAAAATAATAAGTGCAATTATGAGAAATAATAGGAGCAAGGAAGGATAAAACCTGGATGTCGTGACACGGAGGTGGTAGCGTTGGACAGCCAAGAGCAAGCACAACATCGTTGATCATTGCATTGGCAACCTCGGGCGGGCGCAGTGGAGGGTGCATCACTTTGGACATTAAATGTGCATAAGGCTAGGAGGACGGGGGAGCAAACAACTCTTTCAATCTACCAATGGGACCCACAACCTCCACTGGTTGTTCCTTGAGGAAGTACACCTCATCTGCCTAGGTTTTCGTTGCCAAAACCTCTTCTTGATTGCTATCTTCAAGGGGCAGCATGTTGTCTCATCTCCTTTCCTAGGTGTGAGCCTTATTTTTGTGATGTTCAGTGTCATGGTATGATGACATACGCGAATATATCCTATTGCAGCCATCTGAATATGAGGGAGGATCAACAGTGATCATGGCAGAAGGGATCCAAGTTGCATTTCGTAGTTGGTCAAGTGTTTCATCTCTGTTAGCAGCTATCTCAACACCTCCGCCTTTGTCTTCTTCTTTTTGTTGTTCATGCGTCTCATCATGATGTTCACTCGTTTCCTCTTACTATCGCTGTAAATGGAGAAGTAGCTCCTATCCCAATCTGGAAACTCTAGTGCATCACTGTTTGGGGGCTCAAGGAGTATGTATTCATCGCTACTTTCTTCTGAGATGTGCTCTTCCTCGGCATGAGCATACCTCTGTAGTGCAGCTCCCAATGGAAAGAAGTCATCAATTGATGGCACCTCATCAAGGGGACCAAAGTCTTACATAATTTCCCTCCAAAGACTCGCTAAAATGCCCATCGTCCATGGTACACAACTACTCTTCAAAAGGAAGAACTCCTCGGTGACTGGTGGACAACATTCCCACTTGATCTACTTCATCGCTCAAAAGTCTGAGACTGTATTGTTGTCCTTCTTCTATTGTTGTCCCAACATCCTCTTGAGGACTACCTTCAAATGAGTCATTAGTTGATTTGGGATTTTGGTCTTCTTCTTCAATCGTTGAAGTGGCTGCAGGAGGTGATGTGCTTGGTTGTGTCCCTTGTCCTTTGACTTGTTCAATGGCCTCTTGGCATAGCTTACATGTGAGCTCTGAGTGCGATGAATCATGGAGTCGACACCAATTTGGGAGCAGCAATATCTCCAAATCCACTTGGTATTTTAGCTCAGTCCAATCCCTCGCTAGTCTCGAGATGAGCTGGTCATATCTTTCCACCAGTGGGTCCTCATCATCATTTGGGAAGGAAGGTGAATAGTAGATAGCTGTGGCAAGTGGTTGTTCCTGCTCCTCCAAATCTACATTTTCAGATGCTTGATCATTTTCATTCATGAAGGAGAGGTCCTCTAATCTAATCTCGCTTATTTCTTTTCTATCATTCTCTATTGTCCCAAGGCTATCAACCTTTTCCTCTTTCTGAAATTCAACATCTTCATTTGCTGCCCCAGCATACACTGCTGCAAATTTTTTTGATTCATCTTCGACCGCCAATCCCTCTTCTAGAGCAAGGGACTATTTTTCTTCAATGAAGGAACAAATTTCTGATCTATTTCTAGTTGATTGTTCATCAAGGCAGCTTGTTGTCCTAAGGAAATTAACATCTTCCTTTTGGATCTGATTCTCTATGTCTGTTGTCCCAGCACTAGCCTATGTCAGATTTCTTGATTCATCTGTGGTGTGTTGTCCTCGAGCTTCCAACAATTTTCCCACCTCATGGGATGAGTCCCCTTTACTAGGAGATGGTTGCTCCAACTTATTCACATGATCCTTGAATTGGGCGATGACATTTGTGCATGATGAGCAAGTGAATTCAGAGTGAGGTGCATTGTGAAATCTGTACCAACTTGACATTAGTACCTCCAATTTTGGTCCATCTTTGTTGCCCAAACATCTTTGGATCAGCTCCTTGAAAGTGTCAATTGCCATGGTTTGCAATTCCTCTTCCAGATCTTCGAGAGCCAAGGGCTGGTATATTTCTCAAAAGGGAATTTCTCCTTGCAAGACCTTCTCAATTTTGTCCAAGAATGTTAGACACCCCAATTCACTATGCCTGCAAGTGCAATGGATTCGACATCTATCTGCCAACGCGAATTGCTACAATGGCTTCTTCAGTCTCTTATTCAAATTTGCATGCAGCTGAGTGATGTTGATTTGCAAATGCTGCTCCATTTTGACTCAGCTCTTGTTTGCCTTGAAATTTTTTTAATTTTTGGATTAAAGAGATCTCCTATCTCAGATTTCTTCCTGAATGTTTCTTTCTTAACTTCCAACTTTCAGCTTCGTAGTCTCAACTTGTCATGTCCTCCTAGTGCCAGTTTTTTTGATGTGTTTTTTATGCACTTTTCAACATAGGCAGTGCATAGGTGCACTACCTCTCTTGAAAAAAAATCTTCCATAATCAGATTGCAGAACACTATCCCAAGGTCTCTAATTTCAGGTCTTAACAGTGCTTGGAATATCTCAATTGTTTTATGTGATTTGCTGGAATCACAAGGCGGTCTTACGGATTAGTTACAAAGCATGGAAGTTGGGTTTGTAAATGCAGTTTCAAAGTGCTGAAAGTGAATGAACAATGGCTATCCACTCAAAACAGCAAGTTGAAACTCATCAAGTTCATCTGATTTAGCTTCATGGTAATGCTTTGGGTCCTACTCTAACCAAGGATTAAAAGAAATAGCAAAAAGAGAAGGGTTAAGAAAGCTATTCTAATCCTAAGCTATGAATGAACAGTAACAATGGTGGTTGCTAAAGTAGGCAGACTTTCTAAACTGGGTTTTGCTTGGCCAAGAGCAACCTACAGTTGCACAAAACCAGTGCAATCTTCTAAGGACTGCAGATTTTCAAATTGCACATGCACATCATGCACATGTAATTGAACTAAGTTGCAGCAATGAAGTAATAAGCTCAGACTAGCTTTGCAAAGTGACTCATCATCAATGAACCACAAAAAGCATGAGCTGGAAATCCATCAAATACTAAAACAACAAACACCATCACCACTCTCATTTAAGAAACTAACACTAAAACTAACATGGAAGGTGAACCATGCATACATAAAAAGCAAACTCAAAAGGAACACCCATAAATCATGCAATGTTGCTTTCTATTACTGCAGAATGTCTTTACATCAATTCTCCAACCCTTACAAATGAAGGGCAAGCCCCTATTTATAGTTTTCTAAAGCCCAAATGAATGGCCAGGATTCAATTACATCGAATGGCCCAAATTTGATTTACAATAGGGTTTCACCTACCCTCCATTATCTAGCAATTTAAAATACATTCCTTGTCTTTTCTCTGTTTTGTCATCTAGTGTCAGTCACTGTAGCAATTTCGTCATTTAGCTGATTTCCCTTTTCACTGTAGCAGAGACTGTTTGAAGGCTCCCCTCCATCTGGTGGACTTGCAACATTTTTTATTGGATCAAACAGGTCGGTCGATGACTCGCATCAATGGATTGGTGGTGCCTGATTTGGGCAGAAAGCTCCTTATAAATCATCATCATCTAGAAAAAGGTAGGACAACTCCCTCAATGGGCCTCTTTGATAGACCTACGGAAGGCTTCTTGACTCCTGCAAATATGAAGTGTCGTAAGTGAATTTATACATGAGTTAAGGAAAATGTCAGTCAAACCTACAAATTCCCTGTTAGATTTATCCATGCATCATCAAAAGATCTTGATATTCATATTTAGAGCTCATTTGGGCGTAAAAATTAATGCGTGCTTCAAGGGTGCGAGCGCCAGAGGGCAGAAAGATGGTGGAAGAAAGCTAGAAGGCAGACAACAGACGGAAGCCAAAACAACCAGGAAGAAGGGAGGCTCCCAGATGTTCAAAATAGCCGGGAAAAAGGAAAACTCCTGAATGTTCAAAAGCCAGGAAGAAAGGAGGCTCCCGGATGTTCAAAACAGCCAGGAAGGAGGCAGGGTCCTGGATGTTAAAAACAGCTAGGAAGAAGGGAGGCTCCCGGATGTTCAAAACAGTCGTGAAGAAGGAAGACTCCTGGATGTTCAAAACAACAAGGAAGAAGGGAGGCTCCCGAATGTTCAAAACAGCCGGGAAGGAAGCAGGCTCCCAGAAACGGCCATGGAGGACCCAGGCTCTAGAGGCCGAAAGGGAGGTGGTTGTCAGATGTTCCAAACGACCAAAGGGGGATGGACTTCCGAAAACAGCCACAGAGGGGCCAGGATCTGGAGGCCGGGAAGGAGGTGGCCGTCGGATGTTCCAAAACGGCCACAGAGAGGCAGAACCCCAGAAACGGCCACGGAGGAGCCGGGCTCCAGAGGCCAAGAAGGAGGTGGCCGCCAGATGTTCCAAAATGGCCACAGAGAGGTAGAACCCTAAAAACGACCACGGAGGGGCCGGGCTCTGGAGGCCAGGAAGGAGGTGGCCGCCAGATGTTCCAAAACAGCAAAAGGGGGACAAAGCTCCGAAACCATCGAAACTTAACCAAACTTTGAAAAAACCTTGGCAGTTCATTTAAGCACATCAAACACATCCCAGATCCAAAAAGGGGTGACCCCAAAGTCAAAAATGAGGAAACGGGAGCGACGGGGGTCCGCGGATGTTTCCAAACAGCCAAGGAGGAAGGGAATTCCGGAGGCAAAGTTCCAAAACCATCGAAACTTAACGGAACATTGACGAAACCTTGGTAGTTCATTTACGCACTTCAAACATATCCCCGATCCAAAAAAGGTTGCTCCCAAAGTCAAAAATGAGGAAACGGGAGCGACGGGGGTCCACAAATGTTTCCAAACAGCCAAGGAGGAAGGGAATTCCAGAGGAAAAGTTCTGAAACCATCAAAAATTAATGGAACGTTGACGAAACCTTGGCAGTTCATTTACGCACTTCAAACATATCCCCGATCCAAAAAAGGGTGACCCCAAAGTCAAAAATGAGGAAACGGGAGCGACGGGGGTCCGTGAATGTTTCCAAATAGCCAAGGAGGAAGGGAATTTCAGAGGGAAAGTTTTGAAACCGTCAAAACTTAATGGAACGTTGACGAAACCTTGGCAGTTCATTTACACTTTTCAAACACATCCCAGATCCAAAAAAGGTCGCTCCCAAAGTCAAAATTGAGGAAACGGGAGCGACAGAGGCCCACGAATGTTTCCAAACAACCAAGGAGGAAGGGAATTCCGGAGGGAAAGTTCTGAAACCATAGAAACTTAATGGAACGTCAGCACTTCATTCAGATCTAAAAAAGATTGCTCCCAAAGTCAAAATTGAGAAACGGGAGCGACGGGGCCCGCGCGTGTTTCCAAACATCCAAGGAGGAAGGGAATTCCGGAGGAAAAGTTCTGAAACCATCGAAACTTAACGAAACATTGACGAAACCTTGGCAGTTTATTTATGCACTTCAAACACATCCCAGATCCAAAAAGGGTTGCTCCCAAAGTCAAAATTGAGGAAACGGGAGCGACGGGGGCCCGTGGATGTTTCTAAATAGCCAAGGAGGAAGGGAATTCCAGAGGCAAAGTTCTGAAACCATCGAAACTTAACAAAACATTGACGAAACCTTGGCAGTTCATTGAAACACCCCAAACACATCCCAAATCCACCAAAAAGTTGTCCCCAAAGCCAAAAATGAGGAAACGGGACTTACAGGGGTCCACAGATGTTTTCGAAATAGCCAAAGCAAGACAAAAGGCAGAAAGGGGATGGGGGACTTTATTTCTCCACATATTTGAATACCACAAGCAGGTGAATTTGGGTAGGGGATTTGATCGTTTGAAGGCACATGACCAATTTGGGCTTGGAAATGGGGCACGCAAAACAAGACAAGAGCAAAGCATCCTGTCGGGAGTGAAAAAAAGGGGGTCCTTGCCTACAGCGGGGCGTGTGTGCAAAACATGCACAACAGTACACACTACCAAAGCAAAGCCCAAACCTAGATTTCCAAATCAGATATCTGATCCAAATCAGATATCCAATTTGTGCCACACATATATTTCATTTCAGCCTGATTAAAACTCATTTCACATTTGTTTAACCGTGGGCACATAGTGAAAACTTCATTCCGCAAATCAAATATCCAATTTTGCGCAAATCCATCTTCAAAAGGTTAGATTCTTGGTTTTTCTTTGCTCTAATCAAATTTTCAATTAGATTTGTGTAATTTTAGTTAATTTTTTATAGATTTTTTTCAAAATAGGGATTTTGATAGATTTTTTATGAAAAATTTGAGTTTAGTATGGATTTTGATGAAAATTGAATGTTTGTAATGGATTTTGATTTAAAAATAGTGTTTTTTATGTATTTGGATTAAAAATTAGAGAATTTTATAGATTTTTGTTAAAAACTAGTGTTTTTGTTGGATTTTTTAAAAAAACTAGGGTATTTTTATAATATTTTCATTTATATTGTCTAATTTTAATTAGAATAATTTGTTTTTAACTTTAATTAGGCATTATGGCTGCTGACAATGAAAATGCACAAATGCCAAACGCTCCACCACCTCCACGGCCATCAATTGAAGAATTAATTTGTGAAAAATTGAAACAATTAAGGGGCATTTTTGAAGTTTATACGAGAGTCCCTCGATTATCTAAGATGTCAAACACAATGAAAGAAATAATTAAAAACATAGAAACCCTCTCCTCGCAACATAATTCCTTTCATTCGTGGCGAGAAGACATGAGAGAATATTATGCATGTGGATTGTCCTATGATGATGTGAAAGATCTCGGAATAACCAAAGCCCAAATAGCCTCTTTATTTGTTAACCCCCGCACTGGTTTTCCGGTTAATGTTAATAAACCAAAACTTTCTATAAAATGGTGCACTCATAGAGACATTGTAAAAAAAAATTGGGATCGTTGGTGTATGGTTTTTTTGAAACCACCGAACAACATTTGTGATATACCATTTTACTTTATAAAAAAATTATATGCTGAATTTGTGTTAGGGCATCATGTCAATTACTTTGACATTAAACCCTTCCAGGGCGTTGGTGGAGGTATGCCCTAGGATAGACCAGGGGCAGTTAGAGTAATACCCCGCCCATATATTCTCCCTCCCTCCCCTTCCTCTGCCACCTTCAGTATACCATCCAGATATTATGCAGGATGAGGCCACCAGACTATCCATGCTATTCAATCTTTGAGTCGTCTTTTGGTTTTGCATGCTTCTATAGTAGCTCAGCCACATTCTGGTGATGGCCCGATGGTTGCTGCATCATCCTCGTCAGGTCCACATATTTGTGTACCACATACTTGCTCCATGTGCCGCCAGATATGCTTGGGTCCTCTTGTATAGCCTGCCGAACATCCCTTGGACACTTCGGATTATGACTTCCATGATGTGGACATTATAGATCAGAGCAGGGAGTGGAGCACACCATACAGAGTCCTCTCTGCTAGAGGAGGGGACATTGGAATAGTGACGAGGTAAAATTTAAGTTGTGAATTCATAACTTGCATTTGTTTTAAATGAATATTAATAAGAGATAGTATAATGTACTAATATTTATTTACATGGTCTATTTAACAGTTGATGTCAAGGAGGACTGACAAAAGTGACGGATAACACCCTAAGGGTTGTTTCATTTGGCCTCAACACGCGCAGTATATATTTTTGCACTCACTCATTTTACATTTATTTATTATATACTTTCTTGTCATTTGAATTGTCATTAATGAAATTATATAATAACTTATATGTTTATCTTATTTTCCTCTTGTAGGAAATACCTAGTCGAGCGAGTGCAGCCTTGTCAGATTATGGAAGTGCAATGTTGGATAAGGGGAAGGTAATTGAACTCAAATTTGATTGAATTAAGAATTTTAAGATCTTATATTGATTATACATACATCGACATAGATTGGTAGTTTCATATGTACTTGTCATTTTTATGTGTAGGGAATTATGAGCTATACAACCTTGTTGACAAGTGCCACAACGCCCGAAGTAGTACGTATTGGGAACACTTGAAGGAGTAGGTGTTGAAGCACCTCAAGGAGGAGGTGTCAAAACACCTAAAGGAGATAAAGAAAAAGATCAACCTAAAGAAGTATGTGTTCATTTTATTTTGTGTGTTTGGTATTTATATGTTCCTATTACGACAATTGTATGCTAACTTGGATCGCTTTTATGTTTTTGTTCACCTATATAGATTAAAATTACAAAAGATGGTTTGGTCGGTTCTTTGAGAGGGGCATATTCTAGGACTCCTGACCCTTTGAAGAGACGGATATTTTAGGTAATCAAGATTACAATTTTAGAGTTCAATTATAATTTAATGTATATTGATTTTGATGTTAATTATTCAATTTTAAATTATATAGTATAACTAATCTCAATTGTGGTTTGACTTTTTCTTGTGCAGCTACCTTCAGAGGCAACGAGTGCTTCAAAGAGGCTCCATTTTGATGATCCACCAGTAGTTTAGGATGAGATAGATATTTTGGCATGTAAATATTGAATAGATACCGAGATGGCATATGCCACATATTGTAAAATTTTGTTTGAGTTGGCGTTGATGCCATTTTTGTAAATGGACATACACTTGATTATTGGATAATTTGATATATAGAAGTTGACAATCGAAATTTAATTGCCTCCTCATGTGCAGAATTAAACTCTTTGAAAATTTAATCAAGTGAGCAATGGTTAAATATCTTGATGTACAATAGCATAAAAAGAATGGTTATATTATGTAGTTTATTCATATTGCTAATTACATTGCATTGCACATCTTTCAAACTCAAAGCATTACTTCACATTGCATAAGTAACAACTAGATGTTGATAAATGAAAAAAATTCAATTACAATATAGTTTTTACAAAGTCAACCTAAGCAGTTATGCAATTACTTCACATTACGTAACTAATAATTAAAAATTTATACATATTATTGATTACATTGCATTGCACATCTTTCAAACTCAAAGCATTACTTCACATTGCATTAGTAACAACTAGATGTTGATAGATGAAAAGATTTCAATTACAGGCCTACTGCCCCCTCATTCCACACACTATGCAACCATTTACTTGTGGTGTAGGGGCCGAACAATGGAGAAAACATGTAAAAATAATATATATATATATATATGCAACCTAGAAGCATGAATTAGTACCAATATTAATGCATCACCATTGATTACCTTGAAGTAGAGATTTGAATCAACATCATTCTTCAAGAAGCCCAAACTAGATAGGTACCGATCAATCCTTTCGTACCATGCACGAGGAGCCTGCTTAAGACCATACAAGGCCTTCTTCAGCTTACACACATGTGACTCCTTCCCATGAACCTCAAAACCATCAGGTTGCTCGACGTAAACTTCTTCCTCAATCATGCCATTGAGAAAAGTTGTCTTCACGTCCATTTGATGAATCTTCCATCCTCTTGATATAGCAAGGGCAATGATAGTTCTGACAGAAGTGTAACGAGCAATAGGAGCAAATGTTTCTTCATAATCAACTCCCTCTTTCTAAGAAAACCACTGTCGACCATCCAAGTGTTGGTGTCAGTGGGTACATTGCTTGACAATGCTGAGCAAAACAAATATTCATTCTTCTGTGGAGAAACATCATCTACATCTACAACGGAGGCTTGATGCTTGGGTCTATCTGAACAATGTTTGGAAAAGTGACCAAACTTATCACACCTAAAGCATTGAATCTTGGACAAGTCTCGCTTCTTCTTGGAAGGGGGAGCACCATCATTTCCTTTGTCTCAATTCCTCTTGAAGAATCCCTTCTTTCCACTTCTTCCTTTCTTCTTCAAAGGTTGGGCGACAAGAACATGAATCTCTTCATTAGTAGAATTTTGGCCAACACCTCTAACCATCAATCTTGATGCATAATGAATGCAATCGGCCCTCAAATGATCAAACTTCGGGATTTTGGACCTTGCACTAATTCCTTGAAAAAGGACTCCCAAGACAATGGCAAACCGTTGAGGGCAAGCATTGTCAAATCCTTATCTTTAACCTGTTGATGTGTGTTTTATGACACACTCGTACATCAGAATAAAAATTCCCAGAGACACCCTATCCTCTCTTGAAAAACCACCCCGTATGCTAAGATTGTGAGAAGATCATATGGTGATTCCAAGGTTTCTTATGTCAAGTCTTGACGTGTGGTAAGCTCAATGGGCGTTGTGATTTGCTAGTAATCACAAGGGGACTTATGCTGGATTTTTTCAATTCACAATGAAGGTCTGGACAATGAAGCTCTTTTATTTGGGTTGCAGATCAAACAAACTAAAAAAGGAGACAAGGGGTCAGAAGTTCTAATCTACTTCCTAAGAATTCAAGAGAGGGTATTGACTTGGTGAAACGAAACTAAACTTTGTTTCGCCACGGAGGAATCGCGCCAACTACGCAAAGCCATTGCAATCTTCAAGGAAATGTGCTTATGGTTTTCATATCATGAATAACTACCTTCCAATCGAACAATATTTATCTAGATAGAAGTTAAGAATCCACAGAGTAAGCTCAGGCTAACTTTACGCATTGAATGAAAATCATTCGTTCAAATAAAGTATAAGCAAAAGTTCCACCATAAATCAATGATTATCAAATCTTGCATTCATCTAACAAACTTTCAAAGCAAATTTTATTCCAAGTGTAATCTAATTTTAATCTATCTCCAATCTATGGTGGAAGAAGTTATGCAACCATGCACACTATTTGACAATAAAAGTGGTTCAAATCAAATCATGCATAAGAGCTTTTATTATCAAAAATAGTCTATCACAACAATTTTATACACTGTCTCCACCCTTTACAAATGAGGGGCGAGCTCAATTTCACTTTAAGGCTGGCAGACTTCCTCTTTTCTCTTGCCATTTCAGACTTAACATGCTGAGCGGACTTCACTCATTCACTTTCCATGTTCATATTCTTCTAAGTGCGGACACTCATTATCCTCTTGAAGCGGATTTGGCAAGATTCCATCTTTTATGCCATGTCACTCTTTGGTAAGCGCGGACCTTTTCAAGTTTCATGGCCAAGACATGTGGCGGACTTCAATCATGTTTGACACATCCCTTTCTTAACATGGGTGAGCTTTGCTGAGTGTTTGTGCCAAGAAACAAGAGTAGACTTTCCCTTATGTATTGCTAGCGGACTTTGCTTTATACCAAGCCATTGATTATTTCCTTGGAGAAGACTTGGCTATATTGTATGCCACTTTTGTATGGCTGGGCGGGCTTAGTCTTAGCAAGTGCCATGTTTTACTCTCCTCTTTGCTAGTGGACTTCCTTCTCTCTTTTCCAAGCTCTGTCATGTGCTGGAACGGCTGGAAGAGATTGACGAAGCTGCTAACATCAACAAAATTGTGGTAGCTTGATATACAGAGTCTATTGATGCCAGGGTTCAATTTGTATGATATTGAGAGTGGTAGCTTAATATAGGTCCACAATACCTTTTTGTAATATCATAGAACAGGGCTCATAGACTGACCTCTAGTCAAAATGTCTCTCAAATGCACAAAAAATAATGAAATTACTTCAAACCAAGTTTGTGAAGAAGTTAACTCTGTTGCCCACTAGTTTCCCTTAAGAGTCCAAAGTGCTAAAAGGAAACAATTTTTGAAGGGATATTTCTTAGAGACCATGAGGCATACAGATTCTTTGTTGAAGGCTATGGGATCGTGTTGGGACCATCTACAAAAACCTCTCTCAGTTTTTGCTATCTCGGAGGCATTTTCCTGTGGTGATGACTTTTCAGTGGAGGGAAAAGTTGCTAGATGCAAGCAGTGTAAAGTTGCAAAGTGGTGCAACTTTCATTCCGCCTTCGTACAAACAAAGCGGAACTATTCCAGCTTGCATTCGTAGCAGGAGTATTTTCGCTAGGGATAGTCCTCTTTTGCACCCCAAATATACTTGGCGAATCACTCCGAGCTACATTGGACGGGAGCGATTTCCCTTAAGAGTCCAAAGAAGAAGTGCTAAAAGCGGCAATATTTGAAGGGCTATTCGGAGACCATGAGGTATCATGACTCTCCGTCGAGGCTCACGGAAGTTGTGTTGGGACCATCTACAGAAATTTCTCTCGGTTTTGCTATCTGGAGGTGTTTTTCTGTGGTGATGACTTTTGATGGAGGAAAAGTTGCGGATATAGCGATTGTAAAGTTGCGAATTGGTGCAGCTTTCATTCATAACTTCGTCTGACCAAGCGAACTACTCCAACACATCCATTATGGAATGCGTTTACGCTCTGGATGGTCCTCTTTTGCACCGTCGCTGGATCCTCACGAGCTACATTGGACGGCGATTTCCCTTAAAGAGTCCAAAGTGCTAAAAGGAAGCAATCTTTGAAGGATATTTCTCAGAGACCATGATGCTTACAGACTCTCCGTCCAAGGCTATGGCATAGTGTTGGGACCATCTACAAAAAACTCTCTAAACGTTACACCTATCTCGGGCGTTTTCTGTAGTGATGACTTTTAGGTGGAAAAGTTGCTGTCTACTAGCGGTGTAAAGTTGCAAAGTGGTGCAACTTTCATTCCATAACTCGTCGACCAAAGCGGACTATTCCAACAACGTCAGGTAATAGATGCGTTGCTTTAGGGATGGTCTCTTTTTGCACCCCAAATCTGGCGAATCCTCGAGGCTACATTGGACTAAGCGATTTCCTTAAGAGTCAAAGTGCTAAAAGGCAGAAATATTTGAAGGGATATTTCGGAGACCATAGGGCATCACGGAATCTCCGTCCGAGCTGTGGGATCATGTTGGACATCACAAAACCTCTCTTTGTTTTCTATCTGGCGTTTTCTGTGGTGATGACTTTTCAGTGGAGGGAAAAGTTGCCAGATGCAAGCAGTGTAAAGTTGCAAAGTGGTGCAACTTTCATTCCGCAACTCGTACGACCAAATGGACTGTTCCAACACGTCCGTATGGGTATGTTTACGCCAGGGATGATCCTCTTTTGCACCCAAATACTCTGAATCACTCCGAGCTACATTGGACTGACGATTTCCCTTATGAGTCGAAAGTGCTAAAAGGTAGCAAGATTGTGTTGTAATTGTAATTGTAAGTGTTAAAAGGTTGGATCAAGCTTGTGCAAGTTATAACAACGTCATCTTTAATTTTAATTGTGTTGTTTAAATCCACCTGGTTCATGCATCAGAAAACTCTTACTCAATCAGCTTGAACATTATGCACACCCAAATACCTTGTTTCCACTTTGCTAGATCAAAGACTCAATTACATTGGAAATGACCTTCACATGAAATTTTTTAATTTTTTTTGGGAAAAAGTGGCAAGCCACTCTAATTTATTATATATAAATAGGAGATATTACAAAACACAGGTTCAAAACAAGCATCTTGGTAGGGAAAGAACGGGAAAACCTGGTTGCTTTCGATTAATTACAATAAGTTACTATAGAATTGTCTCAATGCAGAGTTATGGCTTTTTACATTGTTTCACATTTCAAATTGAAATTTTACAAAATTTTCCTATTGGAGGCATTGAGAACTGATCTTCCACAAAGAGTAGTATGTTCGTAATTGCAGGGTGACAGAAAGGCAGCGCAAACCATCAGCTAGCGGTTAAACTACATACAATAGAAAAGATGCTTAGAATAAAAAATGCTTAGAATAACCAATCTATATTACTATAATATTTAGCATACCTCTCTGAAAGGATCGAAGCTGGCTATTGTAGCAGCAGGTCCATGATCAATCGTGCCAAAAATATCGCAAAATTTGTCAAATGAGAAATCTATATTATCACAATAGAAAAGATGGTTAGACTAACAAATCTATATTAATCTAAACAACCTGAATGATGATGAATTGGTAATGCAAACTATAAAAAATTCTTAGAATAACCAATCTATATTATTGTAATCTTTCGCATACCTCTTGAAGGATCCAAAGGCTGGCTATTGTGGCAGTGAGTCCATGATCAATGCGTGCCAAAATACACAAAATTTTCAAATGAGAAATCTATATTGTCACAATAGAAAAAATGGTTAGACTAACAAATCTATATTAATCTAAACAACCTGAATGATGATGAATTGGTAATGCAAACTATAAAAAATGCTTAGAATAACCAATCTATATTACTGTAATCTTTCGCATACCTCTCTAAAAGGATCGAAGCTGTGTAGCGGAGGAGTCCATGATCAATCGTGTAAAGAAATATCCACAAAATTTGTCAAATGAGAAATCTATATTGTCACAATAGAAAAGATGGGTAGACTAACAAATCTATATTAAATTATAATGAACTTAACCATAATGAACCTAAGCATTGTACCTTCCATTCTTGAAAATGCTATTTGAAATTGTGCTGAAGAGGTCATCTCTTTGCTTAAGAGTATCCAATATTGCTTCATGATGCAGCATTACTAAGTGTCCATAGTTGTTTTGTGCTGGTATGGCACTTGATGCTTAGACGACTCAACATTTATTGTTATAACAAGGTGTGAATACATGAGAATGTTTTTGTGTTTCTCGTATTCTTCAAATGCAGGTATGCCATTCTTTCTAATCATGTATGTTAGCAACCAAGTTCCTGCAACCCTGGCCCGAACGCGGTGCGGGCCCATCATCATCTTCCATCGGAGTTGTGTTGGCTTATGCCCTTTACCCGTACACATCAATCCAACCAATAGTTTGATCTCTCTTCATTCCACGTAGTTGCAACAACTACAAAACATGTCACGGTTGTAGTAGTCGAAGAGTCGATTAAGTAATCAGCCCGAACTTTCCATTATGTCATTTCTCATGGATATTGATGAGATAATGGAGTTAGATCTTGGAACCCATGTATCCACCCACTCACTTGACTCGCATTGATCCCACTTGCACTGAATACAACTCTGACAAAAACAAGCCAAATCTCGTGTCCAAATGGTCCATGTGCTTGCATCTGAGCTTCAAAATTAATGCATCTTTGAAGAATATTTGATTGTATGACAATCCAATCTACCTCCCACTGTACCCTCCTCAACCAACCAAAAGCATCTGCTCACTGTTGAATCAAGTGTCCCTCCCTGTGACAATGTTGAACTACACCAATCAACAATAGAACGTGCATCACTAAATTTTTCTCCTGAAATATTCAATTTCTCCTTAACTAGAACTCTTTTTACACATGCACTTGCTCCATCATGCTCCCCTTTCCCATGCCTAGCTTCAAAAAAACTCCAAATATGAGGTACACCCCTCTCTACATGCATTCTACTCAACCAATAAAACATACGAGCATTCTTGAATTGAACTGTGCAGTTATCTAACCAAATGAGATGTCATCCCATTGCTATATCATGCTCCTGCAAGAACTCAAAAATTCTCAAAACAATGTTGGACATACTTGGATGAGTGAGATCTATCATCACTCATATAAAAATGATACTCTCTTATTATCTTTTGATCCTCCTCTATACTATCAAGTGCAGTTCTAAAAGTTATGTGGACAAATATAGCAATTTGAATGGAATTGTATCTTGAGATTGCACCTCGTTTTGTGGTTTGCAATGTGTAGTTTCTGCAAATCAACCGGCGATATAATAGTTCCAATTGGAAAAAGGTCTTACACATTCTAAATTGTTGATCCCAGCCAACTGAGACCTATGATATGCCTGGATACTTTGTAGAAGAGATTGTCCTTAAAATCTGAAATAAAATCAGCAACACTGCATTCTTTTGTAACCAACTCACATCTAGAACCTTCACCTCCACTTTGCAAAGTATATTTGAATATCTCATATCTCTTTTTCTCAACAAGCTTCTTTCCAAATTCATGTTCGGAACTCTCATGAAAACATTGAACAAACTTTGACAAGCCACCACATTGTGAGCACTTTGCATTTAAACAATCATTTCTATAGAAAAAATAACCATCATCTCTAGAACATAAAAAAAGATCTAACAAGTCTCTTGATGCTTTCAGAAGATGCATTGCACCACACTCCTGCAACATTTCATTAGTATGCAAAGTAGAACAGATATAGCATAATAGTTCATGGTACATTGAAAACTCCACATGGTATTTGCAACAACAAGTATTACGAATTTTAAGAGGCATACAATAAAATGGCTTCAAACCTTCAAAAGTCCTTTGCCAGATTTCCATATTTTTATGTGTTTCAATAAATTTTTTGAACAACATTGTTTGGCTTGATTCCAACAAATGTTTAGGATGTGGTGTCTGGTCTTGATTTCAATTCTTAACTAGAAACATCCTTTGCATTGGGTGATACTCTCTAGAGTTATCATGCCAAAATTATTCCAGATACTTATTTTACATTATCGGTTAGCTTCTTATCAGCATTGGGAATCCTCGACAAAGCCCATGTATCATTTTGAAGAGGATCATCTATTCTTTTCCTAAGCTGCTTGCAAGTGCTCTATCCAAGGATACATGATTTATGTCAAAATCAATACAATTTTGTCTCCTAAGCGAGCCTTTTTCAATTGATGTGGCTTACTAGGTAGGTTGTAATGACTCTCGAGTAGCTCTCTTATCTTTTTTTCTTGTTAGTTTTCAATAGACTTGAGAGAATTAAAATATTTTTGACAATAATATAATTTTCGGTCTTCTTGGTATACGGTCTTCAATTTGGCAACAAAGGTCTTTCATCTTTTGCATCTTTATCAATTGGCGTACCAAAAGAAATTTGGCATTGCTTTCGGTCAATGTCTTATGCCACCTAAAATATTGTATGAAAGATCTTCTGGCCCGAGGAACCCGAATGGTTAGAGTGTTGACCTCTTGCCTTCAAAATTGTTTATAATGTTCTCATCAATTTCAATTAACCATTTAGGGGTTTTTGAAGGTCTTGAGTTTGGAATATGTCTTTATTCCACACAAGGTTCTTCATTTCTCATGTAATTTGGTGAAACATAATTTACACTTAGTTCAATATTATGTTCAACATCTTCATTTCCAACATTTTCACCTTCAATTTGAATAATTTTATTCCCAATTTCAGCACCATATTCAACATCTTCGAATCCAACATTTTTACCTTGAACATTTTCATTATCAATTTCAATATTTTTATTCCCAATTTGAATATCATGTTCAACATCTTCAATTCCAACATTTTTAGCTTGAATATTTTGAGTATCAATTTTAACATTTTCATTCCCAATTTCAATATCATGTTCAACATTTTCACCTTCTACATATTCAATTTCCTCTTCACTAGAAAGACCAAAGGACTCAGATTCACCAATATTTAACATACCTTGTCTTCTCTTCGTATGACCTTTATCTTTTTGTCTATATGCTTCAATTCGTTCTTTTGTAAGGTTTCTCTTACCTTTATGCTTCTGACGACTGTTGCTTCCCATTATACCTCATAAAAGATGATGAAAAATCATAATTTATTTGAGTGGAAGATGCTCCAAAAAGTTGATCTTTGCCCCTTCCTCTCTGAAACCGCACATTTGTCACCTGCAAAGCCTGCAAAAGGAATGTAGGGTCCATTGGAATGCAAAAAAGGGGCCATATGGGGTTTTCCTATAGCCCACAAATTGGATATCCGAACAAATCCGATATCTGATATGTAGAACTCTAAAAATAAAGCAATTTTTTAATGCTCCCCAATGACACAATTTTAGTGTTTCAAATCGGATATCCGATTCAAATTAGATATCCGATTTGTGTATGCATAACTTTACAATAATTAGGTAGAGGTTGGGCAAGAGAGAGAGAGAGAGAGAGTGAGTGAGAAGGAGAGAGACA
>VDFB02000013.1:283383141-283437026 GCA_007258455.2 Sequoia sempervirens
AATGATATGGTTTGATTTGTAGGTTCTATCTTTGATCATGGTATTCTTCCTGGATGTTTGTATTCACATGGTTGAGTATGAAGAATTTGGTAGAGCTATGAAGACTAGTGGTGAGAGAGGTATTGCAACATGTTTGTTTGTAGCATTTACATATCATTGTATATTTACTTAACACTATGTAATAAAGGAATTAGCCACATCCTCTATGTGAAGTATTATAGGTAGACTTGGTATGCCTTAATTTATTTTTAGTTTTGAAATTACTCATGCAATGTGAGTTTCTGGATATATGTTTGGTTATCTTGTTTGATATCTTGGTTTGTTGGTTACTAATGTGATCATAAATTTGCATGTTTCATTGTATTTGGATCTATGAGTTATGTAATTTTTAGTTGTGTAAAACTTATTTGATTTTAGTAGGATGAATCAAATGTTGATTATCTATATGCACAATATTTTTTAGTGTTTATGCAAGCATTGTTAGTTGGCCTTGTCTGTGGTCATTTATTGGTATGTTGCATTAGATAAGAGGATGGATATACAAAGACTTTATCATAGATTTTGGTTTGGTATTGTAGTGTCAAAAAATGTGTCCCTTTGCATTTTCAAACTTGATATGGGAATAATTAATGATAAATTGGACTTAATGTCACCTTGATCTAGTGTTGTGAGGTGTTTTACACATCCACATTAGGCCTCAGACCCTTTTTAAGCTAAATTCACTTAACTATGTCCTAATTTAATGTTGTAAAATGTATTTATTTACATCCTCACATTAAATTTAAGGGCCTTGTAAACAAAGTGGACTTAATCTAGTTTTGTAATGTGTTCTACACATTCACATTGGATTTAGGGCCCTTCTAAGCTAAATAGACCCAAATTTTCCTTAATTTAGTGTTGTAAAGTGTATTTATTTACACTTTCACATTGAATCTTGGGCCCTATTGCATTTATGACCTTTGTATCATCATTAATAGGTCCCTATGATCCTATACTATGCATCCCAAAGCATAATTCAATCAAAAACCTCATAATATCAACATGTAAACTTAAATTCTTCACTCCCCAACACTTTAGCATGAAAAATAGCCCTTGTGGGACCCATTCGCCACCTTGGGTGAATGAGTCTCATCCAGGTTGGACTCATTCACCCAAGATGGCGAATAAGTTCCATTTGGCCTATTTTAAAGGCTTTTAGCGGGAAAAGTGGGTTTTTAATTCAAATTTCTCCTATGTTGGCCTTAGGGATCAACTTAACGGTCATTTGAGTGGATTTCCTATATAAGAAAGCTTTCAAATCCTCACTTCACATAAGAAAAATCATACCTTCATGTCATCAAGTCAAGCATTCAAGAGTTAAGCACTTCAAGTCTTCACAAGGTCACCAAAATAGCATTCAAGATCAATTCTAACGCATTCAAGGGAAAGATTCTTCATCAATTGTTGTAGCAATTCAAGATCCATCATCATGGAAAGGTTCTAATTGAATTATTTCATGTTCATGCTTCATTATCTTATTTCATCATTTTGGTTTAATTACCTAAAAGGGGTTTGACCAAGGCAAACCCCTATTCCCTAACAATCAACACTTTCTCTCTCTCTCTCTCTCTCTCTCTTTGTGTGATTGCAGATCTAGGTTTCTTTGAAGACTTGAAGATCATTGAAGAATAGGTTACAAGGTTGTTGGAGTTGTCTCCCCATTTCCTAGGTCATCATCTTCACAAAAAAGTCACCTACAAGTTCAAAATTGGCAGTTTATATCCAAAAATCAAGAGGAATAGGAAGGGAAGACATTAAAGACTAGATTTAGACCTTCAAGTTTAAAAAAACCCTAAGTGGACTCATTCACAAAGATTGGCGAATGAGTCCCATTTTGGGTCAATTTTGAGATTTTTGCAGTTTCAGATACCCTTTTTCGAGAAACCTATTCCTTAATAGAAACCCTGATCTGGGATTGATTCACCCAAAATGGTGAATGAGTCCCACTAGGCCTAAAAAGTAGAAATTTTAGGATTTCAGAGCTCCATTTCATCTCTCTCCAGATTACAAGTGTACACTTTTAGTTTTGTAGCTTTCTATTTTGTTTCATGGTCATTCCTAGGTCATTCATTGAAGCATTACATCAAACTAGCTTTTTGCATTGCATCCTTCATTGCATTGTCTTTCCAAGTCTAAACTTGATGGTGAACCCCTCTTGTAATATGAAATCATATCCTAGGATACTCTATTGTTAGATCTCTTGCCTCTATTCCACTCTTGGGGTGAGATCTCTAGGGTCATCCTTGAATGTGAAGTATAGAAGATTGTTTCCCTAGGTCCTAAACCCTAGTGGAGACAAAATTCTATCTTAAATTTTGGTGAACTTGCTTTTAGAATACCTTCTTTTCTGATTTGGAGCCCATCATCATCCTAGATTTGGCTTGTATTAACATTGCATTAGGATTTGCATTGCTTAATTTGCATTCTAGGGTTTCAAATTGTGCATTAGTGAAAGCTCATATAGGTTGCATTTTTTCATTTAATTTCATTGAAAATCATTCAAAATATGCATTTGCATTTAGTATTCAGGTCATAGAACATAAAAAGCATAATTTTTTTTTTTAAATTCTGATTTTTTTTTGAAAAATTCTGATTTTTTAAAAAAAATCCCCATTGGGACTCATTCGCCACCTTGGGCGAATAAGTCCCTTTGTACCCCTAAAAATTCCTTTTACAACACTAAAAACCTTTTTTCTGCACTTCTATTGGCTGCCATTAACTATCTATTTCAGTGGGTGGAATTTCTATTACACGCATTTCACTAAATCTAGCTTAAATAGGCTCATTTCATGCATTGATCAATTCCAAATTTTCATTTACAACATCTCATTTTTAGATCATTGCATAGTGTTTCAAATCTAAAAATTGCATTCAAACATTTCACTTTAGGTCATTGATTTTCACTTTATTTACTTTCTCATGTTATCATGTGTTCTTTTCAAGCATTTAGTGTTTCTAGAATATCAAGTGGCTTGTATGATTCTATTTTCTCTACTCATGGGCATAGTCTAGGAAAGAAAAGTAAAACCTTTGATAAGCATGTTGGATACCCTCCTAGTATCTACTGAATTTGTAAGAATGTCATAGCACAAGAGGATGCAAGTGTAGACAATCATAACAATCATACTTGTTCTTCTCCCAATACCTCTTCTATTAGTGACGAAGGTATCTTGATGAAAGAAGATGCAAGCATTGAGAGTCTTGATTTTCCCTCTCCTCCTCCCCCTTTGGAAGATATTAGAAAACAAGAAGATGAGATCATAGAAACATTTCTAAATGTCACCTTACCTAATCTCCATTCGTGCCTTGTGAAAATGTTTTAGCCAAAGAGGATGATATCATAGGTAGCCATGACAATCACAATTGTCCTTTTCCTACTATCCCTCCTTGATGCAAAGAGGATAGGTTGGTGTTAGAAGATGCACCTATTGAGAGTCATGAGAATCTTGTCACTCCCTTCCCTAATGCTCCTACCATTTGGGAAGATCTATTTGGTAAGCATGAAAATCATAGTTTTCCTTCTCTTGATGCCTCCCCTACTAGTGATGAAGCTAATTTACAAAATCTAGCCATGGAATGTGATGAACATCTTACTATATCTCCTACTAGGGTAGATAATATGGCACAAGAGAATGATACCTTAGAGAAAAAATGAAAATCAAATAGATCCTTCTCCTAATATCCTCACTATTGATAATCAAGAAAACCCAACCATTGATCATTCCCCCACTTTTGATGAAGTTATTTTGGAAGAACCAATCCTTGAGTTTCAAGAACATTTGGTTTGTAGTTCTTCTAAAAACTCTCCTCCTAGGGAGAATATCATGGTGCAAGAAAATGACAACACTAGTAATGTGTCTTCCTTGGGTGATGGTAAAAAGGTGATACTAGATTTCCATTTATTAGAGATACATCAAACCAAGACCATAGAGGTTATGAATGCACAAGTGTCCATTAGATCCCCCTTGACTATTGGACCTCCTATATATCCCGTGGGACATCCACATTCTAAGAATCCTCTAATCCTTTACCCCCCTTCACACAAACTGCAAACCCAAAACAAACCTAAACTTATCTTTTACCCACCTAATCATAATGTTTTGCAACAACTGATACATAATACCATTGCTCATACATATAACACTAGAAACAATTTGCAACCAACACAAACAACTTCAACATCCCTCCCTTTTCCTAATCCCATTTTTCCTAGTGCTCCCCATTTAACTTCACATAGTGGGAAGGAGTATGATCTTGCTGAAAAAATTAAGAATACTCCTACAAAGATATCCCTATGGGATTTAATTTAGAATTCACCTAATTATCACACTATGCTTCAAACAACCTTGCAACAAGTTCCTATCCCTTGTAATGCACAACCGAATGACATAACAGCCATGATCCAAGGAATAAATATTGACATTGTTTTCCACCAAAGTGAACTCCCCCCTTTGGAAGTATAAAAACAAAATGAAGCTTTCATAATAATATCTCAATACAAAAGAAAAGGGATAAAGCGAACCCTTGTTGAAAATTGCTTGGGAATTAATGTGTGTAGTGTGACCCTTTTGGATAGGCTTGGCATCGATAAATAAAAAATTCAACTTGCCTCTCTTTTATCCTAAGTAGTGGATTTGATAGTAGGAAAAGAATCGGCCTGGCAGGATCACTTTCTATGGGTGATCCCACAATAGTGGCTTACAATTTTGGCCAAACTAGACACCTAAATAATTTTTTAAATTAAATCTTCAATTTCTAGCACTCAGAGCGTACTAAACTGAGGGTCATGAAGATTATGCAAACTATATTTGAAATTTTTCTGTAGATTCTAAATATATTTTTTCAAAAATTTTTGGAATCGCATTACACTTCTTTCCATCCTGAACTAGTTTTTTTCAAAAACAACATTTTAAAAAGGATGCTCATCAGATAAACACATGTAAATTTTTTCATGAAGGATAAAATTCTAATTCTTTCAAATTTAGATTTTTAACTCCAATATCTAGTGCTTCCACTTGGTTAGATAGTTTTTTATTGAATATTTTTTCTTTAATCAAGTTTCGAAGTGAAACTAATTACAATTTAGACATAGCGCGATTGTATAATGCGTAACGTTTTTTGTATGTATCGAAATTCAATTTTTTCTTTTTTTGGATCAAGGGCTCTAATATATGGTGCACTCATATTTTTCAAAAAAAATAAAATTGATAATCTTTTATTTTTCCACATGTGTAGAACAGAGAGCTTGATTTTTGGTAAAAAACCTACATTCACAAGAAATTAAAAAATAAATATAATAATCAAATTAAATTTAATTAAAATTATACTTTTTTGGAAGCTTATAATAAGGAATACATGCCTAAAAAAATAAAAATTTAAATGAATTCATTTGATTCCCCAAAAGGTAAATCAAAAGTGGTTTTTTATCAGCATTTTGATAGGTGTAAAGGAGAGTCCGTTATAGGTATGGTTTAAAACTAGCGGGGTTCTATCCATGGGGGCTTGGTATAAGGTGGTTTGATCAAATCCTATTCAATTGGAATAATTTAAATGGAACTTTTCAAGGCTTAAATCATTATATTTTCTAAAAAAATTATATTTCAACAAAAATTAGGATCTCCTAGAAAGTGTAAACCACTATTGTGGCAACACCCCTTAGATTACAGCTGGAAAGGCCACATTAGAAACATCGATCCATGTTATGCCACATGATATTTCATATAATCTTATTTTAGGTAGACCATGGATTCATGCAATGAATGGGGTGCCTTCCACTCTTCATCCTAAAATGAAGTATGTCTACAACAACAAAGTGTACACACTTGAAGCTGAACCTGAACCAAATAGTTGTTTAAACATTGAGAAAAACAAAGAGAATCATTTAAACACATTGACACCAACTACACAAGTAGAACCCATGCAAGAACAACAAAAATATAGATGTCCTAAACCCTTCACAATGATATCAATCAATGATTTGGGATCGTTGAATTTTGAACCAATATTCATGGGAGAATACAAGATCATAAACAAAGATTTTGAAAATTGAAAAGAAAAAGTAGAATACCATTTGAAAGCATCCACCTCAACCACTTTAGAACAAACAAAAAAAAATTACACAACAAAATTTGATGAAATTAATTATGAGCAACCACCAAATCCAAAAGAGATGAATAATCTTTATGGAAATGGTTATGAAATGATGAAACAACTCAGTTATAGTGGAAAAGGATGTGGTACTAGAGAACAAGGTATTTGTAACCCTATAGAGCCTAACACACAAGAAATGACTCATGGTATTGGTTATTGTCCTTTGATAGAAATAAACAAGCCTTCACTTGATATCAACACTGTTACAAAACAATCTTCCAAGCTGACTTTAACAGTAATGTATCCTGAACTGATAAACACTAGTGGTCTTTATCCTTTGCAAGAAACGGAAAAAACTAAGAAATATTTGCTTAATATCAATGTCATCAAGAAAGACACTAATGATTTGAAATCGTTAGATTTTATACCCTCCTATAAAGGAGAGCACAAAATCTCACAATCTAAAGAGTCTTGTGTAAGTATGACATCTTGTACTAAGCAAGAGATATCTTTGTTTCAAACTACAAGAACACCTTCTACCATTGATCAAGAGGGTATCTTGTCGAGACTCCTCCAAGATCACTTGATATCCCTTCCTCCAAGAACAAGAAATAAATTTTACTACAAGAGTTCATTTTTCGCATATCATAGAATTCATGGTCATTATACTAATGAATGTAAGGCTTTGAGTAATCAATTTCAACATCTTAAGGAGTGTGGTTCTCTTCATTGTGTTGAAGCACTTGATTCCTCTAACTAGTACTTATTTCCATCCTATTTGTCTCACCCTTGTCTTGCACTAAGTGGGGGCAAGGAGTTGGGTAGCCTTGTCCTCGTATGCCACTTGTTGTTGTCTCTTTTGGCTAGTTGATCACCTTTCATGTACATATAAGAGCAAGCTTGGGATGTGGATGACATGCCTTAAGTTGGCTCACATGTGACATAATTATTCATGATGTAGCTTATTGGAAACATATGACTTGGCATAGGGCTTTCCGAAAAGGATCTCACATCTTCTTCTACTTTAAAGCAATTGCTCAGCAATGGTGTTAGCAACCACTTTAAAGTGGGGGCATACATCAACATTCATGTTTCATTATGTGATTTCTTTCTTCTTGTGACGTGTCCTTTTCTTGGTGGTGTCATTGGGCTTGATTTCCTCCAAGAGCGTGATATTTCTTTGACTTGTCCTCTCTTGGATATATTAGGCATGATGTTCCCTAAGAAGAGACCTTACACAAATTAAGAAAAATCCCTTTGAACAAATATTACACTATTTTTCATTTACAATGTCTATGAGTTTCAAGCATATGAAGTGTTGCTTGCCTCATGGAGCTCAAAGATCATTTTTGTGTGGCACCTTATCAAAGTTATCAAGAGGTATAACTTTGGTATGGTTTGAGCGGGAATCCCAATTCAAGACATGACTTTCCCCATAACCACTTGCGTGTGTGTGTGAGTGCATACCAGCCATGAGTGTATGTGTATGACCCATTAGGACTTCTCACATGATGGACAACCAAGAGTTCCATCACCTTAGAGTGAGTATGCATCTTTTTGACAAACAACCTAGATCTGATCCACATCGTGTTGGGAAAATGGTCGAAGCTTGATCCACCTTTTTATTTTTGCTTAGCTTTTTTATTTCTTCTAGTTATTCATGGAATTGCATGATCGCATATCTTGTCTTGCTGCATATTATACACCTTGTTCGTGTCATTTTGTGCTTATGTCGATTTGACTTAGGATCTTGGATCCTGGGGGCTTGGCTACCTCCTTGATCTTTGTTATCCTAGACCATCCACATGGGTACGATTTGACCCCTTCTTGAATGTCTACTTTAGTGTGAGTTTGAAGCAAGTTTATCCTCTCACTAAAGTGGGGGCTAAATGTAGTGTCAAAAAATGTGTCCCTTTGCATTTTCTCACTTGATATGGGAATAATTAATGATAAATTAGACTTAATGTCTCCTTGATCTAGTGTTGTGAGGTGTTTTACACATCCACATTAGGTCTTGGACCCTTTTAAAGCTAAATTCACTTAACTCTGTCCTAATTTGATGGTGTAAAATGTATTTATTTACATCTTCACATTAAATTTAAGGGGCTTGTAAACAAAGTGGACCTAATCTAGTTTCGTAATGTGTTCTACACATTCACATTGGATTTAGGGCCCTTCTAAGCCTTGTATCTCATCCATTGAATTCATATTTGGATATATATTTAATTTATAAAAAATTGGTATTAGATCTTATTTATTTCTCATCATATCTCCTGACCAGTTAAGAAATTTATGATCAAATCTTTTTCAAATAACACTCTATGATATAATTTTGATCTCTTAGGTTTATCTTGACTTGATTTATGAATTTTTTAGGTCACAATCTCTTTTAACATCCAAATTCATTCTGTAGAACCATAAAATTGGATATACAAGATCCAATCCTTCCTTTCCACTAAGGAAAAAGTCTGAAAACAAAAGATAACTAAGGAAGAATGATCCCTTTTATGAATTCTTAAATGATTCTTATCTAACTAATTTAATTTCCAAATGATTTCTATATATCCCAACCTTTTAGGAACATATATTTGTTGGAATATGTGCCTCAATCCTTACTGACATGGAACTCCTGAAGGGAAAAGTCACTGTGACAGTGTTCATGTCTGGGTGACTAACAGTTCTGAAGCTCTTGAAATAATCCTATCGCTATGACAGAGTTGATGTCTTGCCAAATGAAGTCTATCGCTGTGACTCTCTGAGTTCAGCATGACCTTTTGGTGATCGAAAGAACTCTAGGCAACAGTTGATCCTATCGAGCTTTCTCACGGGTGTCGGAGAGAGGTCCCAGTGAATAGGTGAGTGTCTCACCGATAGCAGACTGCTATCGGGCTAACACAAGGATCTCAGGGAGATCTCTCAGTGAGAAGGTAAGTCTCGTCGATGAGGGTTTTCTCTTGGTTTGCTCACGATGACTTAAAGACTTCGACATGAAGTCTTGGCAACCGATGTATGTCTCACTGACAGGAGGATTCTCGGAGGTCTTGGCAGTGACAAAAGATTTCGCTGAGAAGTCCTAGCGAAAGTTATAAGTCACACCTATAGAATGTCTTCGGGTTATCTTTGGGTGATCGGAGAAATGTCTTGGCGAAGGGCTTGAGTCTTGCCTACTCGATAAGACACAATGGAGCTCGATGAAATGTCACAGCGAAATTCTTGAGTCTTGCTGATAGTAAGTCTTTGGTAAGACCTAGGGAGCTCGGAGAAAGGTCACGGCGATAGACGTGAGTCTTGGCGACACTGTGACTTTCGGTGGAAGTTCTGCTTCGATATGAGTCTCACCGAAGAGCGATAGTCATGCCGAGTGGCTCACGCCAGCATGACTTGAAGATTTCGACATAAGGTCTTGGTGACATCGGTATGTCTTGCCGATGGTTTCTCTAAATTCAATATGACTTGTTCCATTCGATATGAGTCTCGCCGATAAGGGAAACCTTTGCCGATAGAATCGAATTGGACATCGATGGTTTCATTATGACATGTAACAGTTGTTATAGCATCTTGCCGACTCATGGAAGCTATAGCGATATCGATAGAGAAACTTTATGGCATCGGGGAGACACTGTGAGTGTCACCGATATGCCAACAAAGTTGAACGCTCTTGACTAGCCTGACCATCCTATGTGGAGCTTCGTGGACCAATCATAGGAAGCGATTTTCAAGCAAGATGATGGTTGATTTTATGCATCAGTTGCAACGCTGGAAAAATAGCATGCAGGGAAAAATCAAGGCTCGAATGGAAACTGTCTATGATTGGAAATGGCGGATAAGGATGCACATAAGACAAAATCTGAAGTGAATAAGATTTAAAGTAGATCGATTCTGTTTTAAAGATGCGATGAGTTTATCGAATTGGTTGAGAGAGAGCTTTTCTGAGAGAGTTTGAACTGTGAATGTTGTAGCTACTGTGAAACATCAGAGAGTTGTATTTCTGATTGTATGTAATTGTTGTTACTATAATACAAAGAGATTCAGCTTGGTGTGGTGGGTTTTTTCCTATAAGGGTTTCCCACGTAAATCTGTTGTTCACTGTCTTTGTGTATTGGCTCTATTTCTGTATATCTTTCATGTGTGTCTTAATTAGATTGTAATTTGGAAAAATTAAAAGCCCTGCATTGCATTCTTCCTTGTGGATTTGGCATTAGGAAAGTGTTTCCACACCTCTGCTTTCCTTACAAGTGGTATCAGAGCTTGGCCAGTTGTGTTGTCCTTGTGAGTGGGTTGGGTTTTTTTGTGTTAAATCCTTTTCAGTGGGAGTCTAGTAGAGGTCTATTAATTTAATTACAGATTGAGATGGCAAGCACATCCAGTAGGATGGAAATAGAGAAATTCAATGGTAGCAATTTTGAACTATGGAAACTCAAAATGGAAGATATGTTAGTTGATCGAGATCTTTGGACTGTTGTGTTTGGAACAATGCCTCAAGGCATGAAGCAAGAGGATTGGGGCCTGGTAGATAGAAAGTCTAAGGGGACGATAAGGCTCTATTTGGAAAACTCTATTCTTTTGAACGTGCATGAAGAAAAGACTGCCTCTTCCTTATGGAAAAGACTGGCATCCATTTATCAGGGCAAGTCCTTGGTGAACAAGTTGTTCTTGAGGAAGAAGTTGTACTCTTTGAGGATGTAGGAAGGAGGGTTTGTTGCTGATCACTTAAATTCTTTCAACATGCTGATTGCTCAGTTGACATCTGTTGGTGTAAAGATTGAAGATGAAGATCGTTGCATGCTGTTGCTATGTTCTTTTCCAGATTCTTGGGATCATCTGGTAATGGCTATTGGGAGTACTACATCCACTTTCAAGATGGAAGATGTTGTTGCTTCTTTGTTATTGGAAGAGATGAGAAGAAAATATTCTGAGATGGCAAATGAGGCTCTGGCTGTCAGAGGTAGACCCAAGGAGAAAGGCAAGAAGAAGGAAAAGGTGTCCGCATCGAAACCTAAGGGAGATCAAAGTCTCCCCGCGCAGCTTCAAAGGTGAAGTGTCGAACCGGTGGGCAACCTGGTCATGTCCGGTAGCGATCACCGCGGCTAGAGGAGAAAAGAAGAAGAAGAATTCTTCCCGCAATGATTCTTCTTCTCATAGATGTAGATTTCATTGCAACTTCTATTACACTGCATCAAAATGATGTCCGGCTGGATTGATGGAGCATCTTCTTAATAGCTAGCCAGACCGCCATGAGAATGGTTCGCTATACAGAAGAATACAACGGTGAAAAGGTAAATAGCGGGTGATTCACCCTTTAAATTTTGGTCGGCAATATTTCCGAATTCAATTCCCTCATGGAAGAGTGGAGGAAATTAACGAGATGTATTTTACATACCAGCTTGGCGAAAATTCATTTCCTCTCGTGAAGTAAGTTTAATGATATCTGAGGCAAGTCACATTCTCTGAAATGCTGCAAAGATGACTAGAGACTCTATGGTGCTGGCTAGGGGTGCTTGAATTAGTACCTTGTACAAGCTAGATGCACAAGTTATTCAATGCAACAGTGTCTCTGCAAAGTCACTTATGGCTACTCATGGAGAAAAGAAGGAAAACATTCCTGATGGTATAAACTCCATGGAAGTTAAACTTCTAGCAGAGAAGACTATGCTTTGGCATCATATGCTTGGCCACATTGGTGAAAAAGGTTTAAAAACCTTGAAAAATAAAAACCTGGTAGAAGGGCTTGAAGATTGTAACCTTGAGTTTGAATTTTGTGAACATTGCATATATGGAAAGCAACACCATGTTTCATTTCCTTATTCCAGCCCCTCACAAATCTTTTGGTTTGCTGATTTATATATATCTCCGATGTGTTTAATCTTAAATTAGTCGCTCCTTCTCCTGGCCTGTTCCGGGATACCATGCCATTTTATTGGATGATTATTCTAGGACATTTTGTAGCATATTTTTGGAAAAGGTAAATTCAGCGTCTATCCAGCCAAGGAATTTAAAAAACCTTTGTTGAAAAAATCATAATCGTAAGAAAATAAAATGCTTATGAAATGACAATGGTGGTGAGTTTTATTCTGAATTCTAAAGGTATTGTACATTATGGGATCAAAGGCAAGACTATTAATCTTTATAATTCAATAACAAAATGGAGTTTGTTGAAAGGTTCAACAAGACAAGAATGGAAAGAGCACGGCTATGCTAAGCAAAGTTGGCCGGTTTACAGGAAACCAATAAGTGGTTCTCACAAAGATGTTACTGGTAAGCCCTAACTATGCTCTGCTGAGAAGATGCCTTTGCTATTCAGGCAGCTTCCCTCTCGAGACATATTTGTGTCTTTGGTTGAGGTATATGCATATGCGCTACTGAAAAAGATCTATTGTCAAAATGCGGAAGCGTATCTTATCGGCTATAGCACCGGAATAAAAGGATACAAGCTTTGGAATCCCGAGACCGAGAAGGTTTTGTACAAATCGTAAGTGTTATCTTCGTGAGTCAAACCTTCTACATTGATCCAGACGAGAAGAAATCATAAAACGAAAAGGATATGTGGCAATTCCCAAACACCGATAAAGAGGAATTGAAAAAATCAAAATTTACCTAATAATCGAGGAGAGCTCAAGGCCTGGAAGTTTTGAAGGATGACAGCGAACAAATTTCAACCTCACATATACAACTCCGTGGAAAGGCGCAACTCCAGCATGGGCTTTCTTTAATAAAAGCCCTACTTGTGCCTATGCTTTAATTTCTAGCACTGATGAACCTAGGACTGTAAAAGAGGTATTTAAAATGTCTGATTCAAACTCTTGGTTGGAAGCCATGAATGAAGAAATGGCATCATTAGAAAATAATGACACTTGGAGTTTGGTTCCATTGCCTAAAGGCAGAAAATCTGTAGGCTGCAAATGGATATTCAAAAAGAAAATAGGTCTAGATGGCAGTGTAGAAAAATATAAAGCGAGGCTGGTTGCAAAAGGTTATTCCTAGGTAGAGGGAATTAACTATGGAGAAATATTTTCTCCTATAGCTAAGCTGACATCTAATATATTTCTTTTGTCACTTGCATCAACATATGATTTAGAGATTGAACAGATGGATGTGAAAACAACGTTTCTTCATGGTGATCTTGAAGAAGAAATTTATGTCCCAGGTGGAGCACTTTGTGGTAAAAGGTAAGGAAAGGCTGGTTTGCAAGTTGAAGAAATCTCTGCATGGTTTAAAACAGTCTCCTAGAATGTGGTACCAAAAGTTTGACACGTTTGTCTTGTCTTTGGGATTTGTACGATCAAAATGTGATCACTGTGTGTATTACAAAGCTGAAAGTGATCAAATTCTTATTATTGCACTGTGTGTTGATGATATGCTATTTATAAGCAATAGTAAGCAAATGATTTCTGATCTTAAGTCTCAGTTGTCTGCAAAGTTCTAAATGAAAGATCTTGGTGCAATTGTGATATATTCTCAACAAACAACTTACGTGAAGAATAGAAAACTTTTGGCTTAGTTAGGAGTAAGTATATCATGACCGCTTCTAGAGATTGCATGACCAGTGCAAACAACTAGTTGTTCTAGAAGGTTATTGCAAGTTCAAAGCGACTTATTGAGGATTGTCCAAAAATATTCTTCCGAGATGGAGGATATGACCAAGAAGGCCTATGTGCAATGAAACCAGAGAGGCCGTGACATTTCCCAAGTAGGGAGCTCAGCTTAGTTTTATGGCTAATCCCGAAGAACACATTGGATGCCGTGAAGAGGCCGATACTTGAAGGGCACTTTAGACTGATGAATGGCGGTGCAGTGAGTTGGATGAGCAAGCGGCAGGTTGTAGTCATTTTGTCTACTACAGAGGCAGAATACATGGCAGCCACACATGCTTGTAAAGAAGCAATCTGGTTAAAAACATTTTTGTTCTAACATTGGCTTTGATGCAGAAAAGATTACTATCTACTGTGACAGCTAGAGTGCTAAATGTTTGGCAAAGAATCCTACTTTCCATGCTAGGATGAAACATATAGATGTATAGTATCATTTTGTACGAGATATGGTGGAGGATGGGAAGGTATCCTTGGAGAAAGTGGATACTCTAGAGAATGTTGCAGATGCATTGACGAAGCCTGTGAGCACATACAAGTTCAGGTGGTGTGCCAGTTCGATGGGCCTCTTGGCCCATATTTTTTAGTAGTTCGTTTATGCTCTAGAGGTGTTAGTAAGATCTTCGTCAAGTGGGAGCTTGTTGGAATATGTGCCTCAATCCTTATTGACATGGAACTCCTAAAGGGAAAATTCGCTGTGACAGTGTTCATGTCTGGGTGACTAACAGTTCTAAAGCTCTTGAAATAATCCTATCACTGTGATAGAGTTGATGTCTTGCCAAATGAAGTTTATCGTTGTGACTCTCTGAATTCGGCATGACCTTTTGGTGATCGGAAGAACTCTGGGTGATAGTTGATCCTATTGGGCTTTCTCATGGGTGTCAGAGAGAGGTCCCAGTGAATAGGTGAGTGTCTCACTGATAGTAGACTGCTATCAGGCTAACACAAGGATCTCGGGGAGATCTCTCAGTGAGAAGGTAAGTCTCGTCAATGAGGGTTTTCTCTTGGTTCGCTTGCAGTGACTTAAATACTTCGGCATGAAGTCTTGGTGACCGATGTATGTCTCACTGACAAGAGGATTCTTGGAGGTCTTCGTAGTGACAAAATATTTTGCTAAGAAGTCCTAACGAAAGTTATAAGTCACGCTGACAGAATGTCTTCGGGTTATCTTTGGGCGCTTGGAGAAACATCTTGGCGAAGGGCTTGAGTCTTGACGACTCGGTAAGACACGATGGAGATTGATGAAATGTCATGACGAAAGTCTTGAGTCTTGCCGATAGTAAGTCTTCGGTAAGACCTAGGGAGCTCGGAGAAAGGTCACAGCGATAGACACGAGTCTTGGCAACAGTGTGACTTTCGATGGAAGTTCTGCTTTGATATGAGTCTCTCTGAAGAGCGATAGTCATGCCGAGTGGCTCATGCCAGTATGACTTGAAAATTTCAACATAAGGTCTTAACGACATCGATATGTCTTGCCGATAGTTTCTTTGAATTCGATATGACTTGTTCCATTTGATATGAGTCTCGCCGATAAGGGAAACCTTTGCCGATAGAATCGAATTAGACATTGATGGTTTCATTATGACATGTAACAGTCGTTATAGCATCTTGCCGACTCGTGGAAGCTATAGCGATATCGATAGAGAAACTTTGTCGAGGAGACACTATGAGTGTCTCACCGATATGCCAATAAATTTGAACGCTCTTGACCAGCTTGACCATCCTGTGTGGAGCTTCGTGGACCAATCATAGGAAGTAGTTTTCAAGCAAGATGAAAGTTGATTTTATGCATTAGTTGCAACGCTGGAAAAATAGCATGCAGGGAAAAATCAAGGCTCGAATGGAAACTGTCTATGATTGGAAATGGCGGATAAGGATGCACAGAAGACAAAATCTGAAGTGAATAAGATTTAAAGCAGGTCAATTCTGTTTTAAAGATGCGATGAGTTTATCGAATTGGTTGAGAGAGAGCTTTTCTGAGAGAGTTTGAACTGTGAATGTTGTAGCTACTGTGAACATCAGAGAGTTGTATTTCTGATTGTATGTAATTGTTGTTACTGTAATACAAAGAGATTCAGCTTGGTGTGGTGGGTTTTTTCCTGTAAGGGTTTCCTACGTAAATCTGTTGTTCACTGTCTTTGTGTATTTGCTCTATTTCTGTATATCTTTCATGTGTGTCTTAATTAGATTGTAATTTGGAAAAATTAAAAGCCCTGCATTGCATTCTTCCTTGTGGATTTGGCATTAGGAAAGTGTTTCTGCACCTCTGCTTTCCTTACAATATTGGTAGGATATGAGGCCTAATTGGAGACCCATAAGTTACTCTATCCATAGTGGTATTTGAATATAAATACCAATCTCCCTAGTTGTGTTGAATGCCCATTCTAGACACCCTATCCTTTGGTCTTAACAAATCCATTATTTCCTTTTGAAATATATCCAATGTTTCACATAAATAACTCAATATTTTTCCAATAAAACATTCCTCAAACACTACATAGTTTGAATTTGGGCAATGCATGTTCCAAATATATGTTCAACATTGCAAAAGAAGTAAGACATTGTTGTCACCATGAAGCCTTATCTACAAAGCCTTATCCAAAACTTTCTTCCTACATAAAAATATGTGACACAACAATGAATACCACTTAAAATGCATGACCCTAATGTCACTTTTTATTGCCACTAATTGTTTATTTGTTCCTTTTGCTATAAATTAAGCAAAGTCAAATTATCTATTTAGGTTTATATTATATATATCTATATCCATCATCACCAAATACACAGGTATTTGAGTTTTCACATCCACTCCTAGGACTTGGCATAAGGTATGATAAGTTTTAATGAAAAAAATTTCAAATATATCTTCATTGAAAGGTTCCAATTCCATGGGAGTAAACCTTACTTGTCTTCTATCTACACCTCTTGCTTTGTGCTTTGGTATCCAATTCACCATGTAACTACCCTTATCATTATGATACTCATTGTTTAAAACATTGAAATTAATAACCTTATTGGTATTTTATTTTAGCTTGAAAACCTCTGTAATGTACCCCTTATCAATTCTTACTAATTCATCACCATTCTTAGCCAGAACAACCCTAACATCAACATAATTTTTGGCTACTATTTTAATAAAATACACATTAATGAAAATGTTTGGGACAATAAAATTTCCCAATTCAAAATCCCAAACATGTGAAATATTTCTCTTTGATTATCTCCTCTTATACCTATGCTAAAAAAAGTGACCATCTATTTACAAGAACTGTCACATCTCTACATTGATCTATAAATTGGTCTAATAAAACCTTGTCCCTTGTGCATGCTTAAATTTCCTTGAAGATACTGGGAATTGGAATATGAGTTCCTCATCCAATGGTCTTTTTTTAAAATTTTGAGGGTTGGGAACTAGTATGACTCATTTTTAGGGTTTCTAAATTCTGGTACAATTTAGGGTTTTGATTCTTTTGAACTATGGTGCAAATTTTAGAATTTAGGATGAATCAATTACTTTTTTATTCTTAGTGCAAAAAGAAGACCCAATGAAAAGGAAGTATGAAAATTAAGAAATAATTCAACAAATTAGAATAGAAACAAATACTTACTTGAATTTTACCCAAAAACTTTGATTCACTTCTAAGAACACTGGAGAGCTTGAAGATCCATAAATTCTCCATACCACCAAATAGATTTATGAATTTTTATGATCTCAACTAAATATTTATGAAGTAAAATTCCAATAACATCTGGTAGATATCAATTGATTTCATCATTTCAACTGGTTCGTGTGAACAAAGTACCTGCAACAAACCCTTCAACAAGGTTGAATGGCAACAATTGATCTTTGGACGACCTAGGCAAGATCAACGATAATTGCTGAATTTCACTTTATTTTATTGAATGGTGAAATATTTTGATTGCATGTGATTAGGAATGACACTACATACAAAAAGATTATTGCAAGTATGAGAAATGAGAAGTTGGTGTTGTCATTGATGTCAACATTCTTATGTTTGTGTTTTCATTAATGTCAACTAGTGATCATTGAGAAGTTGTGATGATTCTTTGATTAGTTTGATTATATTGTCATTATTAAGCTATTGGTGTCAACCTTTGGTGTTTCTTTGATAAGATTTTGTTTATTTATGTTTCTAGTTTAGTGATGTTGAGGAAGTGCTAAAGATGATGAGTATGTGTCTCTGGTTCTTTGTTTCTAAGTGCTTTTGAGAAAATTTGAATAAAAGAAGAAACAAAGTGTTGTAAAGGTGTTCTAGTGTACAATGTGGTGTTATAGTTTTGCTCCACATTTCTTTTGTGTTGAAGATCTTCTTGTGTGGTTTGGATATTTTGACTAGAGGTGTTCAGAGGTTCTATATCTAGAATTTCATGGTCTAGATTTTTGTACAAAAGAAGTTGTGTTCACCAATGTGTGAACTGTGTTGCAATGTTTTTTGGGAGAAATGGTTTTGCTCTGCGTTTCTTTGTAATTTGATTTTTGGTCTTGCAGTTTTGGAAGTGTGTTGATGAGGTTCATATCTACCTTCAGTCAAAGGTGTTCATAGTTTGGTGCTTTAGAAGTCAATTTCTTGAGCTACAGTGTATGTAAGGTTGTCTGAGTGTACTAGGTGTGTAAATTCTTTAGGTGAAAGTCATTGCGAAGGATTTTGTTGGATGTCAGGGTGTTTTTGGAATATTCAATATTGTATTCAAGTGTTGTGTGTGGTCTGTGAGACGTCTTTAGATTTGTGGACGTGTGTACTTAAATGTTAATAGTGTTTACATAGGTTCGATCGACCTTGTGTGTTTACACTAATTACAGATTTGGTTCAACAATTGTGGAAGTGTGGCATAGTGTATATGTATGATTTGGGACTGAGTTAAGATGTGGTGTAGTTTGCTTTCATTTCTTTCCATTGTGGGAATGCTTATTGCTGACCTAATTTGAATTTTCATGGTTGAGGTGCATAGCCGACCTTGGAGAATGTTTTCAATGTTGAAGAAGGTATAAATAAGTGTTGAGTTGATGAAGAATTGTGTTGTGAAGTGTGTGATGAAAATTGTAGAATTGTGAAGTACAAAGTTGTGAAGTGCAGTGTGAGCTTAATGAGTTAGACTACTAGAAGTAGTGAGAAGAAAGTGTCTACAATATTCAGAGAGGATACGAATGTGTTGGTGATGTTGTGGTGGAATTTTTTGTTGCACTAAGATGGATTTCTTGCTATAACATTCTTCTTTCTCCTTTTCTATAATCTAGCAGTGAGCCTTTGGTAGCGATCCCTTCTTTTGGGAAGTGATCCCTCTGATAGTGAGCCCCTTTATATTTGGTGTTGTAATTAATTTATATTGTGAGCTAATCCTCATAGTGGTTTTTCCCTACTTGGTTTTTCCACGTAAATCTGGTGTTCTATTGTGCATGGTGTTGATGTGTTTCATTTTCTATTATTTTATTTCATGCTAAATCATTCTAGAATAGATTAAGGTTTGATTAAGTTGATATGGATCTAATTTTTTATGAGGGTTTTTATGTTTTAATGTACAACTAATTCACCCCCCTCTCATTTTTCTTGTGTGCATTCAACAATTATTATCAGAGAAAGGTTCCTTGGAATAAAGCTTAACCACTTGAGGTAGATCTAGGATGACACATAAGAGGGATGTTCCTTTGTTTGATGGATAAAACTATGGATTTTGGAAGATAAGGATGGAAGGTTTTCTGATCTCTTAGATTTTTAGTTTGGAAGTTTGTTGATATTTGATACACTATGCCTACTGGTGGTTTGAAGATTGATGATGAGATCAATGCTTATTAAAACAATGGTAAAGAAAGGTATGCTCTTTTAAGTGGTCTTTCTAACACCAAACTTGTGAAATTTATGAGCCTGAAATCTACTAGAGAGATCTAGACAAAGTTAAAAAGTATTTATGAAGGAAACAATAAGGTCAAGTCAGCTAAGATACAAAATATAAAGATCACATTTGAGAACCCACAAATGTCTGAAGATGAAAACATTACAAGCTACATGCAAAATGTGGATGAAGTTTTCAATTGCATTAGAGGTCTTGGTGTAAATATTGAAGAAGAAGAAGTGGTAAAGAAGGTACTGAGAACTCTTCCTAAATCTTATAGTCATAAAGTTTATGCTATTGAGGAGGTTCAATATTTAAGAAAATACTCTAGAGATCAATTATATGGTGCTTTATCTATTTTGAAATGAGAGAATTTGGTACAAGTAATGTGAAAGTTGAGACTACTTGTAAGGTTGGAAAATCAAAAAAGATTGAGGAATCAGATCAAGAGGATATTGATGATGTAGAAGCAAACTTTGTGAGGAGGATGAAAAAGGGTATTGGTAAATATAGAGGTAAGTTTCCTTTCAAATGTTTTAGTTGTGGTAACATAGGTCATTATGCTTCAAGATGTCAAATAAAGATTTTAATGACAAGAACAGAGGAAACAAAGGTAAAGCAATCAAGAAAAGTTATTATGTTAGAGAAGATGCCAATATATCTAATGACGAATCTGATTATGGGGATGATGAAACTAGTGAATGATTTTTCATGGCTATTAAAGATGAAACTAATTCTGCTAACTCTGAGAGATGTGTGACTGAAAGTGCTCCGAAAATAGGTCACAATGCTATGGTGATTGCTCTTCATGCTAGAAAGGATAAGAACTATTGGATTATTGATAGTAGATGCTCAAATCGTATGACCTATGACAAAAGTAAGTTTGTTAAACTTGAGAAATATGGAGGAGGCCTTGTTAAGTTTGGTGATGATACATCTACTAAGATATGTGGAAAAGGTTCTATTAGTTTTGATGGAAAGAATAACATACTATAAAGGATCATGTACTACTCAAGAATTAAGGATCATACATCCAAAACATTAACAAGGATTAAGGATTAAGGTACATGTACTTATATTTACTACTCAAGAATTAAGGATCATACATCCAAAACATTAAAATATATCATTTAAGCTATAAATTACAATAATGATTCATTCACACATTGCATTTACTTAATATTACAATTACAATTACAATTCTCATTTCCAAATGAGATAGTTTATACAAAAGTGTTACAATTACAAATTACAAAGGTTCTCCTCGAATACAATTGAGGAGTGATACGAATTACAAGGTATCCAACAGATACAAGTGAGAACATGAAATAATTACAAATCCACTGGTACACATGAGTTCTCCATTAGGAAGTACCCACCATCATGAACAAGAACTGGGGACCCAACGTTGTAAGGTGCACATTCCACCCAACCAAGTGGTACCTGAAGGCCCACCCCCCATGCTAGGAGATAGTAAAAGAGCTTCCTAGGAAAAACTACAACCTCTAGACATAGGCAATAACAATACTAACTACACAACTACAAAACTAACAAAATGGTTACAATGCTTCCAGATTACAATGATCAACTACACAATACAACAAACCGATTGACGGTTGTCATAGGAGGAGTGTCATCACAAAGTTGCATGGGTTACCCTGGCGAATCTTCCTAGGCTCCGAACCCCATCTTGGGTTACCCTGATGACCTCTTACGAAACCCAACCCCACATGCAATCCAATGCAGAATTGATAATCTCTCATAGAGACAAGATACCAATCTTTCCATTCTAGGCCTTCTCGTTTCATCCCAAGTCTTTACTAGCCCTTGAGTCCATGAGCGAGGCATTAAGAAAAGCTAAGTGTTTAAACTACCCTTTTCCCTTAACATATTTATTAAGTTATCACTGATTAATCTAACTCTTCATGAGTTACCCAGACACCACTTTGTGTGTCACCCCCCATGAAAAGCCACTCCCCTATTAACAACCTAAGGAACTAATCCCACTAACATTGGGTAAACTAGGTGCACATAACCAGTTACAATTATCAACTCAACAATAATTATACGACACAACTTGTTCACATAACCAGGTCCAACTGAAACAAATCTCGTGCACTACCCAAGTTAAACAATAACAAATCACATGAGACACAACATCATCTCAAGAAAACACATCTAGAAGTCTTACATAAACAAATAACTCAACTTGCCCAACAACAAGAATGAGAGATAACCTTACTAGAAAGCAATTTAGGAAAATTAATAACCTAACTTTAGGATTTCCTAAATCCAAGTAAAGCAATAACATATTGCATGTAATCAATCAGAATAATTTATAATTCCATTATAAATTAAAAAAAAAAGAAACTAAGACTTAGTGTTTAACTTCAATTTTCTCAATTTCACTAATGATAAAAATCAATTTTTTTTTTATAAAATCATTTTATTATAAAATAAATATTTGCATCATTATAATAAAATAATCTTAAGATAATTATATTTAATTATAAATATATATTAAACATATAAATATATATAATTATATACTTAATGTATATACAATCATATATATATATATTTAAATAAATAAATATTATTTAAATATATATATTCATAAAATCAATTTAATTTCCCAAATCATTTAAATAAAAACCAATTATTTAAAATATATAATATATATATTATATATATAATATATGTATATTATATATAATATATGATATTATATATAATATATGATATTATATATAATATATATATATAAAAGAGTTTAATAAAAGTAAACCCACACATATGGCAGGGGACGCAGCCTGGGTTGCGCCCAGCCTCCCCTGTGGCAACGCTTCCCCCATTTGTGGGAGCCAACAACATTGCACCCTCCATGGGTGTGTGGTAGCCACAGCTACACCCCCCATAATTTTTTAAAATTTAATTTAATTTAATTTTTTTTTTTAAAAAGACAAACCTTCCCCTATTTGCATTCCACCGTACGACGGTTATAGACATTTTTTAATAGGGAAAATTTCCCAAATTTTAAGCATACAAAAATTAATATATATTGTATGTATATAAAAAAATACTTCCAACCAACAGTCCAATTGGACAAAATTTCATTTTTTTTTTAACAGAGTAATTTACAGAGAAAGGGAAAATTTCAAAGCAAATTCAGAAATTTCAATTTCTAAATTACAATGGAAGATCTCAAATCTAATTACATAGATTCAAAAAAATTTCTGTTGTTTTCTCTTTCAATTTTCTACTGTTAAAATTTGTTTCCCTACAAAGGATCTAAGATTTTTCTTGATTTTTCTACAAAGGTTTTCAAAAATTCACAGTAATCCTTTCAAAAATTTTAATCAAAACTTCTAAACAATAAAACAATAAAGAACCTGTTTTATGAAGTCTGAAGAAATAAAATTTGAAGTTGAGCTTCCCTACAAAATCCAATCTTCCAGAACCTCTTCCAAAATCTCCACTTCCAAACCAAAATGTGAAAATTACAGAGCAAAACCTTCTTTTTTTAACAACCCAAATTTTCCAAAAATTAAAAAATCCTCCCATTAATTTTTCAACACTTAGTCAAAATTCCAAAATATCTCTTTCAACCACCATAGTTATTTCTCCTTATGCATTCAAAATTTATTTTTTCTTTTAAATAATTTAAAACACAATTTAATTTCCAAATAAATTTAAATCACTTAATTTATGCACTTTACAAAACAACTTTAATTATTTATTTTATTTAATCAACAACTTTAATTTAATTAATTAATTTATCCATTTGATAAGATAAATTTAATAAATAGATTAAATTACCTTACCAATTGAATAAAATAAAATTAATTAAATTAAATAACAATTTTAATCTAAAATACATAAATTAACATTTACAACCACTTAACATTAATTTCCACATATAATTCCCACCAATAATAAATTATCAAAACATCAAAGACGACATGAATCAGCAACAAACAAGACACAAATTAATGACACACTATGACAGGGTTTGTGGTTTGACAAGGCCACTCTGTTACTATCTCCCTATCAACATAACCATTGGGGTATGGACATGCTCAGACCTGTGAAGCCAAGTGGAGACAATGTCCTATACCTGCAATCCTGCAATCAAGACGAATGTCGTACATGGATAAAACATAGCAGACACACCGTGAAGAGAAATCATGGAATCATCGGGCGCTTGCATGTGAGTGATGTAATCCCATCCCCTTCACCAATACAGTCACACAAGACTGATGAAATTAAAACATCATTAATCAACAGATAAGCATATATCAATATTAATAACTATGCTAATCAAAAGCATAACATAAAACCATAAACATCCACATAAAGTATCATCACATCAAAGTATAGCATCCACATCGCTCTAAAGCCAACGATCATAAACAATAACAAATATCTAAGTTTGTCAAAATAAACACACTGTCTATTAGCATAGAAAACCAGAGGGGTGCTACAATGATGGGTGTGAGATTAAAAAAAATTCAAAACTATGGTTGCTACTGCAAGAAGGATAGATGGAAATGTTTATCAACTCAAAGGTGTTCATGGTCACTACTTTATGACTCAGACTAATGAAAGATGTTGAAAAATGAGGTGTTTTCTTAGCTTAATACTCTATAAAAATTTAATATTGCTTATCTAAGTAAGATTTTTCTTTGTTACATATATTCTTTATGGGCGATTATCTTGATTAATCCATTTTACTATTGTAGAATGTAGATAGAAGTTGATAGAAGAACTAGACAGGACATTAGAAAGATTACACAAGATATAACGTGGAGAAACCCTTTCGGAAAAAAATCCACCAAGAATTATTCTATTATTCAATCTCTGAAATACAATAGCTCCAATTCTTGCTTGAGAATGCTTCTTCTATCTTTACCAATCTTCTTCACACCTGCAAATAACAATTATGAAAAATTTCTTCAACTTGAATGAGATATAGAGACAATATGCAACCTTGTAATCTCCAAATGGTGATAATTACAATGCACAAGCTCAAGCCCTTGAAAAGGTACACCATATTGCTTCAAGTTGAGTTATTCTATGAAGACTAAAGCTTACAACATGTGCTTTATGCATTTGGGAGTCCCAAACTGAAGCTACAACTTATCCTTCACTTTGGTGATAATTCCAAAGCTCTTCCTCAAAGTTGGTGCCCATAAGTAATCCTACTTAACCGAGCCTATATCTTATCATGCAAGAGAGGTAAATCCAAGAAAGCATCTTGGGCACCCAAGTTGGCTCCAAGTGATTTCTAGTTAACTGAAACATTTACTCAACACCATTCATGCAAGAATGGTCATCCCCTGTTAACTAGATGTAGTCAATGTTATCTGTCATACAACTCAATGTTATTAGCCATGCATTACAAGTTAATTAAAGTTAGCTAACATACAACTGAAACTAACTGAAGACAACTGAACCATAACTGAACTGAACTGAACTGAACTGAACTGAACTGAATCGAACTGAATTGAACTAAACTGAACTGAACTAAACTAAACTAATTCTGAACTGATCTGAACTGAACTGAATTGAACTTCAAGCAAGAAAACATCAAACCCTAACTCCTAGGATCTTTACATGCATTCAGAAGTGTTAACTATTACTGTGTATAGTTAACTGAACACAAGGTGAGTGTCACCTTACCATGTGGGTGCCCCATGTGCCCCTATTATTTAGGAACTCACTATGGATGCCCTCACATGCTCCTTACATTTAGAATTAATTACAAATGTCAATAATCATGATTAATTCATAAAATATTAATCTCATCCTAATCTTAGTGTTGTTGAACACATTCCAAGAGTTTAGGAGATACATGAAATAATTAATGTTTAGGATTTGCAATTAAATGGCATCCTATTTCCAACATTCTCCCACTTGACATTATACATTGCAATTATTCTAAACAAGGAATAATAAATGTAAATCAAGTACAGGACTCAAGGCCAATGGCCTTCCTGCACCATGAGAACTTATCTATAGGAACTGGCTTCATAAGATAATCTGCAACATTAATCAAAGTGTCAACTTTTTCAATTAATAGTTTCCCACTCTCAACCATTTCTCACACAAAGTGATACTAAACATCTACATTTTTAGTACGAGCATGATACATAGGATTTTTGGCTAAACAAGTAGCACTCTGACTATCACATTCAAGCCTAACTTGCTTGCAATTAAAACCAATACTTGACCCAAGTATTTGTAACCAAACTGCCTCTTTAGAGGCATGTGTGGCAGCCATCTACTCTACTTCTGTGGTGGACAAATCAACTGTGGGCTGCCTCTTACTCATCCAACTAACTGCAGCTCTAAACAAAGTATACACATAACCACTTGTTGACCTTTGACTATCCAGATCTCCTGCCCAATTTGAATCAACAAACCCCTATATGTCCAATGATCTATTCATAATATCAATATTATTAGAACCATGATAAACTAAATAGTACTCTGAAGTCCCTTGTAAATATCTAAACACCCTCTTAACATAAGTCCAATGTTCTTTACCAGGGTTAGACATAAACCTACTAAGAACTCCCACTGCTTGTGCTATATCTGGTCTTGTACAAACCATTGCATACATTAAACTACCAATTGCACTAGCATACAAAATTTCAGACATTTCCTCAAAATCAAAATCAGATTTAGGACTCATATCTAAAATTAACTTCGTGCCAACTGGTAAAGGAATATTAACCGATTTACTATCTTGCATGTTAAACCTTTTCAAAATAGTATCAACATAATTGCTCTGACTTAAGCAAAGATTTCTGTTACCTCTATCTCTACTGATCTCCATACTAAGGATATATTTTGCAGCCCCTAGATCTTTCATCTCAATTGTGCTCGAGAGTTGTGCTTTCAATTCTCTGATCATTACCTTGCTGTTACCAATAAACAACATGTCATCAACATACAAGATAATAATTAAAAGCTGATCATCAATAATTTTTATAGACACACAATGATCTTCCTCACTCCTAACATAACCAATTTTTAATGCGAAAGAATCAAACTTCTGGTACCACATTCTGGGTGACTGTTTCAATCCATATAAAGATCTCTTTAACCTGCAAACCAATTCTTCTTTTCCTTTTACAACAAAACCTTCAGGTTGCTTCATATAAATCTCCTCATCAAGATTCCCATGCAAAAAAGCAGTTTTCACATCCATTTGCTCAATTTCAAAATCATAAGCAGCAACAATAGATAAAAAGAATCTAATAGAAGTTAATTTAGCAACAGGAGAGAAGATGTCATTAAAGTCAACTCCCTCTCTCTGGGAGTAGCCCTTGGCTACTAATCTAGCCTTGTACCTTTCAAGATTACCATATGCACCAATCTTCTTTTTAAAGATCAATTTACAACCAATGGCCTTTCTATCTTTGGGAAAACTCTCAAGATCCCATGTGTCACAAGTATCTAAGGATTCCATTTCCTCATGCATAGCTTGTGATCAAAGCTTGTTATCATCTGAGGAAAAAGCTTCCTTATAAGAACTGGGTTTACCATTAGTACTCATTAAAGCAAAAATGCAATGGAAATTAGGTGGGCTATACCTATCAACTAGATTCCATTGTCTTGTGGATCTCCTCAAAGGAGTTTCTTCTTGTTCCTCAATATGCTCATCTTGAGCCTCTATTTCAGAAGAACTCTCTGAAATCTCTTCTTCCAATTCATCCACTTGTTCTTCAACATGTGCATCTTGTTGCTTCTCAGTATTTGTCTCAAAATGCACTATTCGAGAAGTAGCCTTCTCCTTTGGTTGTTCTTCTCCTGAACAAGCTCTAAATTCCCTAAAAATAATATCTCTAGATAAATAAATTTTTCTTGTTAGTGGATTCCAAAGCTTGTAACCTTTTACATTTTCACCATAACCTATGAATATGCATTTATGTGCTTTAGGATCCAATTTAGATCACTTTTCTTGAGGCACATGAACAAAAGCCTCACAACAAAAGATCCTTAAATGTGCAACACTAGGTTTCTTACCTAACCACAAATCATAAGGAGTTATATCTTCAATAGATGAACTAGGGGATCTATTGATTAAATAACAAGAAGTACATAACACTTCAACCCATAAGGACCATTCAAGCTTAGCACTACTTAACATACTCCTAGCTCTTTCCATTAAGGTTCAGTTCATCCTTTCTGCTACTCCATTTTGTTGAGGTGTATATGGAGTAGTTTTTTGTCTCACTATTCCTGCATGCTTACAATAATCATCAAATTCCTTAGAACAATACTCACCACCATTATCTGATCTCAACACTTTTATCTTATGATCTGATTGTTTCTCAACCAAAGCCTTAAATTCCTTAAACTTATTAAACACATCAGATTTTTTATGCATAAAATATATCCAAGTGTATCTTGAGACATCATCAATAAATGTGACATAGTATCTAGATTTTCCAATAGAGTCAATATCCACAGAACCCATTACATTTGAGTGAATAATCTCTAATAATCTTTTAGCTCTATTTGTACCACTAGGAAATTTAGATCTAGATTGCTTTCCAAACACATAGTGTTCACAAAAGTCATTTTTTCCAATATTATAATTAGGAATACCGTCAACCAAATTTTTATTTAGAACGGTCCTAAGACCTTTGTCACCTATATGACCCAAGCTATGGTGCCACAACATACATGTATTTTCAGCTTCAGTTACATTTGATAAAATATTTACATTGGAGGTATTTAGCTTAAAAAAAGTCCCAATCCGAGATCCTTTAGCAACCACCATATTCCCTTTCACCAATCTGCAACCACCTTTGTCAAATGTCACATGAATTCTAGAAACATTAAAATTAGAAATAAAAAGTATATTCCTTGCATGTCCTGGAATATGTAAAACATCATTAAGGGTCTTAATGTTGGAGTTAAAATGACACTGAGAGGGGGGGGTGAATCAGTGTCTTAACAGATTTGACCAATTTTTCAAAAAATTCAAAACATATCACATATTTTTTCTCAATATTACTCTGATTAATGCATTCATGAGTTGAATGTAATCATTCATAAACTGAATTGAGAAAAGTAATAACTCAATAGTGAACAGAAACAACAACAACATAGAAAAACAAAAAGAACACAGAAGAACAAAGAGGCACAATATTTTGCCGAGTGGAAAACCCTCCTGGGGTATAAAAACCACTCCCTAAATTCCTTCCTGGATTAATCTTATAATCAACTGTTCACAATGCCTTATAGGCTGATTTTTGAGCACCCACTCAAGGAGCACCAACCCCTCATTTAGAGATATCTATCTCAAGGAGTAACAACCCCTCAAATTATGTTTTGAACAATAATAATGATTCAAAGGGTTTCTCTATTTCTAGTTAAGCACATATCTCTCTATTTTCTCATCTACAGAATACCTTAAAGATTCAATAACTAAATCCCTAAAATACCTCATAGAGAAGAAACTCACAATCTTTGCATCTTGTTATACAGATTTTTATTGCAGAGTTTTATCCATATATTTTATACAGCCAAGGAATGATAATCTCAAAATTACATCAACAGTCGAACAGAAAACTAAGTTTTCTGCTTCTATATATACATCTTGATTTTCATGCCAGATAGGTAACTGTCTTCAGGAGTAACGACAGAACAACCAACCCAGCTAAGAGCGGTTCTCAACAAATCTGAAACATGTGAGATCATTTCTCTGCACAAAACGCACAACTGCCCACCACAGAAAATCATAACATCTAATGTATGAAAGACTCAGTCAGGGCATCATTTGTCATAGAGATGTAGAGAGCAGTTAAAGAAAATATTGTGATAATAAGTTAATATGCACAGTATGAACACATAAATAAAAAAATACCAGATAGATCTGTAACTCCCATGGCTCCATTATCCACTGTTGAGCTTCAAGTCAGAAATTCACCAAATAAACCTTCCATAAACCTCTATAAGAACTGTTACAATTAGCAACAACAGAAATGTAAACACTCATGATGGCAGCCAGGCTAGGGTTCGATACCCAGCCAAAAAGAATAAGCTCAAAAAGTTTTCCCTAAACCTTTTTATTTCCATCGATGACACGTTATGTCGAAGGAAACTTTAACGTTTCCAGACATTCAATTCGCTTTCGCTGTGACACATCAGATTTAGAGAGAAGACATATCGAATACAACATGCTACGCCGATGGTCTTCCTTAGTATATCATTCTTTCGCTGAGATAGGAGGAAACTTCTTACTGAGATGCCCTTTAGTTTCATTCACAATCGCTATAACATAAAACCTTCGGGGAGACCTCTTGGAGAAAAAGCTTTGACATACCGAAAAACTTTATTCACTGAGTCGCCGAGACAAGATAGATCCTATGCCGACAAAGTTCCTTTATGTTCCATCGGCGAGACCGAAGGTCACTTGCCGAAAACCCTATCTCTTGCCGAAGAGACTACCTTCATGTTTTCAGTCGATGTAACAAGTTAAATTCGCCAAGACCATATAACGACGCCACAAATTTTGCCTATAGACTTCCCCATGCACTAGTCGGTGAGACCAAGTGAAATCGCCAAGACCTTAGCTTGATACCGCCCAGTTTGGCCGAAGTTCTCTCAAAGAGTAGTTCGGAGAGACTCCTCCCGAAAAATAGATAAAACCTTTTGAGCACGAGTTGATAAGACAAGAAAGAATCGCTATGACATTACCCCAAGGACGATTTCCTTTTTTGATATGTGTAAGCCCGAGTGAGAAACAACCAATACCTATGATATGCAAAAAGAACCATCCTAACAAAGAAACCATCTTCCAAACTCTATTAGTCAAATAGATAGCATTCATAACTTGAACCAGAATTCTCATCACCATGAAATTAAAGCATAAAAAATAAATTTCTGAAAAAGCCAAGAGACATCAAAGAAGTGCCATTATAAATCATAAGGATCAGATATTTTTTCATCAAGGACAAACCATAAACACAACTGAGATCCAACACTTAATACTACCTTCACTGAAACACAATTTTACCTCTCCTTTGCCAACAACTTTTGTTTTGCTGTTGTCTCCAAAGAAGACATCTCATCCATCATATGCAGTATACTTAGAGAACCACTCCTTTCTAGGAGTCATATGATAGGAGCAACCTGAATCAATAAGCCAAGAGTTATCAACATCAGTATTAGAAGAAATGACTACTACATCATTACTGTCATCGAATTTTTCTATAGAAGCATTAGTGCTCTTCTTCTTGCTCTTACAATCCTTTTTGATATGTCCAGGTTTTTCACAATTCCAACACTTTACCTTACTCTTACCAGGGGTTTTTGACCATCCTTTAGACTTACCCTTTCCTTTCTTGTCTGCTTTAGATTCCTTCTCTTTAGGCCTACCTCTTACAAACAAGGCATCTTGGGAGCCAGTTTTAGATTTCCTCCTCATCTCCTCTGATAGGAGAGTAGAAATGATGTTTTCCATCTTTGGATCTGCACCATTACCACTAATTGAAACTATTAGATTTTTCCAAGAATCTGGTAAAGAGAAAAGCAATAAAATGCACTTATCCTCATCCTCAAGCTATACATCTACAGGTGCTAACTGACTGAGAATTAAATTGAAAGCATTTAAATGTTGTGCTACTGAATCACCATCTTTCATTTTCAATGAATATAATTTCCTTTTCAGATACAACTTATTTGTTAGACTCTTTGTTTGATAAATGTATCCTATTCTTTTCCACAATTTATATGCATTGGTTTCCACTGAAACATTTAAAAGAACATCAGCAAGACACAATCTAATTGTTCCTCTTGCCTTTTTATCTAACTTATCCCAATCTTCATCTAACATAGTTGTAGGTTTCTTTGTCTCATTATTAACCACCAACCATTGATCTCTTTGTTCAAGAAGATATTCCATTTTTAATTTCCACATTTCATAGTTAGAACCATTGAACCTTTCAATATCTAACCTTGAATTCATTGTAACAAAAAACTTAATTCCAAAATCAGCAATTTACTAAAATAATAAGAGCTCCCACTAAGCCAATAAATCCTTCAAACTTTAAGAGAAAGGCATCCCAATACTCTACCCAACCTGAGCTCTTATACCAAATGTTGAAAAATGAGGTGTTTTCTTAGCTTAATACTCTATAAAACTTTAATATTGCTGATCTAAGTAATCTTTTTCTTTGTTACATATATTCTTTGTGAGTGATTATCTTGATTAATCCATTTTACTGTTGTAGAATGTAGACAAAAGTTGATAGAAGAGCTAGACAGGATATTAGAAAGATTACACAAGATATAACGTGGAGAAACCCTTTCGGGAAAAAAATCCACCAAGAATTATTCTATTATTCAATCTCTGAAATACAATAGCTCCAATTCTTGCTTGAGAATGCTTCTTCTTTCTTTACCAATCTTCTTCACACCTGTAAATAACAATTATGAAAACTCTCTTCAACTTGAATGAGATATAGAGACAATATGCAACTTTGTAATATCCAAATGGTGATAATTACAATGCACAAGCTCAAGCCCTTGAAAAGGTACGCAATATTGCTTCAAGTTGAGTTATTTTGTGAAGAATAAAGCTTACAACATGTGCTTCATGCATTTGGGCGTCCCAAACTGAAGCTACAACTTATCCTTCACTTTGGTGATAATTCCAAAGCTCTTCCTCAAATTTGGCGCCCATAAGTAATCCTACTTAACTGAGCCTTCAGAAATATCTTATCATGCAAGAGAGGTAAATCCAAGAAAGCATCTTGGGCGCCCAAGTTGGCTCCAAGTGATTTCTAGTTAACTGAAATATTTACTCAACACCATTCATGCAAGAATGGTCATCCCCTGTTAACTGGAGGTAGTCCCTATTATCTGTCATAGAAATTAATGTTATTAGCCATGCATTCCAAGTTAAGTGAAGTTAACTAACATACAACTGAAACTAACTGAACCATAACTGAACTAAACTAAACTGATTTTGAACTGAACTGAACTAAACTAAACTTCAAGCATGCAAACATCAAACCCTAACTCCTAGGATCTTTACATGCATTAAAAAGTGTTAACTGTTACTCCGTATAGTTAATTGAACACAAGGTGAGTGTCACCTTACCATGTGGGTGCCCCATGTTCCCCTATAATTTAGGAACTCACTATGGACGCCCTCACGTGCTCCTTACATTTAGAATTAATTACAAATGTCAATAATCATGATTATTTCATCAAATATTAATCTCATCCTAATCTTAGTGGTGTTGAACACATTCCAAGAATCTAGGAGATACATGAAATAATTAATGTTTAGGATTTACAATTAAATGGCATCCTATTTCCAACAAGTTAGATATGGCATAGAAGGATGTGTCATATTAATTTTGATAGCTTAGTGAGGATCAATTTAGTTCAAGTTGTGAGATCTGTCAAGGATTATAAAGCCCATTAATGTCTGCAAGGAATGTCAAATTGGGAAGCAATCAAAAAGGAGTTTCAATGTCAAAGAACAATCTACTATCAAATTGTTGGAGCTGGTGCATACAAACCATTAATGTTCCTACCAAAGTAAGAAGTCTTCAAGGTGACATGTATTTCATGCTATTGATTTATGATTATTCTAAAATGACATGGGTTACTTTTATCAAATAAAAATAAGAAGCTCTAGATAAGTTTAAAGAATTCAAAGTTATGGTTGAGAATAAATGGATATGAAAATCAAGTGTTTTAGGTATGAAAAAGGTGAAGAATTCACCTCCAACAAGTTTAATAGTTTTTATGAGAATCATGGGATAAAGAGGCATTTATCTATCCCTAGAACTCCTCAGCAAAATGGAGTGGTTGAAAGAAAGAATATGATTGTTCAGGAAGCTACAAGAATAATGATGAAAGAAGCAAACCTATCGGAAGTCTACTAGAGAGAAGTAATTCATATTGTTGTATACATTCTTAACAGAGTTTAAGCAAGAGAAAATAGTGCAAAGACTCCCTATGAGTTGTGGTATGCAAGGATTTTGTTGTGTGGTCTCACAACACGCCCAAGAACATAAGGCTTGGGGACCCAAGTTGAAAATTAATGCTTAAGGAATACACTAGTTTGGTTGGTGGCCTTTAGGAAATATATGGAAAGTTGAAAATCTTGAGGATAATTCATGATCAGGTGTACTAGATATTAAGTATACCAAGTGTCAAATATATCGGGTGTTGGGAGTTTGGGTAATTTGAGTTTGGGTGAATGATTAGGATAAGCTCGTGAAGGAATTTTAATGAGTTGTTGTATTCTAGAGTCAAAAGCCCATGGAATTGAAAAGGCTGGTAGAAGTTAGAAGCTAGGTTAGGATCTGATCTGGGAAGTATAGTATATCAGCTAGTTGGATTTTGAAGGTGGTTGGGTATATCAATAGTTGGGTACCCAGGTACCTTTGTAAATTGTGCATTGACGCAAGAATGTTCAAACTTGTTGTGTGGTTTTGCTTGAATGCACAAAACATTTAGTGACCCGCCTAAATTTGATAGTTACATGAGAAGAAATTAAATCCTATTACTTACGAATTAGTTTTAAAAGGGCTAATGATAATGATGGTTTTATGCTAATAAGGTTTTATTAATGTTTTAAGAGGGGGATTGACATGTGGAATTTTTTGTGCATGAGAAATAGGTTGTTGGAAAATGTTTGGGTATGGACGGTCAGAAAAATTTGGATTGCGAGCAAATCCAACAATATTATATAGGCTAGAGGGCTTACTCTGGGAGTCCATGTGAGGAAGAAACATATGGAGAAGACATGTCAATAACTAGGGAATTGGAGATCTACATATTACGTATGTGATGAAAGAGATGTCGAGCTTTGTGGTGATATACTTACAGGAATTTTTCTCGAAGCCATAGCTTGGAGGTAGGAACACAGAGCTAGTGGATTAAAATTTCTATGCCCACTTGATTACTTTAAATATGTAGCTAGTTCCTACATTTTGTTTGAAGATTGAGTTGATAATTTTCTCATTCCGTCTTGATATCCTAATTGTATTTTAAAGACATAAGTCCAAAAGTTTCAAGTGTTGAAGAAATTCAAAATTTTTTGTTGACTTATTCTAGAAGTTTCTCTTACCAATTGTCCCCTGCCATATATTGTGCTATGATTTGTCCCTTGAATTCTCTTTCATGTTTTGATTGAATTCCTCTTTGGTGCCTGTTGATGGGTGTTTTTGTACCTTCTCAACACAGGTAGCACACAGATGCACTACCTCTCTTGAAAGGAAATTTCCAACAAAAAGTTGCTAAAAATTACCCCAAGGTCTCTAATGTCAGGTCTTGAAAGTGCTTGGAATATCTCAGTTGTTTCATGTGATTTTCTGGTAATCACAAGGCAGACTTACATATGAGTTACAAAGCATGGGAAGTTGAGTTTGCAAATGGAGTTCTTAAAGTGTGAAATTAATGTGCAATTACTATAGGTTCAAAACAACAATCTAGAATTCATATTCCATCATCATATTTGGCTTTACAATGTGTAATGAACCTTGTTCAAAGTCACTATTTAAAAAAAAAGGAAAAGGGGCAGGGAAAGGGAGAAGTTCCTAGACCTAAGCTATGAATGAACAGTAATCATGGAGGCTGCTACAATAGACAAGCTTCCTAAACTGAGTTTTGTTTGGCCAAGAGGAACCTACAGTTACACAAAACCAGTGCAATATTCTAAGGATTGCAGATTTTCAGATTGCACATGCAATCGAACAAGGTTGCAAAAATTGAATAAAGAAGCCCAGGCTAACTTTGCACAGCAGCTTGTCATCAACAAGTGCCAAAAGTATGGGCTGAAAGCTCATCAAATACCATAACAACAATGTCCATCATCATATCCATTCAAGAAACTAATGACTAAACTAATAGGGAAGTAGAACCATGCACACATAATGAGAAAACTCAAAAGAAACACCCATAAATCATGCAATGTTGCTCTCTATTGCTGCAGAATGCTTTTGCATCAGCTCTCCAACCTCTTACAAATGAGGGGGAGACCCCTATTTATAGTTTTCCAAAGCCCAAATGAGTGGCTAGGATTGATTTACAATGAGTGGTTCAGATTTGATTACACTAGGGTTTCACCTACCCCTCATTATATAACAATTTAAAAATAAATTCCTTGTCTTTTCTCTATTTTGTCCTGTAGTGCCTTGAGTGTTCTAGCAGTTTTGTCATTTAGTTGATTGCTCTTTTACTGTAGCAAAACTGCTTGAAGGCTGCCTTCCCTTTGATGTGTTTGCAATATTCAAATGTGTCTTGCTTACAAATTTGTATTGTTGTGAAATAGATTTAGCTATCCCTAATCCGATGAGGCAACATCTGATGGATTCTAATTGTCCAATGAAGAACAAGATAGCCCCTCCTGTATTCTTGGCATTAATTTCCTTTGGCATGATATTATTTGTTTGTCAATCCACCTGACGAGTTGATCGTTGTTCATGTCAGTCCTAGTGCATCTTCATGGATGGCCATATAGAAGCATACCCATGGGAAGGTCCATCATGAGTGATCTCCTCCTATAGCCAGCTCCTATTTATAGTCGAAGTCTTGCACAAAATGATAGATCAAATTAAGCCAATGCAAATAAAATGGAGTTTTAGATTTGCAATGGTCACTTAATTCACTTTAATTATTTCATCAATTCTCAAAGTTGTAGGGGAAAATAATATCCACAAGAATCATATAATATTCATTTTCCCATAATCATTCAATTGTTTCCCTTATTTTTATATGTGCACAACTCAGGTCACCATAGATTCCCTTTCTCCCGAAATGTAGAAAGCCCTGGGGCCGATTTTCTTAATAAAGCCCACCTTCTTCATGCTTTGAATATTGCGTGCCTCTTGAATATTATGAAGTTTAGGCCTTAAGGGACTTGTGAGGCTCGTAGCAAAGGGGCCGAACTAACTTGAAGCGTACCCTCTCATGGTAGAGATGTGAAGATTGGAGAGAGTCTCGCTCTTTAATGATTGATCAAGCAACATAGTAAGACGATGGCCACCTCGCTATTGTAGAAAAAATGCTTGGAGATGCAGGTAAAAAGGGTTGGGATGCCGCTGTGGGAAAGTCGTTATGGCTAAGGCGACGACAGATGGTTTTGGACTATGCGGGACCTGCATAGTTGAAATCTGTGGGTGAGGAGGTGCAGGGAGTCATTGAGTAATGGCTGCCGTGAAAATGGTGATGGAGCCGACGACATTGGTGACTGACACACCCGCATCTGACACTCACAATGACCAATGTATGCAGCCAAACATTCCTTTATTTACCGCATCACCATTGGGTCACCTTCATTGAGTTTGATTTCTTGCGTCTTCAAACGTCATATGAACGAGCCTTGCTCCATCGATCATCCAAAAGAATAATAGTAATGAATCCTCGCATTATCAACATATGCCTTAATCAAAACCTTCTACAGATGCCAAGTGCTTTAAGATTTAATGCAGTCAACTCTTCCTAATATGCACTCGAAGCATCCTCCCAATCAACCTGCTTCATGTACTTGCTGCCACCACCCCATATTGATCAAGCCAAGGAATAGAGTGAAGCATGGAATTTCACCATGTCCACATTGTTTGTGGGAGGAGGATGGTAGGGCGCTTCAACAAAAAGGCCACCTAAGCTGACGGTGGACATGGAGGTGGAGTCCACTCAAGAGGCCATTGCCATAGGAGACAATGTGCTGCAAGTGACAGCCTGCAAGAGGATGTGAGCATGATGCCACAAGAAAGCGGTCGAAGAGAGTATGTCATTCCACCACTTAACATATGAATACCCTCCTACCACGATGACCACGTATTTGCTTATTGATGCCATGACTACTCGCGATCTGGGGCTGGTTTTGCAGCAATCTGCAACTATAATGCCACTCACAGAGACCATCTAAAATACTCGAAAGGTTATAAAGCTAATAGTGTAGATATTCGAGTGAGAATGTTGTCCAGAGAATGGCATGGAAACTTGAATATGTGCCAGGTTGAAGACCTCCCAATAATTAAGATGCATTGTGAATCAGAAGGACACAAATTTTAGCCACAACATGGTGAACTTCGTCTCTGGTTATTTGTGAACTCAAAATTTTGCATTATCATCCGATGAGCAAAGCATGCACTTTTCTCATCCTTCCTTCTACTTTCCATTACTCCCGCTATCATTGGTTTAAAGTTGATTTCCATGCCTATTGACTGTTTTTCATTATAAATCGTTCAAGCGGGTATGATTCTGTCCTTCAGGGTGGTCCACCAGCAGTCCTATGAGGATCTTAATCAGTCATGCACATCGTGAGAGGATCAGGAAATACACCCGACCGCTATCATGAATTCAAAATCCAATCCCTACTTGGTGGTTCTAATGCGGATGGGTTGGTGAAGGAAGATATGTAGGTAAAGGCCATGGGAATACCTCAGGAAGAGGCTCCAATGAAGATGGAAAAGGATAAGTGGTGACCCGCATAGCGGGTACTGTACGTATAATTTCTGCCAGGGACTATGGGTAAAGGAACATGGAGAGACGTGACGAGAAGGCCGTGAATAATAGAAGAGGTAGTGGCAGCGATGCAGGATGCAGAACCCGCATGGGAGATTTCCATGGAGGAGCCGCGGGCAGGGAAGAGTGGAGTGTTGTGGTGGGAAGGAGGTAAAGAAAAATGACAAGGTATCAATGGTGCCCCGCTTGACTATTGCCGCAAGAAGTGATTGAAGATTCATCACGAGTCAGTAGTGGGAAGGCGGTATTACGGTCGTAAATCCGCATTAATTTGGAATTCCTTCGCACGAGTCGAGAATCCTCATGCCGTCCCCACCATTATTCCATCATCATCCTTTACTTCATTCAACTACTTAGAGGGAGAGATCTCAAGATAGCCAAAAAATCTAGTATTCTTGGCCCTCTTCCCTATTTGTCTTGTTTTACTCCATAGCCCGTGATTTAATTTTCTTTCGCATCTCATGCATTTTGTTATTCCTTTTAGCGGTTGTCACTTTCATTAGTTGCTACTAGGATATATCTCAAACTTTAGGGACTCCAAAGTGGATCACTACTTGGTAACTCCAGGGGGAATGATTACTTTACGCCAATCTACTGCATCCTTCGAATCTTCCATTGGTTTATCACCATTCAAGGTCTGGTGACTTGGATTTACTAACCATGTCAGTCTCATCGACAACCTTTGGAAAATAATGAGGAAGAATTTTAGAGGGATGGTTGTGGGAGTTGCGGACTACAGAAAGGAGGAAGTTGGTGGGCGGGCAAGTGCGGGTGGCAGTAGGAGCGTCGCTGTTTGAAGAAATGGTATTATCGAAGCCGACACCTGCACTAATAGCCCCGACGATAGAGTGGAAGATGCCACCCACATAGGGGACTGGTTGCTATCTTTCATTCATTTGATACCTTCCCTTTAGAGACCTATATTTTATGCCATTATTCATTCATCCCAATCCTCACTCGTTCTCCTGCCTCTTTGAATTAGGAATCATGTGAATCTTTGCAGGAATAATGTATGCAGGAGATGACTAATAAACTGATTCAGGCTTTGAGAGTTGGAACACCCTAGTAATAGATCATCCTGACTTCTTCGTCTTTCCATAAAATCACGGACTCCAATATGAAGTTTATTTGGATGTCGTTTGGGCATCGATGCATCCAACCCATGCCCATCAACCATTGATAGCTCTGCGGTTTGTGAAGGAGAACATTGGAAGTCAGCCGGGTAGCCCTAGATTGAGCAACACCTGCGGCCAATCATTAAACACTTAAGCCATTCAATGACATCTACATGTTGGTAACACCCGTACTGCTTCTCAAACGAGCATTACCTAGCCTTGTGAAGGAATCGACAACCTATAATATCTCTGGATAGGCGACTTGCAGAGAGCTTGAAGGTGAGGAAGTTACATTTCCCAAGTGCGATGGGGTGCAATAAAATCTTGGAGAGTTGTCCCCTGCTTTCGTTAGTTCCTTAGTGTATACGTCATAGCTTGAGTGCAACCAGAGCATGAGTAAAACACTATCATTTCCCCCTTATATCCCATTATGACTTTCCCTAAAACGTTGAATTATCTTGTTGATACTTAGGCCAATCATGGAAAGACGGTGGTGGGATGTTGCTTGTAGTTCGCCATAGGAAATGGTGTTGTATGGAATAGCAGCATTATGAACAGTAGAACCTGCAAAGGAGTTATCCATCTGAAGGTCCGTAGGTGAATGAAGGTGGAGTGTTGAAGATATTTTTATGTGATGACACTGCCGCCAAGACAACGACCGGGAGAGGGTGAAATCCCACGTTTCAGAACCCGCATGAGTGATAGCCGTCCATCACATCTAGCCCCCCATATGGAATTTATCAACTCCTTGCATGCTTACAATCTCACGGAATCATTGGGGAACTATTACCTATAAATAATTGCATGCTTATGTGTTTGAATCATCATCCATCTTTAATGCATAAGAGCCATTTGTCCGAACTTTCTCTTTGTCCCTTAAAACCTTCGAAATGTAGCCTCCTTGAAACCACTGGGGATGCATGGATCCTTATGAGGTTGATTTAAACAAATGATTCAACATCGCGAGTGATGATGTAGCCTGACCCCTGAGACCTTATAAAACTGGTTAACGACTGAGAGAGATTTCATGGCTGAACACCATATTCACAGGGGAAAAGTTAGTGGAAGGTAGTGACGATATTGCCATTTTGGATGGTTAAAGAGGTTGTGGACCTTGCATGGGGAAACTCTGGGAGTGGGCTATGAGTAAAAGCATGCGGAGCGCTATGGGTAAAGGGATGCAGGGCGACGTTGAGCGATGGATGTCAGAGAAATGATGGGGGCACTGGCGAAAACCCACAATGCGGATTCTACATGAACATCAGTCGATAGTGCCAGTTTCACAATGTGAAAGGAGAAGGAAACTTAAATGAAAAGCTTTAGTGCATCATATTTCCTTAGACGTAATTTTGATTTTGCTTACGAATTTTCACCTAGCCTTCCCCCCATTCGTAGACTCCTTGATCATTACTTTCAATTCATGAGTTTGCAGATAATATCTCTGCAACATTTCTAACCTCCTCTTGCTATAGAAGCATCACATAAACATTCTGTGCAAGCCAATTATGGAAGAGGGTGAGGTGCCATGATTGATTCATTATCAGGATGCTGACGATGGAATGATGATGGGGATGGCAAACCCAAGAGCAGATCTCTCCATTCGGGGGGGAAGTTAGGAGTCAGTTGCCATAAAAATAGTGAAATGGGAAAGGAGTCTCGCATAGGCCGACCCACAATTGTGGGTCCGTGAAGAATGAAGGGCGAAGCAGCAAGGATAAATGTGGGGTCCACACGTCAAATCGATGACAGGACTTGGTTGCAAGCAATTGGCATAGTGCAATGATGAATGGAAAGAGGAAACTCATGAATGGGGGTCCGCAAGGGTCAACAGATGCTAGGCAAAAAAAAAGGGAAAAATCCAGGACCCAGCCCACAAAGGGGAAAATGACTTAATGAAACCCAACCAAGTGATTTCGGCCAATATGAAATTGATCATTTTAGGGCTCGTGACCGACTTGGGGCTAGGAAACGGGGCCACACAAAATGAGACAGGAACAAAGCAGCCAGTCAAGAGCGAAAGGAGGGGGTCTCTGCCTACGATGGGGCATGTGTGCAAGACATGCACAACAGTGCCTTGTTCTTATAAAAGGCCGAGAGTTGTTTTATTTTATTAAATTAAGAATTTGTGGAATCTGGAGAACTAAATTTTTTTCAAGTTTTATTCTTTTTCCTATTTTTTGTTCCATTCCAGATTAAAAACTTGTTTCATTTGAGATTAACTAATATCAAGGCCAATTCAAAGCTATTTCCCGATATTAAATCATATGTAATTGATTTTTTTTGTATCGAAAAAGACTGTGTTGTGATAGATTTAGGTGCATACTGACACTATCTAGTAGCAAATAATCCATATTTATGTGGACACCAAAAAAGGATGCCTCACTTCCTTGTTCACACCAAAAGGGGAATGAAGAAATGGGGATCCAATTTCACAATGCTCACATTCAAGAAAAAACCCTTGAGATTTCAATGCACAAGAGATTGAAATTTGTCAAAAGGGATTGTCCTAAGGGCTGAAAGCTAACAAAAGGGATTACGAATAATGAAAAACTTGTAAAATGCAAAGTGTTTGAAAACACAATGTAATATGCAAACATATACCAAATGACCTAGAAATGCTCATGAAACAAAATAGAAAATTGTAAAACTAAATATGTGCACTTGGAAATGTGCTGAAGACTAGAATGATGATTGGAAATGCTGCCAATTTTGAAATTTTGACCTACTAGGACTCATACGCCATTTTGGGTGACTTAGTCCCAGATCTGGAAAACTGCATTAGAGCCCGTTTCAGCCAAATGGGTATCCAAATCTATAGAAATCTCTAAAAAACATGTACAGTGGGACTCATATGCCATTGATGGTGACTTAGTCCACTTTGGATTTTCTAAAAATCTGAAAATGGAAAAGGAAGCTCTTGGTCTGCACTTTTTGTTCCTCTAGGTATCCGGATCTGAAACTATGATTTCTGACACTGTAAGTGAATTTTTGTGTAGATTTTGACCTATCCAAAAAGGAAATGACTTCAACAAGTTTGCAACTTATTCTTTAATGATTTTCAAGCCTTCAAAGTACCTAAATCTGCAAACATAGAAAGAAAGAGATAAATATTAAATGTTAGGGCATGGGGGTTTGCCTTGGTCAAACCCCTTTTAGGTAATTAAACCAAATGAAGAAATAAGATGAAGCATAAACATGAAATGAAGGAATTATAAACTTTCCATAATGATAGATCTTGAATTTCTGCAATAATGGATGAATAATTTTCCCTTGAATGTCTAAAAAAGCTATCTTGATGACTTAGAATGCTAAAACCCTAGCTTGCTTGACTTGAGAGAGATGATGAATGATGAATGAATAATGAATGCATTATGAATTAGGGTTTATAAGATTTTTTGTATAGGCAACCCACCTAAAATGCCCATTAGTTTGATCCTCAAGGCCAACATGGAGGAAAATTAAACTTAAAACCCAAATTTTCTCGCTCAAACCTCGAAAATGGCCCAAATGGGACTAAGTCGCCAAGATGGGTGACTTAGTCCCACCTGGATAGGACTCATTTACCCAGATGGGCGGCTTAGTCCCACAGGGGCTCTTTTGCCAATTGTATTGTCAGGGAGTGATGAAATTAAGCTCTTATGTTGTTCTAGTCAGGTCTTTGATCAAAATAAGCCTCGGGATGCACAATATGGGGTCATAGGGGCTTATTAATGATGATGTAAAGGGAACTTAGGGCTAGGGACACAAAGTTCAATATGAAAGTGTGATTAAATACACTCTACAACATTAAAATGAGGTCCACATAGCCTAGAAAGGCACACCATCCAATGTGAATGTGTAAAACACATTACAACACTAGATTAGAATTAGGTTTAATTTACAAGCCTTCTAAATTAATGTGATAATGCAACTAAATACATTTTACAATATTGAATTAAGGAAAAATTAGGTCTATTAGACTTAGATGCTTGATAAAAGTCTAGAAAAGTGTGGAAGTCTTTTACAATACTTTACAACACCTTCATAAGACATCAATAAATGCATTTTATTCATTTTGCAAGGGTCCAAGACCTAATGTGGATGTGTAAAACACCTCACAACACTAAATCAAGGTGACATTAGGCCATAAATAACAAGGATTCAGACAATGATTCCACAATAATGGGTTACACTTTTTGGCTAAACTTGACATTGAAATCAACATTTTTCACTAGGTCTCCACTTTCTTACACATATAGTAGCTAAACCATTAAGAATTTGAAGATGAAGAAAACTAGTGATTTGTGAGATTTTGTTTGTAGATTGTAATTATATTTTAAAAATAAAAAAATTGTGAATCCTTTTATGTAATTTTTAATAACTTATTTTTTCTACAAAACAACATTTTAAAAAAGTGATGTTTACTTCAGCACATTGCATAACTTTTTTTTATAAAAAGGATACAATTTTAATTTTAAAAATAAACATTTGTCACCCCAATATCTAGTGCATAGATATTTTTTCATAAGTTTTTACATGATATATTTTTTAATTAATTTTCCAAGTCAGAGTAATTATAATTTGGATAGAGGTGTACTTCGGATCACATAACTTTTTTTGTATGCATTTGAATTAACTTATTCTCTTTTTGTTGGAATAAGGACATCGATACCTCATGCAAATGTATTTTTTAGAATTTTTTTCTTTATTTTCCTATTTTTTTGTATGTGTGAAACAAAGACCTTGATGTTCACTAAAAAACCTACAGTCATAAAAAATAAAAAAATAAATATAATAATCAAATTAAATATATTTAAAATTATACTTTTTTGGAAGATTATAGTAAGGGCTACACACTTGCAAAACATAAATTTTGAATGAATTCATTTGATCCCCCAAAAGGTAAATCAAAAGTGTTTTTTTATCAGCTTTTTGATAGGTTTAGAGGAGACTCCATTATAGGTATGGTTTAAATCTAACAGGGTTCTATCCAAGGGGGTTTGATCTAAGTGGGTTTGATCAAAACCTCTTTAATTAAAATCCTTTAAATGGAACCTTTAAAGACTTAAATCATTATATTTTCCAAAAATATGTGATTTCAAGTAGAAATTAGGATGTCCCAGAAAGTGTAACCCATTATTGTGGCAGCACCCCATGACCCAAATGAGACAGAAAAAGTAGATGGTTTGCTTTTTCAGTGTCCACAATTTCTTTAAACCCTTGCATCATTCTATGCCTAGGTGTGAAGAAATTTGGTGATGTATAGAGTGGTTTGGTTTGATTTAGCTTATTTCTTGATGCATGCGTGGATAATACCTGGGAGAAATCTTTACATTTCAGTACTTGTTTATGCTTTGTTTTAGATTAGATGCTCAAAATTTTTAGAAAATGTTTCAAAATTGATAAATGCATGGAATTTTATCGTAAATATTTTGATTCCATGAAGTTGTAGAGTGATTAATGCTAAATCTACTTGAATATATGCAAGTAATTTGAATTTCATGAAATGTTATTACAAATCTTTAATTTCATGAAGTTGTTAAGTGACATGTGAGTGATCAAATTGAGCTTATGTTACGATCCTTTGGATACCAGCTAACCTATGACAACCATAGACCCCTTGCGTTTAACAACAATTTATACAATGAATCCTGAGTGAACCTAGTGTGTTAAGACCTAACATTCCTAAGCCTTGGGATCGAGTTGAGATTACCTTAGATTTAGGTTTTCTCGATGGATATTTCAAGTAAAGGTAGGTTCTCACGTTCATCTATGACAATTTATCTACATGTTGGTTTGCATGTGCAACATCCATGTCAATAGAAGTGGCACTAGAAGGAGGGCAATTTTTTTTCCTTAAGTCGGTGTTAGTGTCCTAGTTGCACAGTCAAGGTCTACTTGTGAGTTGAAGGCCTAATTAAGCTTAGAATGGAGAGTGAAAATGAGATTCAAAAGCTTCAAAAAATTCTCAACTTGAGGCTTTCACCCTTGAATTTGTTCACTTTTGGTCGGGTTACAAAGTGTAGAATTCACAACACAACTGATCATAGTGAAATTGACTATAAGGTTTTCTTGACTAAGGTAAGTTTGGCTATTCATAAGGTGATTCCGCTAATGGAGGCATCCTTAAGTGCAAAAAGGAGGGAGTCATTATCGGATTGGTGTTTGAATTCTAGGAGAATGCATAACCCTATTAGAGATAGAGCTCTTATTGGTTCAACTGTTGGATTAAATGAATTTTCTAACCGTGATTGTTATATGGAAATCCCAAATGTTATGCAAGAAAATAAGCAAGGTCATGAAAATTTTGGATTATCATGCTTTAAGTGTAGATCTGAAGGAAGCAAGTTACCGCTCTTCACACATGTGGATGATGGTTAGAATAATGAATGGGTGAGACAAGTGGGAGATGCATGCTTTTCACCCTTAATTATGAATCCACAACTAAAAAGGGAAGAAACCTTTGATTTTATACAAATGATAGAGTACCAGACTTTTACTTTCTCTCTCTCTAGTAACTGTGTAAATCATGTCGAAGTCTAGTCTAATGAGATAAATAGTGGTTTTAGGGTTGAAGAAAAGGAAGGTTTCAAATGAATTCTTGAAGGAAGAGGAGACCGTGTAACAAATGCAACCATTCATGAAATAGAACAAAAGGAAATGAAATTCCATAAATGAAGGTTAGATGAAGGTATATGTTTGAGACAACGAAAAAGGGTGTGCAATCGACCGTTCATCAGGTTGTTTCCATACATTTTAGCAAAATTGTGGGTAAGTATTCCTTTGAATTTTCATTCATTAAATGTACAAATTTTTGAGTAATTCATAATTATTGTAGGTTATCCAAATGTTACTTAAGTGAATTTAAAGATAAGCCTACTAAAATTTAAACTAAAAGCATTACGAAGTTAGTGATAGAGATTAGGGTAAATTGCTTGATTAGGGTAAAAATATTTAGTGGGGTAAATTCATTTTTGTTAGGTTAGTTTAATTTAGTAGTTTTTCCTTATTTTTATAGTTTAGGTCTTGGAATTAACAAATTTATTTTAACAAAAATATATGATAACTGAATTGTGAAAACATTTCATTGAAAATTGGAAAATATAAAACTATTTGAAGCAAATGCACACACATGAATAGAGAAAAGAAAAACTTCCATTATATTATATAGTAATAACCTTGTATGTACATGTAAATACAAAATTCTCATTATAAGTCAGTATCAAAAAAGAAAAAAATCAAAAAGGGGTTGGTTGTTCAAAAAATTGCATCAGAATAGTGGGCATACTGGTCAATCAATTTGTTGTGCATCGTCCTAGAGAAACATATACCCTAGGTAGGCATTGTCCTTGTGATTTTCAAGGTTGAGGGTGTGTAGTGTAGTGAGGAAGGGCATAAGAGGAACTATTTCTCTCTGGTGTAGAAACCATGGAATGTCCTTGGCCGCTGGAATTCCCATGGCAGGTTGAGCAACGACTAGGATGGTGTCCAAATTTCCTAGGTAGTCCAACCACACTATCATTACAACAGCAAAACAAACTTCAGCTACAAAAAGTCTAAGGTTTGGAAGAGAAGCCACAAATCATGAAGATAGGTTTGAATTCACCTTGTAATAGGACCCGATATTCATAAAAGTTTCCCCAAGAATAATACACAAAAATGCTTTGGTGGAAGGAGTTCTAAAGAAAAATACTTTTCTGAGCCATTGGCTCGTAATTCAGCCCAGAAAGTGAGACTAACGATGAACATTGGTAAGAAAAATGGGGGTATCCATAGTTTGTAGGGAAGAACAAATGCGAAGGGAAATTGAAAATTGAAGATAGAAGTGTGGAATTTGAAGGAGAGTGTCATATTTATAGAAAATTGTGAGAAATTTGTGGTACATAGTTGCCTTGAGGTAAAATCTTGGGAATGCAAGTTGAGGTGCTAGAAGTACACTTTCCCTCAGAATTAAAAGTTAAATCAAACAAATTCTCATAAAATTGGTACTTAGTGCTTCGAGGATGGCTAGAACGAAGATCGTGAATCAAGAGAATTTGAGATTATATAATTTAATGGTGGTCATTTCAATTCATCCGATCTAGTTGCATTAATTATGAATTGTCCAGGTGTGTAGTTTGGAAAGAGAGTTGGACTGGTGAGTTGGCACATGCTGAAATGTTGAGAAATTTGAGAAAAAATTAATGTGTGTAATTAGGTGTGTCAATCAAAGGAAGAGCATGATGGTCGGGTTAAGGTATCATCATGACAAGCTTGGTACACTAATGTAAGTGTAGAGCCACCAAATTTGAAGTTGTCAGCCAAGTTTAATTTAGTGGGTTGCCATGGATAAAATAAAATGGATGGGTGGCAACTAACTTTTTTGAATTTAGAAGTAATAAGGTGATTTGATAACTTGTTGCTAAATTTTAACTTATACTTATTTTTTATTAGCTAGTGAATTGTAATTAGTTGGAGTCTGGTATAAGGGTGGTAAAATTTTGTTGGAAAGTCTCACATACAAGAAATTGACTAAGTGAATCTTTTGGGAATTGGTGAAAATGATGAAGGATATTTGTGTTGAGTGAAAAATAAAAAGGTAACCTTTGCTACCACTGTAATTCCCAACCTAATAGCGATATTTATTGCCTACAAATTGAAGCAAAAGAGCTTACAATGAAATATAAAAAAAAAGAAAAAGAAAAAATGAATATGAAAGAAATATCAAAAGAGAAAATTTAACTCTTTAGTCTATCCAAATATCTTTACCAGGGCTATAAATGCCTAATTGGAAGTAGAGCTATGTTTGGGGGAATTACAGAGATAACCTTTCCTGTGCTATGGACGCTTGACTGACAGCAAGGAAATATCTAGGTTGGCTAAGAAGAATTTCTAAATTAGGTAGGTCAATGCAAATGGACTAATCCTTTTCATCAAGTACCGAAGATGGTAATAAATCAATGCACACACTAGTACTTTTAGGTGAAATTTTATGCTCCTTATACTGTAATTCAAGTGAAGGCAAGGGGTTACTACATAAAATATGCATAAGTTATAATTTACTGCGAGTGGTTGATTCCTAGGATTTTCTTTTGAATTTGGTTTTGTTGGTTTCACGTTATTGTGTGGTCTCACAACACACACCAAGAACGCAAGGCTTTGGGACCCAAGTTGAAAATTAATGTTTAAGGAAGACACTAGTTTGGTTGGTGGCCTTTAGGAAATATATGGAAAGTTGAAAATTTTGAGGATAATTCATGATCAGGTGTACTAGGTGCTAAGTATACCAGGTGTCAGGAGTCTGGGTAATTTGAGTTCAGGTGAATGATCATGATAATTTTGTGAAAGAAGTTTAATGAGTTGTGGTAGCTGGGAGTTTAAAGCCTGCAGAATTGAAAAGGATGATAGAAGTTAGAAGCCAAGTTGGGATTTGTTTTGGGAAGTGCATTATATCGGCTAGTCAAGTTTTAAATATGATTAGGTATATCAGTAGTCGGGTACCTGGGTACCCAGGTAAATGGAGAATTGATGCAAGAATGTTCAAACTTGTGTGTTTTTGCTTGAAAAAAATAATTCCGGTGACCCGCATAAAGTCGACAGTTACATGAGAAGACATTAAAGCATGTTACTTATGAACTAGTTTTAAAAGGGTTAATGATAATGATGGTTTTATGCTAATTATTATGTTTTATTAATGTTTTAAAAGGGGCATTGACATGTGGAATTTTATGTGCAGGAGAAATAGGTTGTTGGACAATGTTTGGGTATGGACGGTCAAGAAAATTTGGATTGCGAGTAGATCCAACAATATTATCTAGGTTGGAGGGTGTACTCTGGGAGTTCATGCGAGGAAGAAACATATGGAAAAGAAATGTCAGTAATAGAGGAACTGGAGATCCAGGTATTACGCATGCGAAAAAAGAATGTCAAGCTCCAAGGTGATATACTTACAGGAATTTTTCCCAAAGCCATAGCTTGGAGGTAGGAACACATAGCTAGTGGATTAAAATTTCTACATCCACCTGATTATTCTAAATATGCATCCAGTTCCTACATTTTGTTTGAAGATTAAGTTGATAATCTTCTCAATCTAGCTTGATATCCTGATTGTATTTTAAAGACAGAAGTCCAACAGTTTTAAGTGCCAAATAAATTCAAAGTTTTGTTGACTTATTCTATAATTTTCTCTTGCTAACTGTCTTGTGCCATGTGTTGTGCTATGATTCATCACCTGAATTCTATTTCATGTGTTGATTTAATTCCTCTTTGGTGCCTTGTTCTTATAAAAGTCTGAGAGTTGTTTTATTTTATTAAGTTTAGAATTTGTGGATTCCAGAGAACTAATTTTTTTTCAAGTTTTATTCTTTTTCCTATTTTTTATTCCATTCCAGATTAAAAACTTGTATGTTTCATTTGAGATTAAATAATATCAAGGCCAATTCAAAGCTATTTCTTAATATGAAATCATATGTAGTTGATTTTTTGTTCCTATCGAAAAAGATTGTGTGTTGTGCTATATTTGGGTGCATACTGACACTATCTGGTGGAAAATAATCCATATTTCTTTAAACCCTTGCATCATTCTATGCCTAGTTGTGAGGCAATCTGGTGAAGTATAGAGTGATTTGCTTTGATTTAGTTTATTTCTTGAGGCATGGATGGATAATACCTAGGACAAATCTTTACATTTCAATACTTTTTATGATTTGTTTTATATTAGATGTTCAATATTTTTAAAAAATGTTTCAAAATTGATAAATGCATGGAATTCTATCATAAATATTTTGATTCCATGAAGTTGTAGAGTGATTAATGCTAAATCTTCTTGAATATATGTAAGTAATTTGAATTTCATGAAATGTTATTGCAAATATTTAATTTCATGAAGTTGTTAAGTGACATGTGAGTGATCAAATTGAGCTTATGTTATGATCCTTTGGATGCTAGCTAACTTATGACAACCATAGACCCTTCGTGTTTAACATATATTTACACAATGAACCCTGAGTGAACCTAGTGTGTTAAGACCTAGCATTCTTGAGCCTTGGGATCAAGCTGACATTACCTTAGATTTAGGTTTTCTTAGTGGATCTTTCAAGTAAAGGTAGGTTCCCACAGTCCTCTATGAGAATTTATCTACCTATTGGTGTGCATGTGCAACATTTGCATGAATAGATTCCTACTATCAAATACTTCAGAGTGTTTGGAAGTAAATGTTATATCAAAAGAGATGAAGAAAACTTAGGAAATTTTGATACAAGATCTGATGAAGGTATCTTCCTTGGATATTCTATAAGAAGCAAAGCTTACTAGTGCTACAAAAAGAGGCTAAAGAAGATTATTGAGAGTGCAAGTGTCAAATTGGATGAATATTTATAGAAGAATTTTGTGGTGATAGATGGATATGAATCAAATGAGTCCTCTTGTAGAGAAAATGACAAAGATGAAGATAAGGAAAAATAAATTTATATTCAAGAGGAAGAAGCTCTCGAAAGGATCCACAAGACTCCTAAGTATGTGCAGAAGAATCATTCTGAAGATCAAATCATTGGAGACAAAAGAAAAGTAATTTTAACAAGGAGAAAAGCTGCTATGGTTGAAGAACAAGTAAATCTATGCTTATTTTCTAAAGTTAAACCTAAAACATTGATTGAAGCATGCAAGGATGAGTATTAGATCAAGGCTATGGAAGAACTAATGCAGATTTAGAAAAATCGGACTTTGGAACTTGTCCCAAGACCATGAAACAAGAATGTGATTGGAACTAAGTGGGTATTTTGGATAAAACTGAATGAGAATGGAGAAGTAGTAAGAAAAAAGGAAAGGCTTGTGTGTATGGGGTACTCACAAGTAGAAGGAATAGATTTTGAGGAGACATTTTCTTCAATGGAAAGAATGGAAGCTATTAGGATGTTTTTGGGTTTTACAACACATAAGGATTTCAAGGTTTATCAAATGGATGTGAAATCTACTTTCTTGAATGGTGAGTTGGAAGAAGTATACATTGAACAACCAGAAGGATTTAAATTATTAGACAAACTAGATATAGTTTGTAGATTGAAAAAGGTGTTATATGGATTGAAGCAAGCTCCTAGAGTTTGGTATGCAAGGTTGGATAGGTACTTGATACAACAAATATTGAATAAAGGTACCAAAGATAGTAATCTTTATTTCAAAGTTGAAAAAGATCAAATCTTGATTGTGGTTATGTATGTTGATGATATAATTTTGGAGGCAATGAAGCTATGTGTAAGAAATTTGCAGAAGAGATGCATAAAGAATTTTAGATGTCTATATTTGGGGAGATGGATTTCTTCCTTGGGCTATAAATCAATCAAAAAAAGAAAGGAATATTCATTTCACAATCAAAGTATGTCAAGGAAATGTTGAAGAAGTTTAGAATGGAAGATTCTAAATTGGTATGTACTCCTCTGGTTAATGGTTGCAAGCTGAGTAAGAATGATGAATCTCTTAAGGCTGATCAAAGAAAATATAGATCAATGATTGGAGGATTGATATATATAACTACTACTAGACTGGATATCATGTATGTAGTTTGTCTTGTGACTAGATTTAAAGATCCTATAGAGTCACATGTTGTAGTAGTAAAGAGGATATTTAGATATTTGAAGGGCACTCCAAATCATGGCTTGTGGTATCCAAAGGATACTAATTTGAATATCTGAGTGCTTATACAAATGTTGATTGGGTAGGTTGTGTGGATGATAGGAAAAGTACAAGTGGTGGTACATTCTTTCTTGGATACAGATTGGTGTCTTGGTTGAGAAAGAAGCAAGATTCAATATCTTTATCTGCTGCAAAGGTATAATATATTACAATAGCTCATCTTGCTACATATGGGTGTTGTAGATGAGGTAAACCTTGAATGATATCAAAGTTATATATGATGAAAAAATTTCTATCTTTTGTGACAATACAAGTGCTATTAACATTTCAAAGAATACGATGATGCACTCAAGGCCAAAACATACTTCAATGGGTATATGCAGGATCATGATGGGCCAAACAGGCCCTTAAGTGGCAATGAAAATTCAGAAAAATCAGAGTTAGGCAACTTGACGTAAAAATTTGAATAAGTTATCTATATTATTTAAAAAACATGTAAGAATAGAATTTGTGAGAAATTGAATATAGTTTCTAAACTACTAGGTTTATTTTTTTAAAAACAAAATCTATTTGGTGAAAATTTGAAATTTCAATGCAGTATTACTTAAATTTCAGGAAAAAAATAAGAAGTAGGTGTCTGTCTGACCACCCTAACCATAATAAAATGGTAATATTTTTTTATGAGATTTTAGATATAAGTAGAGGACTCATGTCTGGATGTGATGCATATTTTTTGTAATTTTTTCCAAGTAAATAATTAATTATGAATTTTTATTACAACTTTTAAAAATATAAAACTCAGATGTCTAACCACCTTAACTTGGTCAAAACTTCATGAAATTGATTTTTTTAATCCTATAGTATAAAGCATAGATGTGACGATGTTTGATTCAAAAATATGATTTTTAAAGTTATAGATGTTTTACAATCAACCTATCAATCAGGACTTTAGTCATAATTCTAATAGAAAATGAATAATAATAATCTATTAAATTCAAAATAAAGCATAATTTATATTGGCAAAAAGCTGAGAATCTCCTCTACAAACCCTTTTCATTTTATCAATTTTGGCTAAAAATAAAGTCGTCAGCCACATGGGCGAAGTCCAGAAAAATAAGGTAAGCTGTTAAACACGCTTTTTGTGTTGAGTTTTTATGATTGGATCTCCTAACCAAATACCAAAGCAAACCCGAGCCTATTCCCTAGGTAATGAATTTTGTGTTAGACATATCGGATATTGGATTTAAATCGGATATCCGATTTGAATCGGATATCCGATCTATATTTGATATCCGATTTGTTTACATAGCATTTTAAAAAATGTCAAGACTTTATAACATATGATTTAACATATGCAATATATCTCGTTTGTAGTTTATAGTTTATTTTAATATATTTAGTTTAGAATATACGATTTGGTTTATATATGATTTTTAAATAGTTTATAGTTTATAGTTTATGTTAATATATCTAGTTTAGAATATACAATATTATTTATAATTTAAAATATAATCTCTTACAAAACTATATAATATATAATATATTATATTATTATATATAATATATTTAAATATTATTTCTATATTTTAGTTAATATATATATATATATATATATATATATATATATATATATATATATATATTACTAATATATAAGATGTTTAAATATTATCTCTCTCCCCCTCCCCTCTCCCTCTCCTCTCTCTCCCTCTCCCTCTGCCTCTCTCTCTCTCTCCATGTTTCCCTCTTTCCCTCTCCTCCGGCTCTATTAGACTCTCTCTCTCTCTCTCTCTCTCTCCACTTCTTCCCTCCTCCCTCCTAATGAACTCTCTCTCTCTCTCTCTCTCTCCTTCTTCCCCTCTTTCCCTCTCCCTCCACCCTCCTAATGAACTCTCTTTGTCTCTCTCCACTTCTTCCCCTCTTCCCCTCTATCTCCCCCCTCCTAATGAACTCTTTCTCTCTCCACTTCTTCCCCTCTTTCCCTCTCCCTTCCTTCTCCTAATGAACTCTCTCTCTCTCTCTCTCATTCTTCCCCTCTCCCTTCCCCTTCCTAATTATCTCTCTTTCACTCTCCCCTTCTTCCCCTCTTCCCCTCTCACTTACCCCCTCT